>KZ806964.1:534776-549803 GCA_000696205.2 Oncopeltus fasciatus | reverse complement strand
TAATAATTTATTTTTTTAATTTTATTCATAAATGATATAGATTTATATTATTCTCCTGGAAAAAGGAGGAGTAGTGCAAACAGATAGATAAAACAAAGCAAAAATTTTCTAAATTACCATTCTGAAGCCAAATAAAAACTCAACTTAAAAATCGAAAATTTACAACATGGCCGAAATTTAATTAAACTTAGTGCGTATAATTATTAAGTAAAGACTACAATTTACTATCTAATAATAACAATTTACTATCTAGTTATAACTGCAGATAATAAATAAATAAGTGATCAACTGAAAGAAAAACAAAAATAATGTTCAAATAATATAATGTATTTGGTCTGAAGTATAGCAGGTCAAGTATAGAATGGAGAATTGACTGATTGTTTCATCTGTTCCTTGTATATTTCCAATAGTCAAATCTAAGCCAAAATTATGTCAAAATTATTTTAAGTATAATATGTCTAGTAAGTCATTAGCTAAGTTGCTGCATAACATAGCATATAACATAACATAACATTATTGTGTAAAAAATGTTTATCTGGTACGAATAAAGTACGAACTTGATAATAATAATTCACTACCCAATAGTATTATAATTGGTGATATGTAGATAAATAATATACTTTTTAAGGAAAATCCCATGGTTTCCAGAAAGATATTTACATAAATATAAACATTGATATACCCATATCCACACACATCCCCCACCACCACACTCACACACATATTACCTATCTTTTCATTCGTTATCAACAGGTGCTGATCTCCTCGACAGACTCCTGTCTTAGTTCACCCTTACATCATACTCAAAACTATTTTTTCGGATTTGGCTACGATATTTGGAACATACTCAGCTAGTGTGGTTTGAACGAACCAGTTTTTAAATAATAATCTCTACGGTCAAAAACTCTCCTTTTTGATACTAAGCTAGAGTTTTTAACGTAAACAAGTTAGAACAAAATGAGTGGGATTGTGAAAATCTTTCAGTCAGATTGAGAATTTTTTTTTTTTTTTTTTTTTTGCAGCGTAAGCAATAGTTAATCATTCACTCATTATTTCATTAAACGTATTTCTTAGCATAGTAGAAATAGAAAACACATAAATAAGTGAAAATAAAAGTCTCAGTAGTTAAATCGCAGAGTTTAGCATTTAGGAGAGTGTGTTATCGTGAAGCTTAATGAGTTTTAAGCGATCTAACGCTTTTTCCACAAGACGAATAAAATTTAAAATTGCTGTAAATTTGTTATTATATTATAAACAATAACGTATATGATATGAATTGTGTTTAATATAATTTTCTAATATATTTCATGCAACTTTTGCGAAAAACGCATTTTAAGGAAAATAATCAAGAATGTATTTTCATTACAATTTTGTATTGTAAAACAGTTAGAAAAATTTGTTTATGAGTGAAATTGAAAGAGATTGACGATAGGTTTGAAGAAGAACCAAAATTTAAATCATGTTATTATTAGTGTTTTGGACTAATGGTTATTAAAAAATACTTAGAATGTAATTTATTTAAAAATTTTTTTTTTTTTTAAACATTTATATTCTTTAACGTTTCTTACTAACGTCTAATCTATTCAGAACCAGCCTTTACATCCATTATTATATTAATCACATTTATTCTTATTGATGTCTATTATCAATTAAACATAAGAAATTAGTTCAGTTTATTTATTATTATTTGTTTTTTTTTTACTAAGGACGCTTACTAAGACTACAGCTACAATTGGGTTAGAGTTCTCGCCACTTAGTCTTTCCGCCCTGTCTAGGGGAAACTAAAGTACGCTCACCTTTTACGTTATTTATTCCCTATCGCTTTTAAATAAAATTTCGTCGTATGGGAATATATGGGATCTAGTAAAATATGGGAAATCTGCTAAGACTTCACAGCTCCAGCGTGACGGACTTTTTGTCGATAAATGAAGACATTTTACTCTTAGCCTATTTGCCACTGGCCATCTAATTAGAAGACAATTTAGGAGGAAGGCTAAGATTACGTCAGAGCTCGGGTTTGCTAATGTCGACCGCTAGAGTTCGCCTAAATTAAACTCTACTGGATCCGGGACACTTAGGAGTTCATTAGAGAAGTAATATAGGATCGGTTTCTCATTTTCTCTCCGGACTTCAATTTGAGCTGTTTCTCTTTTGGGATAAGAGTACATTCAACCATTCAGAACTATACACTTTCAGTGTTTGGATAAGTTTGAGGACTTCTATTTACCGATGGACAAAAAATTTGAACACTATTTTGACTCAGTTACATAACACGATTATCTTGAAGCAGAAGTGATGCAAATGTAAATTTTAGGGATTTTTTAGTGCAAGGGAACAGAATAAAAATCTAACTGTCCCTGCCAAGACTCGAACCTGGATCCGGGCCGGTGCATTTACCATTTATGCTACCAGGACAAGTCTGATAAGTTATTAAATTCCCCGAACTAGTGTCAAGAGTCTAACCTACGAGGCCGACGAATATATTGTCTTATGCTCGGAGGAGCTGGCAATGTCAAGCAGTTTAAATGACTCTCGTTATTTACTTTTAAATTTTAATTTTATAAATATTATTTTTGTGGTATTTAATCCCACGTAAAATTTACTAATTTTTAATGCAAGGGAACAGAATAAAATGCTCCTCCGAGTATAAGACGATATATTCGTCGGTCTCAGAGGTTAGACTCTCGACACTATTGCAAGGAATTTAATAACTTATCGGACTGATCCCGGTAGCATAATTGGTAAATGCACCGGCCCGGATAGGAGGAGATCCAGTTCGGTCCTGGCTGGGACAGTTAGATTTTGATTCTGTTCTCTTGCACTAAAAATTAGTAAAATTTACGTGGGATTAAATACCACAAAAAAATAATATTTATAAAATGTAAATTTTAGGGTGTTTTGGAAGTAAAGGGTCAGACAAATCTGCGCATTTTCTTATTCCTCGTTTACGAAGAGAAATTACCACATTGAACTGACTTATTTTAGAGGCACTTCTGACCCATAACACTTGGACAACGGGAGCATGTAATAGGGAATATCTTGCTCCTTGTAAAATTTCAGTCTAACCTAAGTAATTAAAATTTTTTTTAACCTAATTTTTTCTCTGTTAACATGAAGTACATTTGTGTTTTACTAGTAGTTATTTTGATATAACTAAAAATATTGATTTAGATATTTTGAAAATCACAGTAGACCTTATTAAAATTATCAGAAATTATAGTATTGTTAAATTTAAATAGAAAGTCAACTGTTTGGTTTTATAAAACTAATAACAAGAGTGGTAAAAATATTGATTCATTGATTAATTATTTTAAATATTTTTTTACGTAAACCATTATCTCACTTCTAGAATCAATGTTGAAATATTAATTTGTCATTTTCTAATTCAACTCTTTTCAGATATTTAGAAAAGTGGTCTATGCACGATGAAAATATTGTTAGAATCAAAAGAATATAAGGAGTGTTTTAAATTAATTTATAAATCAGGTGATTTTGTCTGACTATTGAAAAGCATTATATAATTGAAATATAAATTAAATTAATTTTTGCATAAAAATAGGGTTACAAATTCAGTTACAAATTTTATACCGCATTTAATAATCAAGACAAACCCATTGAAGTATTTACATTTACAACAATTATTTATCAAGTTATTGAGCAATATTTAGCTAAATTATGTAAAGCCCTTAAAGAAGCGTGTGAAAAGTTGCTTTTCAAAAATAACAAATTCAAAATACACCAAAAAATAAAAGGCTATGCTAACTTATAGGTAAACATGTGGACTAGATTATACAAATAAAATTTTTGTAATTAAGATCTGCAGTTTTGATTCTTACGTACATGCTTTTTTTTTTTTTTGGTTTTTATTTTTGGTTCTCTTCAAACACTCCCTTTCTCCAATCTGTACGTGCTATCTAATTTTGTGGTTTTTAAAATCATATACAAAATTTGGAATATAAGCTTCTGGGGCTTTGAGGATTTTATAACCAAAATAATAATATTAAGATTAATTAATATTAATTTTAGCTAATAAAACTAAATAAATATATTCATTATTAGCGATGCGAAAAAAAATATTATACTGAATAAGTGTAAAATATGATTTGGTAACTCTAAGAAAAAGAAAATGATCGCTTGTTAAGAATGTATTATAGAGTGGTGGGCGGGCCATCTTATTTTTAGGATGTAGAAATCAATAACAAATTGATAGGTTTAATATCTTCGTTGTTATTTGAGTTATAAAAAACATAGATCGTCGTAGTAGTTATACGTAAGTAATTTTTGACGTTTGTGTATCACAAGATTTTTACGAAAATCAAGTATTAAGAAGGAAATTTATGAAGTTAACTACGATGGACGTATTTCCTTATTCCGAGTTGGGGTTTAAAGAAAGACCATCTAAAGCCTAAAGAAAATCTAAAGCCTTATTATCTTTATTATTAGTAGTGGAAGAAAAAATTTGTAATTTTATGACATTTATATTTCATAACAATAAAAAAATACAAACTTTTTTATATTAAGGAAAATATTTATCGAATGTAAATTCGATGGTGATTGCATTTCGGCGCGCTTTGTCCCTGGGCAGTATAAAGTCATTTTTAGTGGACTCCTTTTACGCTTTCTCGTAATTTAATTAGTCATTTCGTCATATTTAGTTTTATCTTGGCGAGAAATGAGAAATTTACTTAAATTACTTAGCCCTGTCGGACACTTCATTATTATTTGGTGGTATATTCGACTCTACAGAAAGATATAAGCAGAATTGTACAGAGCCCGAGAATACACATATTTCCAAGAGAAAACTGGATCTTCCAGGCTGATGATAGACTGGCAAAGTTCCGTTCGTGGTGAGAGAGCAGCCCTAGGAATCGGATTACATAAATCCTGCCAGTTCGAGGTCCTGTATCCGCTTTTTTCTTTTTGTCCTTCTACTTTTTCTTTATTCTCTCTTTTTTTGCTTTTTTATTACATTTTAGGTTTTTCCAGGAGCTTTTGTTATTACTCAAAAGGACTTACAACCATGTCCAGTGCATACTCTCACCCCGATATGATTTCATAACTATTCTTATTTACCTTTCTTCTTTGCAGCCTGCCCCACTTATAATCCTGTGGAAACACTAAATCTTTTTTATTAAATGATTTTTGTTAGGGTTCAGTCAAGGTAGATAAAATAAAAATACAAATAAAAAAAAGTATATTTATTTATTAGTATATTCTCGTATTTTCTGTTAAAATACGTAGGAGATATATTTATATTCAGAATTCATAATTTATTTTGTTTTTTATTTTTAAAAGTAAAAAATTATGTTATTTGGTTGACTATTATGAACAAAACTATGTCGTAGTCACTAAAACCTCAGAAATCGACGTATATAATTTTTTCTGCAGATCCCTGGAGTTCATTGGTCGCACACAGCCAGCAAGATATTCCAAAGAATATTACGACACTTTTGAATTTTGAATAATTTTTTTTCCTGTAGGATTGCTTAATTATGTCTTTTTCGGTAAATAAATCTCCGATCCTAGCCAAAAGTTAAGTCAGTTTAAAATTGTATTTCAGTACCGCCTCCACTTTCAACGAGGAAAGAGAATATGGTATTTACGATTATTGATTTTTACGAACGTTCGATGAGTGAGTAATAAATGAAATTTGTTGAACAGGAAGAAAAGACTCATTAAAAGGCGCGAAATTAAAAAGTTCTAAATATATCTACGACTGTTAGTGTTATGATATTGTGAAATGTGTGTAAATAATGGGTATCTATTTAATAATAAATTTAAATAAGAATTATTGAATAATTCATTGGTGTATTTAAATTTTCAAAGCTATGTGAATATAATTTGTTAAAATTATTTTATTAGGTAAATTATCTTCTAAGCTGAATTAAGCAGTGGAACCAAACTTCTGATCTTTATATCTAAAAGCGAGANTTTTACATTTTTTTAATGTAAAATATGAGTGGGAAGAAAAGTAAAAAAAAAAAAATATAAATAAAAAACTGCTTAACAAGCTAAGTGGAGCAGTGGCCGCCGCTACCCCCACCACTTTAATTCTTGGTCTTGCATGAATAAGGCAGAGAGCCGGGGGTTTATTAAAGCTTGCTTTTTCAGTTTTCTTATATCTTTCCGCCTGGACTTCACTCCCCCCCCCCCGTCCTATTCTCTGATTTCCCTGCTACAAAATGTAGTTGATTTTTCCTGTCGAGAGACTGTTGGCTTTTCTTCTTATAGCCAGCTCTCTTTCGTTCTTCTCCTGGTTTGGATTTCGGTCCCGAGACTTGGATATTCTAATTTAACTGAAAGTCTATATTAAAGTTTCATTGCCTTTAGGTTTATTTATTAATTTTGTTTTAGGACTGGTATTCATTTTTTTTTATCAGCCCTAAATAAAATTAATAGTACAAAATAAATTAAAAAGAACTTAAATACAATTTTAATAATAACAATAAGTGATAAACTATAAATTACCAAAAATATACTTTAATTGACAAATAGTTAATTCTGTACATCATTAGTGAGCTCTTATATTATATTATCAAGAAATGAGGATATTAAGTTGCAATACACGACACAATCATACGTTAATGTGTGAATTTCTTCTTATTTAAGGGTACATACTTGTGTGGTTAATCCTCCAATTGTAAATGAACTTTAAAAAAATCCTAATTCGGATTTTTATAAGCATAATATAAAACATAATTACATATTACACACACAAAAAAAAATGGAGCGATTTTAAATGAAGGTATAAATGAAACAAATAGGAATGTGGACTCTAAGGCAAAGTGGTACAAATAAATGGCGGAACAATTCAGAACAAGAATTTGAAAATCCACCATAATTTTCAGTGTTCGTTAGATCGTCGGCTCTTTCTTTCTTTCCTCAGATTCTACTGTAAATTCCACTGAAAGGAACGGTCTCGTCTGGTTCGATATTTCTGCTTCCCAGCTGTGTGGAATTCTGCAAATCCTGTAATTCCTTCAACCGCCGTAAATCATTAATTTCGAGAAGCGAAAGTTCACTGACACCTAGAAAATTTCGTTAGCCTGAACCACTATAGGAAACAATAAAACTGAAAATAAGAAAGTGACAAGATACTTTTGTGAGAAGGGACAATGGCATAGGCCGTTACAGGACGGAGGCAGTAGCTAGAAGTGGGCGAGGAAATAACTGGTAGAGGGGGTGGAAAATGGCGCACAATGGGGTATCGCTTTTACCCGGATTATTACTTTAAAATATTATACATACATACATAATATACATANTGACATTGTCAAGCTATTTCTCGACTCTCGTCATTTACTTTATTTAATTTTTCTTTATAAATATTTTATTTGGTATTTTATCCCACTTAAATTTTAAATGATAGATTTTACCAGGACGCGCTAGATGTCTCATTCAATTCCCTCTGCACTAGCGAGAGGCTAACCCACGTGAAAGGCGAGAACTTCGTCTTGTACTCGAAGGAGCTTACATTGTCAAGCTATTTCTCGACTCTCGTCATTTACTTTATTTAATTTTTCTTTATAAATATTTTATTTGGTATTTTATCCCACTTAAATTTTAAATGATAGATTTTACCAGGACGCGCTAGATGTCTCATTCAATTCCCTCTGCACTAGCGAGAGGCTAACCCACGTGAAAGGCGAGAACTTCGTCTTGTACTCGAAGGAGCTTACATTGTCAAGCTATTTCTCGACTCTCGTCATTTACTTTATTTAATTTTTCTTTATAAATATTTTATTTGGTATTTTATCCCACTTAAATTTTAAATGATAGATTTTACCAGGACGCGCTAGATGTCTCATTCAATTCCCTCTGCACTAGCGAGAGGCTAACCCACGTGAAAGGCGAGAACTTCGTCTTGTACTCGAAGGAGCTTACATTGTCAAGCTATTTCTCGACTCTCGTCATTTACTTTATTTAATTTTTCTTTATAAATATTTTATTTGGTATTTTATCCCACTTAAATTTTAAATGATAGATTTTACCAGGACGCGCTAGATGTCTCATTCAATTCCCTCTGCACTAGCGAGAGGCTAACCCACGTGAAAGGCGAGAACTTCGTCTTGTACTCGAAGGAGCTTACATTGTCAAGCTATTTCTCGACTCTCGTCATTTACTTTATTTAATTTTTCTTTATAAATATTTTATTTGGTATTTTATCCCACTTAAATTTTAAATGATAGATTTTACCAGGACGCGCTAGATGTCTCATTCAATTCCCTCTGCACTAGCGAGAGGCTAACCCACGTGAAAGGCGAGAACTTCGTCTTGTACTCGAAGGAGCTTACATTGTCAAGCTATTTCTCGACTCTCGTCATTTACTTTATTTAATTTTTCTTTATAAATATTTTATTTGGTATTTTATCCCACTTAAATTTTAAATGATAGATTTTACCAGGACGCGCTAGATGTCTCATTCAATTCCCTCTGCACTAGCGAGAGGCTAACCCACGTGAAAGGCGAGAACTTCGTCTTGTACTCGAAGGAGCTTACATTGTCAAGCTATTTCTCGACTCTCGTCATTTACTTTATTTAATTTTTCTTTATAAATATTTTATTTGGTATTTTATCCCACTTAAATTTTAAATGATAGATTTTACCAGGACGCGCTAGATGTCTCATTCAATTCCCTCTGCACTAGCGAGAGGCTAACCCACGTGAAAGGCGAGAACTTCGTCTTGTACTCGAAGGAGCTTACATTGTCAAGCTATTTCTCGACTCTCGTCATTTACTTTATTTAATTTTTCTTTATAAATATTTTATTTGGTATTTTATCCCACTTAAATTTTAAATGATAGATTTTACCAGGACGCGCTAGATGTCTCATTCAATTCCCTCTGCACTAGCGAGAGGCTAACCCACGTGAAAGGCGAGAACTTCGTCTTGTACTCGAAGGAGCTTACATTGTCAAGCTATTTCTCGACTCTCGTCATTTACTTTATTTAATTTTTCTTTATAAATATTTTATTTGGTATTTTATCCCACTTAAATTTTAAATGATAGATTTTACCAGGACGCGCTAGATGTCTCATTCAATTCCCTCTACACTAGCGAGAGGCTAACCTCATTAATTGTTTAATTTTAAACCTTAGCTAGTTAGTGTTCCTGTACTTAACACTTATTGTTCTTTTCGGTTTACAATATAAAGTTTGTCAATGGATCTTTATATCCATATAAAATAATGCATGACAAATTTTCTTAGCTTACACAGCTTTTGCGTGTAGAACTTTTTTTTAGACCAATAGAAATTCATAGACATAAAATATTTAGTTTTCATTCGAAAATGAATTTATAGTGTTTTTATAAAAAAGTTCTCCACGAAGAAGCTGTGTAAGCTGAGAAAATTTGTCATGCTTTATTTTATATGGATTGAATTCATAATTGAAAGAAACCTAAATATTTTACGTGGATGTTGCTTTAATAAATTATCTTTTTATTAGTCATAAGAATAAACAGAATACAGCACAGTGTTATGGCTGTTTAATAACGGTCTCATAAAGTATGAACGAACGCGTAAATATTTATAAATGAGATAATTTAGTAGTAATTATTTTTTACTACGCACAGAAGACCCAGCCCTACATTAATTTGTTAAATTTGTCATTTTTTTTTTTCATTTTTGATTAAAAAATATGTTCAACCGTAATATAAAAAAAAACCTGGTAGAAAAATTCTCTGTCTGAGAAAGTAGAGAAAATGAACTAATGAAGCGGGGTGAGATGAATTCCCGTCATAATTTTTCTCCGGATGAAATGTTTATAAGAGAGAGGAATAATTACAACAGGTGGTTAATATTCAGCGAGGTATTTTTGTACTTCCCAGCGAGGTTTGAGGAGTAACGAGCCATCTTTGTTGGGCAGAGAAGGCTCATTTTTCGGGGGCCTGACTCACTGCCTTCTCCTAGGGATTTGTTTTCATTAGGCAGCTGATGGCTGGCTAGTTTATCTCTGGGACTGTTCTCGACTTGTATTTATGGCAGAGTTTCTCGCCTGAAAAACCAGACATTTTGGCAGAACGATGCAGCTGTTTAATCCTTATTGAAGTACACTCTGTAAGCTTTCAGGATCAGAGATTACATCGAGAAAAACAAATGTGTGCAGAATATTCATTTTAAGACGGCTCTAGTGTATTTCTTGTGTAAACGATTGATCTGAGCGTTAAATGTAAGACGAAAAATATTAGTTGTCCGACACCTGTCCAAGTTCTGAATGTAAACACACTCATTCTTAGATTTCTGTACGCGTACGCGTCGCAAGCGCGTCCAAATGTAGGAGTTTGCAGATGACCATCAGTTTTATATACACAATTTTAAAAAGCAAACAAAGTTATGCTTACAAACATACATACATATATATATAATGTCGTTTTGTGTTTAAATTGCGTCTTAAGAAAATTTACTTTATATTTCTGTTTAGAGATGCCTCGCCATTGCAACTTATATTCCGATCGAATTTTGAGTTGTAAACTTCACAACCAAACATTCTTATTATTTTATGTGTGACATGTTTTACTTAGTTACTTCTGAGACTAATAACATTCTGATATTTTCTTTCATTTTTCACATTGCGGGAACTATCTTTTTATCCGATTTTGCTTATTGTTGAAATATATTTTATAATACGAATTAAAATGAATTATTTTCAATCAATGTGCATTAAGGTATACTGGATTATTTCACTGCGTTAAAGAAAGTTTATTACGGTTATTAATATATTACAACTAAAAAAAAGGTCAATACAATTATTAACAATAATCTTATTTTCAGTGAAGATTGAGTAAACAGCCTACTCTTATTTGGTGTCTCATCATTCGTTAAAACGAACGAACAAATCAGTTATTTTTCAATGTTTTTTTTTTAATTGTATTTTCTGCAGTAATAAAAGTATAGTTGTTAAAATTAAAAAAAAAACAAAAAAAAAAACGTCTTGGGTTGCATGGTGACATGTAGTATAAGAATGAGCGATTAATTTAAAGGATAATTAAGCCCGTCAATTAGTAGTTAAATACAATAAACACTAATTTGGCCTTTTAAAAAGTAGCTTTATTACAAATAGCTACCTATACAAGCATAATGGCTGGCAGAACATCAGAGAGCGAAATACATTATTACCGAATATAGCTGGGTTTTTGTAGTAGAAAAGTGCAGATGTAGTCATTCAGCAGTATCCATTGGAAAGTGGGATGTAACCGAAGGCAAATAGGCATGTATGCATGTATGTTCAATTTAGCGACACTGATTTGTAACGTCTAATAGGAAAGATCGGAGAAAATATTTTAAATGTCTTTTTCGTATAAGTTTCACGATCTAAACTCTTGTCTTATGTTTCAAAGGAGGATTTTGATTTTAAATTAGAACAATTTATACATGCGGTATTATAGCATTTTTAAGTAGTGTTTTTAGTACGAAAAATTTCCTAACACAGAAATAAATTTCCTTGGTCCTGCATTTTTCTTCTTAATAAGCTACTTCGTAATATACATTGCAAACACAGTTCAAACAACATGAATTAAGATAATTTTAGACATTCTCTTAAGACTGAAAAATCTAAAATAAAATTTCCTTTTAGACAACGCGTCTGCTAAATGTTTATCGTAGTCATTTTTCTTGTAAGCTTGTGGATTTCTGCTCCGAGGCATTATTCAGACTTATCTCTTGTCGGTCGGGCTGCCGGCGATGAAATGCGGTTTGCCACTTGGTGGGAATCCTCATGTTAATTAGGATAGCGATTGAGAGCTCTGCGTGCGAGCTGACGTCAGTTCCCGACCCCCACTCCCTCTACTGAAAGCAATCACTGCTCCGATAAGAGGCTTGTAACTGGTAGCAGAAAGAAGTAACTGGACGACCCTGCCACGATAACAAGAACACTTCTCCTCTTTCACGAATTATTTTCGTACGGCTTCCATTTCCTGGCCGTAAATCAGGTTCTGTCGAATCCGCACTTTTTGTTTGTCTCAAATGTCTTTATTTAAAAATCTTTGTAAAATAAATAATTGGCAAAGTCTTCAATTCTCAGAAAGTTAAACGGTTTTAAAAATAAAAAAAAATCTTTAATACAAGAAAATTTATCAACACTTTTTTTTTTTTGGTCAGAATTGATGCGACTATTACCAAGTGGAGGCGGGAGTTCCATAAGGTAGTGTGCTCGGCCCCATCCTTTACATCCTGTACACTGCCGATATTTCGTCACATCCTAACACACTCCTAGCAACATTTGCAGATGACCAAGCAATCCTTTCTACCGATGCTGACTCACTGCCAGGCAAAATCTCCAACGGCATCTGATGGACATACAGCGTTGGTGCCAGCGCTGGCGCATTAAGGTAAACGAAGGCAAATGTTGTCATGTTACAAACACAATAAGGAAGAAACAACCTGGCAGAATTTACTTTAATGATATTCCTATCCCAACTTCCGATTGCGTCAGGTACCTAGGCTTTCATCTTGACTATCGTCTAACATGGAACACACCTACAAAAATCAAAAGACAGGAACTAAATAGGAGACTTGGACAACTTTACAAGCTACTAAGCCGCAAGTCAACCTTAACTGTGACCAACAAACTTACCATTTATAAGACGTAACTAAGATCTATCTATACGTATGGAGACGAACTGTGGGGAACTGCTAAACCATCCAATATCCAAAATTAAAGTGAAAAATTTACATTTAGTCAGTAATAATCTCCCATTTTTTTCCCTTCTTTTCTATGATTTTAACGCTTCTGCTTTTGTTTAACATTTTATGTATTTCGTAATAGTTATCTTATATTTTGACCCTGTAAATCTTAGAATATCTTACAATAAAAGTGCACCTTGCTTCCTTCGGCATTCATCATAATTTTGACTATTTCAGAATGTTAAACTAAATATTTCAGGCTTCTTTATAGTACTTTTGAGTTCTGGAATTTATTTTTCAGCTCGTTATTTTTAAACATATAGATACAGTGCTAAAATTTACGTTCATCTAGTTCACCAGTTTAAAATTATCGAGTCATATTTCATGAATAACGTATTTTATTTAAGAAATATATAAAAATTAATTTGGAATATTTTACGTCCAACAGCCATTGACTGTAACAATTACTTTAATTTTTAATAAATATCATGATATTCAATATAAATAGATATTTTGTTTGCAATACAATAAAAAAATAAATAAATAAAACTGTGCTCCAACAAATGAGAGGCATAGAAATAATTTCTAATTATTTTAATAATTATAGTTTTATCGTTCATGACTACAACATTAGATAATAATGGATTCATATTTTATTCTGAGAGGAGACTTTCATAATAAATCTACCCAAAATAAAATTATTAAAACCAAGATACTTAATAAATATTCCTTGGCCACTATCTCACCTGCAAAGCTGTCCGTAAAATCAGTGTGTGCTCGCACGGCTACTCCCAACCAAGTGTCCAAGTTTTCGATAACGCATGTTCTTCCTCAGCTATGTATTAAAATACAGAGCCCAGACGTACGTCAAGCATGTATTCCGAGATCCAAAATTTGCACCAAAATCACTGAATGTTAAAAGTTTTTAAGAAGTATCAAATCTACTTATTTATTTTTTTTTAAATTTGATTCTTGTTTTTTAAAGTAGTATTTGTAGTTCTAATATAACTATATATTCTACCGCTACAATAAATCTGCGACAATATTATAAGCTGTCATCACATTACGTATTACATTTGTCTAAGTTAAGTGGCAGAGAACGAATTGTTTGTCAAAAATTGATTTTGCTGCTTGTGTGTGTGTGTATGCATACCTAGCTCTAATGATGTAACGATTAGAAAAACGAATGAAGACGTACTTAAATGTGCAAAACACAGAATAGGTTGTTTATATTGTTTTCCTGCTCTGAACGCTTCTTTGAGCCAAACAATGAGTCGCTTAAACAAAGACAGGGCAAACTAATGACCGTACTATTGGTATGACGACTCAGGCGTATTTTTGTTTTCCTGCTCTGGACGCTTCTTTGAGCCAAACAATGAGTCGCTTAAACAAAGACAGGGCAGACTAATGACCGTACTATTGGTATGACGACTCAGGCGTATTTTTGTTTTCCTGCTCTGGACGCTTTCTTGAGACACAATGAGTCGCATCAACAAAGACAGGGCAGGCTAATGACCGTACTATTGGTATGACGACTCAGGCGTATTTTTGTTTTCCTGCTCTGGACGCTTCTTTAAGCCACACAATGAGTCGCATAAACAAAGACAGGAACAGGCTAATGACCGTACTATTGGTATGACGACGCAGGCGTATTTTTCGTTTAATCTTTGTCTGTTGTGTGCAAGCCCGTCTTTATGGACACACTTAACCCTTCCATTATAGCTGACCTCATAAGTAAATCAGCCTACACGAACAGCCTACAACAGGTTGTCGGCGACAATTCCACCGCGAGCTTGACGACGCGATGCCTCCTCGAGAACGACTTATTCATTCATCCTCCTAACCTTGTAGAAACAACTTGTTGCTTCTGAGAGTCTTCGGCCCCCTATCGCAATCAATGGTCTAATTATACAGATGGCAGGTCTCTCGAGACAAATGCCACATTACCATTGCGACAATTGTGAATCAACACTTCTGACTTAAGCTGAAAGTGGAGAATTCTGTTCGTCTTGTATTAGTCAATGGGATGTACATCAATGTTTTTTGGGGGGAGGGGGAGGTAATAAAGAATTTATCGCTTACAAATTTGCTGTTTTTGCACTTAGCATTGATTCTGTAACGTTGACCCATGTTCTTTTATAATATTTTGCGGTAAATCATTGATTTGGAATAAATTGTATTGTCATGGAACAGTAGTTTTAAATATGTTTACAGAAAATAATTTCAAATAAAGAGCTTACTTTTTGTTAAATTACTTCTTTATACAAGTATTGAGAGGTTGTCGTAACTATCATGACACTTCTTTTAGTGAATTTGAAGAAATGTAGTAGTTCTTAAGGTCGCTCATACAGAGATATTTAGTCCGAATCTACTTTAATGATAGTCAATATATATATATATATTGA
>KZ806964.1:483946-509183 GCA_000696205.2 Oncopeltus fasciatus | reverse complement strand
ATTTAAAGAATGTCTTATTTATATATAAAGTACATATTTATAAATTCTCCGTAAGCAAATCTAATATCTATATTTCCGTAGAGACCCAAACAGCCTTATGATACATATATACATCTGTACAGATGGCTGTTCTAGCCTGGGTCTGAAACGGGGTCCTAACACACACCATAGAAACTTATGTGCAGCTTAGTAGTACCATTTATACTTTTAGATAAATGTATATTTCGCTTTTATATAAATAAAATATTAAATATATATAAAAGTATTGGTGATTAAGTAATTATTAATTTAATAATTTGCTTTAAATAAAATTCTTCTTCATGTTATATGTCATCTATAGACAATACGAGATAACTTATGAAAGTAAAATAACAGAAAAGGTGTTGATCGTACAAAAGTACCATGTACAAAAATATTAAAAGTATATTTCCGGTATTTCATTAAAGTTAGATGTAAAAACATAAAATTTGTTATTTACCTTAAAAGGTAAAAAAAAAAAAAAATGGTTCTAAAATCAAAATGACTTTTGGATTTTTCTACAAATTCTGAGGGAAGATGGCGGGAAGTGCACAACTTTCATAGATATATAACATTACATATGACAATATGTGTTATGAAATTAAATGAAGACCGTTAATAGAAAGTATGATATTTTATTTTTATCATCCAGGACGAAGCCTTGATTAATTTCTAACATTTAAATAAATACTTTTTTCTAACATAAATATCATTAGTCTTTTGAGTAAGATGGGACCCAGTTCCAACATATTCTGAAAGAATGGGATACATAAAAAAGGGAATGTTGAAAGTATGAAATTATGTAGTTTTTTCAACTAAGATATATCAATAGTCCGATCTAACACTAGAAAAATTTCTCTACTTCTTTTAATGTTCCCAATTCGGATTTATTTAAAATAACATGCATTTATAGCAAAAGCAGTTTATTTAGAAAGAAAAATATGTTTTTTAAATTTAAATATTTTTTAGTCGTATAATTGAATTTATTTTTAATTCGTAATTTGGTAAATTTTTTTTTGTGGAAAAAGTCGAGTGAACATTTCAATAATAACTTGTGATATGCTGTCATACACCAGAGGCAGAGAAAGTTTAATAGACTCTTTACGCATGCAAATGAAGAGTTAAAACCACTTACAGCTTTTCGGAATTAGTTATCTTCCAGCCTTACCAGGCGTATTACCATCTACATTACGAAGGCACTTAATTCGATGGCACCGAAATTTGGTATCATGTCGTATCTTTCATAATTAGTTCTTTAAATCATCACCGAGCCTATATAGAAGAAGCTAATAATATCGCTCGGTTTATATTTTTATAGATAGTTTTTTATAGCTTTATTTTATAGTTCTTCATATCTCCTCAATATGAATGTAAAAAATAAAACAATCCAGTTCGCGTTCAAGCTTTCTTTTACGAATCTTTTCACGAGTTCAATAATTACGAAACCGGTCGATGGGGAGCGGGTTTAGTTCAACACCGAATAAAAAAAAAGGTTAATATATTCCTTAATGTTAGAGACTAAAAAAGTTTAACAATTAAAAAAGAGTTTTAAAAATTGGAATATAAATTTGAAATTTTAGTGGTCTCGTTTAATTAAAAAATAGAAAAATGTTTTTTTTTATTTTTTATCACCTTTTGGGCAGAACCTCTATTTCTTTACTAAATTTTATTTATGGAAAATTCTTATTAAATACGTTATTTAGAAACGTAACTTTGAAGGTACTTTACCCCATTTTTCCATCCTGGTTTCAATTTACCAATTCGAAATAAAAAGCCTTAAAACTGAATATGGTACGAACAATTTTAGAGAGCCCACCCAAAAACAAATTAAGATTAATTTTAATTATAAATTACTAAATTATTGTAAATAAGCAACTAACGAATAATAGTTTTTTGCGATAACCTTTTCAAAGTCATTTTTATGAAAAAAACTAAATTTGTTCGACAGATCTTAAGTTCCTTGCAGTCAAACGTATACGAGCTTTATTGTGCCTTTGGCGATCCATAAAATTATTTGTACATTCCTTTATGATTGTATGAGGCTCTCTGGGGGGACTCAAGCAACGTAAATTTATGCCTGTTTACCATCGTATTGTAGTGTTGATTACCAGAACTCTAGTTGTAATGACCAGACATGAATACTCGAGCAATTGTAGAATTCATATTTTGCTTCGCTACATTTAATGTAGAAATCTTTTTGACTGAACTGTCGATATTTCCTCGTAGAGCGGCTTTGATAGAGAGGGAAATGGGCTTTAGCATGTTGATTTCCATGTTCGTTCCCTTTCACTCCTATAAGCTCGGGGATCCACTGCACATGTAGGAAAATTCTATAAGTGGGGTTAATACGGGAATATCTTAAAGGAAGGAAAACTGGAAAATGAATTCCCATGAAAACACGACAAGATACACTAAGTAGTTGATCCAGTCCTCCTGAAGTGTCTGCCACGCTTGAGGGCTGCTGCAAGTTAATGAGGTGGCGGCAGGCGAGGATAGCTGTGGAGAGGAGGGGATACCTGTTGCTCGCTCAGCCCATCGACCCGGACGTCAATAGGCAAGAGGATTGCCGTCGAGCTTAGGAGGCACTAGAGCCGGCGACTGGTACTTCACAGGTACATAAGATGTCACATCACAGGTATTATCACAAGCCAACTTGTAAATAATACGAGATAATTAGACAATATTCACAAATCAGCTGTTGTTGTGGATTTTATTCAGAAATTAATGTTCAAGAACAACTATAATTAAAATGTTTATTGATGTACCGATTAAGTAGTCAATGGCTGTTACGCAATTCATCCTGCGACAGACTGACTATTCCTAACCTGTCCCTTTAAATTTTTTTTTTGGTGCGCCAGTACACTCTCATCTGTGCTGGGGTTTATGTCATTTAAAACTATCAATCATTTCAATAATTAAATATTTTGCTTTCCTGAGCTGCTCAATCACGCAGCAAAAATGTATAAAATATTCAGATGCTGATACTATAGATGCAGACGAGGTGGAGTACGCTTTGTTAAAGCCGTTAAATAGCAAATAGCCATACTTAGATGGGATACAGTCTATGTGATGGGGAAGCCCTGAATAATATATTGCATACTGTCATTATATCGATCTGGAAAGAGCAAAATGCCACAAAAATTTTATGAGTATTACGTTATTTTAAGTGTAATTGTATGAGTAAGAGGATACTGATAAGTTAGAATAAGTTTATTTCTGAGGAATTGCCGTTTTGTCATGTGAATACAAAGAGCTGTGAAACGTGTACTGTTTGTAAGCAATGCAGATATAATGTTATACCTAGTAGGGTTCAGAAGATCTTGATCAACGACAAATTAGTTGTTCTCAATTTGGATGATCACAGACAAATTGTATTGAATTGAAGAATACCACCTCTTAGTTGACTTAAGCCAGCATATGGCAACGAGGAATGACCTCGATGTACCAGGGACTAGAAATTCACATGGGGGTTGGAAGGTAGACGTCACCTTCCTCTTGGAAAAACTACCAGATCGCGTATTCAATTGTGGGTGTGTGGTGTGCCTTAGATACAGATCTTTGAGATCTGGCGAGCGAACAAGAGTAAACGTAAGGCGGCTAATTACTCCTCGGACTTAAATAGCCAACCTAAAAATATATTGTTGTAAATATAAATAGCATATGTTTTCTATTATTCCATTTCTGTACTCAACATAAACTTGTTTGGCAACAACTGAGAATTTATTGAACAGATTTAGAACTAATCCCTAGATTGTACATATGATGAGCAAGCTTAGAACTAATCCCGCAATTAGGGTACTGTCTTCTCTGAAGTTATTTGTTGTTTTTTTTATGTCTTTTTTTTTTTTTTTTTTTTACGTTTCCATCTCGTATAGTCATCCACGCGAGCTCTAGGAAGTATTCCTTCAGCAAGTAGAACTAGTCCTTCATAGCAATGGACAATACGTTATGGATGAAACACAATCAGTGATTAGCTTGTAAGGCTAGACAGCTTGGGCTGAAATCATTAAAATTTCACTACTTAAAAATAATGTCACCGTGAAAATTATCAGACTCAAAAGACTCTTAGACTTCCATCATCACTTTATGGATGAGAAGGACACTTATTGGAGAAAGGAAATCGTATGAATTCCGGTAGCCTACTAATTATACTGAACAGATTGAATCCGGAGCTGTTATAACACCATTATAGGTGTTGACGAGATCCTGGTGAAGGGCTCTATAGAGCTGGGCTTGCTCTGATGCCCATATTGGGTCGGCTTGTGTACGATACCACATACGATTATCCCTTCCGACCGGTCCAGACCACCTGATAGCATGCCTGGCATTGTCTCTCAGCAACAACCCTTGATTATCTCCAAACTGCACTATGCGTCTCGGACAGTTGCAGCACATCCTTCTAGGTGTAGTTAGGGAGGGTATGAGGTACTCTGGAACACTTGGTTCATTAAAACGATTCTTAAAACCGAAGCCAGATATTAGAATTTTCTCATGTATTTATTCGTTTTCCTTCTATATATAGTGTGAATAGAGCTCTTGGTCATTTTTTAACATTTTATTAAAATACTACAAGTCATTGGTTATTCAATAAAAAAAAAAAAAAAAAAAAACATTTAAGTATCAATTTAATTACTTTAAAACGGAGTAAAGAAAAAAAAAAGCTATTGCATTTTTCTCTTTACTGAAGTTAGCATATACTTTCCGATGGTTTCATTGAATCCTAATATATAGTTAGCACGAATGCACATGTGTTTAATCACTCTAAAAATTGAAATTTTTAGATTTGAACTACAAAATATGGCGTCTAGCAATAAAAAAGAATGTCTGTCATGCAAGATTTGGATAAAGTAAACAAATTCTTCAGCTCTATTCTTATTGGTCTGATTATCAATTTAATTTTAAAATTTCTTGAAAAAAAACATATATTTTTGCTTTTAGACGCTAGAAATTTTTAGATTTTTTTTACATTAAATAATATATCTAAATCCTCACACCTATTTGTTTTTGGGCTTTTTGGCCCTTGAATATATCGGAGTCAGCATTATTGATCTCAACTTTTACTATCACTGCTCTCTTTATTCTGTAAGAAGAAATAAGTCATTTTACTCTAATTTATATATCTCCCAATGAAACATGGGCAATCTACTCAGTTTATGCAGCTATTGCCTGTTATAAATTCCTTCCAGTTGTCAAATCTTGACAGGATATTATTTTTAAATAGTGTTGAATTTAAAATCGCTTTAGAATATTTTATTTTTTAAAAATGGAAACGGTATATTTTAAAACAATAAACAAAGAAAACTGACCCAAAGAATTTTTGACTGTCATGACTCCTTCAGAGGCGGTACATAAGCCTACAAGCGATTAATTTTTTCTCAGCGGTAATTATGACAAGTACATAGAGAAGAAATAAGTAAAAGTGACTCAGTCAGACTTATTACCTATTCGACCTAATTTGCGATCCCCAACCGGCACCAATAGGCATGAGATCTTGTGACTTAGGTAGCACTAACAGACTCTGCATATCCTGGATACCGTCGTAATGTCCAACACGGGAACCATTGGGAGACGCGACATTACTTCCCTATATATGTATATGGATATATCAAAAAGTTACAGAATTGTTTTAGATATCACAGCACAAGTTAAAGATATGTAATATATATTTAAGTATAAAATGTAATTCCTAACTGTTCTATTACTTGGCAGAGAGTTTTATTAAAACGTAAATCGAAATATGATATTATTTTAACAGTTTTTAAATATAAATATATCCTGACCTGTAGATATATTCATATTTATATTTATTAAAGAGTCAATTAATATTTTCTGATTCAGCCCAGTGCATTACATTGGCTTCGAGTATTTTACTAAAGGGTCCTTCTATTCGATCTATGTTGTTACATATATTACTCCTCATTGAACATCCAACCGATAACTACTGAATAAAGTGTGAAGCAATCATTTTTAAATATTATATTGCATCATCATAATATTAATAAAAAATTTGAAACATCCTTTTTCAACAGCCGTGTATGAAAATTGATTTTTTTTGCTAAAAGCTTTCTCTGAAGTACCCATCTCCATACATTTTTTCAAATATGTATTTCGTAGATGACTTGTGGGCATAATAAATATAAAACTCGAACTGTCAAAAATATTTAAATAAAAATAAATTTTAAAAGACGGCAGACATTTTATAAATTCTATTTTAGGCGTTAGCATGTTTCGAAACGTACAAACGAGGTTTCAATTTTAATTTTATGGTCGATTTAAATATTGCACTTTTTCATGAAAATAATTTAAATAAATCTTTTGCTTGTGTCTTTTTAGCGCACTTTCTCCTACACTAATTTGGGCTTAAAAAAATGATACATGTGATAAATAAATTATTTAATAAAAAATTAATTTACTCATTTATTATAACAGTTGAAAATTATAAAAGATAAGGGCTTAGTGGGAATTTATAGTTTTTCTTGTGAAATTCTTTTATATGATGAAATATAAGGAAACTCTGCAAATTTCATATTCCAATGATAATTCGATTTTTATAAAGTAATAAATATACAAAAAGCCCGATTTATACTTTCGGACCCTCTTTTTCTCTTTAATTTTTTTCGTTGAGCTTTAAATATCAGACACATATACTTTATATAATTATATATTTTTTCTTAAAATTTCATTAAAATTTACCAATTAAAATTATGCTAACCACTTCTCTAAGCCGGATGTCCAATATTAAACAATTATGAATATAAGTAGAACAAAAATACTAAATTTTATACGGTTTTACTATATTGACTTTGTTTTAAAAATGCTAAATATCAATAATTATTTTATGAAAACGCGTGAAAATGTCCAATAAATGATGTACAATTTCAGTTGTAATGTGTAAAATCTATTTATATTGTTATTACAGTAATATATTTACTAATTTAAAGCCCAAGATGATGATTTTACAAGAGGCGTGCAAGTGGCAACGCAAAGGCAAAGACAATCTGATGTAATTAAAAATATTATAAGTACTAAAAACGAAATAACAAAATTATTAAAGTTTTATAAATATAACTACTGATTAAATTATCATAATAAGTTATAAGTTCTGTATTTTAATCCCCTTCTTCATTGGTTGACCGAGTACTTTATGACCTCCCCTCATATGTACTTCATATGAGAGATTTGTAGACCGCTTTAAGAAATAAGTAGTCCCTTAGCAGAATCCTCCTTAGCAGGCTTAGCAGAATCCTGGATCTACCTTGACCGAACCCCAACTAAAATCATTTAATAATAATATCTACAGTGAAAAAAACTCTACATTTGAATAAATAATTTTCCTTTTTTTTTTGTTTTGTTACAAAACTAATAAAACCCTCTTTACCTTTTTTTTTTTTTTTTTTTTTTTTTTTTTTTTTTTTTTTTTTTTAGGAAAACGAAAAGGAAATGTTTTAATTTATTTATATTTTTACATTTTTAACATAATTTGGAATTTGCTTAGGACGTCGCCACACATTCAAACACAAAAGTCAAGTCATCAGGTGACGAATCGCAAATTATCCACTGACAAGACATTCTATTGTCCAGGTCAGTGTGTCATTTATTACTTGACTCTATGAGAAGGCCGTGTCTACATTATCTCATCATAAGAAATCTCTGATGTGACTAACTTGATCAATATCATGTCTATTGTTATATTTGTTTCCTTTGTTTGTTTACAACAAAGCTTTAATCGTAAATACGACATTTACGGACCAATACCATGACAACTTATTATCAATATTAACCTGATATGTTAATTATAAATCATTAATTATTTTAATTCATTTTTAAGTAAAAAACTTGACTAAAATTAGCCTTGTATTCATTTTTTATTTGTTTTTTCTCATATATGAATTATTTTTATTTTACGTTATCATTTGGCTATTTATTATTTAAAGCAAATCCAATGTTCTCAATTGGTTTTACTTTTACTCCAGTTATTTTCTGCAATGTGTCTTTGTGATTTCTTTTTTTTTTTTAACTTTTCCAAAATCAATGTACAATATTTTCATTACTAGTCATTTGCAAACATAGTTCGAACGAAGAGCAAACGTCTTTCTATTCATATTTGGTGGGAGACTAGCTCTGGGGAGAGTGTGCCGCTGTTATTGGCTGTTACTCTAGACTGATAGTATTTGTGCTGCTAATACGACAGTTCGTGTTGAACTTTCTGCCATCAGATATGTACCCTGATGGGACTTCAATGTGTAATATTGTGGATCGAGGTCAGCTGTCCTCTCCTAGCCAGAGTAGAGCGCTGGAGTGTCGTCTGGCTCCAGGCCAGTTCTCCAGAGCTTGGCAACGTCCCGGATTCCAGTGCCGTCGACTGTGTAGATCCTCTTGTCTCGCTGACAGACTGACGTTTGCAGGCTCTCCACGATATGAGAGTGGCTCCTGTAGCCTCCTCTGTTCATGAATGGTCCGAGTCAATGAGCGTGAATTTCCCGATTTGTTAAACAGCCTTCAAAGTATCTTATGAATCGGAAGTTTGGTGTGTCTCTTATTGACTTTTGATTATAAACAATTTATAAAGTGTGAATTCAACACTTTTATTCATCAAATGATCAAAATTAAATATACATAAAAAAAATTAGTTTTGTGATAGAACCACTGCGCCTATTAATGATTGAAGTGACCTATAAATAATTTCATAAGTTGTTATAATCTCGGAAGTACTTATTTAATATATATTCATAAATATAGGAGTAAACTAACTGTCTTGAAAAATGTGTATTGTTTCAATTCATTTTAAACTGCCTTTCAAAACTACAACTTTAATTATAAAGAGAAGGGCTGTCTACTTAACGTAATTGTTATGTACAGTATCCAACTATTGCGGGACACAGATCCTGTCTGACTATGAATCATCATCGTTCCTATAAACTTAAGATCACATCCAAAATTTTCTAATGTTTGGTGGCATACATTTTTTTGAAATCTTTTCTGGTGAATTAAAAGAGAAATGATTTTTTCGACTTGTAATCCTTAAATAAAAAAAAACTATTGAGCGTATCATTTTCGTAATATTAATGAAATCAAAATCAAATAAATGAGTAAATAACATTATCAATTAAGTTACTATNGGGGGGGGGTAAAATAACTTTTTGATCTAACCGAAACCACTCAAGCTTTTATGAGTAATTATTACAATCTTTTCTAATTTGGGAATAAATGGTATGTCAAATTAAGAGCTAAGAGCAGGCAATTAGTCTCACTCCAAGAGTCCTATTACAGGCGTAACTAAATTAAATAATTCAGGGAGTTAATCAGAAATTACACTGAAACCAATTAAAATATTAAGAGTCGCAAGAGATTGCCAAGTTTATTTATTTCATTCAATAATCCATTGCCTTTTGGTCATAAACTACAATACTATTATTTCCCCCACTATTAGTGAATCGAAACTCTCAGTAAGAATTGTACATTCTGGGTAGATAGACGAATACTCCTCGAATGAAGAGAATTAAAAACAAGAAGAAAAACAGAATAAATAATCATTTGTTTAGTTGCAAATGGCGTGAATGTATCTATGAATTTATGTATGTGTATACACTTATATCAATGGTACAAAAGAAAAAATCACAGAAATAAAAAAAAATGTATTGAGATTATTACTTTTTAACCAAAGACAACCGAGCTCCCTTTAGCTGAAGAAGGAAAACAAATGTCAAAACATTATACTACTTAACATTGAAAGATGCCAGAGCCAATTTGTTAGTCAAGTGGGTGTGGTCAAATAACGGCTATATATATAAATTGTTTCATCTTCTTTATTACTAGTATCGTGGTAAATATACAATTTAGGTTATCTAGATTTTTAAAATCATTTAGTATTAAATAGGAATGATTATAATCTTTGTATTTGTAATGACAAAATAAATAATTTTTAGATTATAGACAATATTATTGATAATAAAATATAAAATAAAAATTGTGTAAAAAATTTAAAAAATAAATTTCTCTTTTCTATGAAAAATTCGTTGTGTCAAAGCCGAAGCATTATCACCGTGACTCTCTATGTGACCTGTAGGATTTCTGCAGTGACGGATCAAAGGAGAGACCAATCCGCACTAAGAAGAGATGAGAGGACTCGAGTAGGGTTGGGTGTAGTCCGGACTGGATGGTTCTCTGGGGAGCAGTTAGGGTGCTGTGACCGCGCTTGTTACCTGTGACCACTAGTGCCACTTGTAGAAGGAACAGTTACTTCTCTCAGTCACGTCACTCCTTACCTGCATTGCAAGCTTCACATTAATCAAAGTATAAAGAAGTACAAAGTGTAAAAAAGAATAATTATTATAACTAATCAACATTCGGGTAAAACACAGTAAACAATGTGTGTAAATTAATAAATTTTTTTAGATATTGTCTACTTTTATCTTATTACAAAGTAATAAGTATTTCTGAAATATTTTTTTTACTCTCTACATTTTATTTTTATTTTACTCATCAGAAACATAATTTATAGTAAATTGAATTGAAATCATATCCAACGTAGTGTCAAAATACAGTACAGTAAAAATACAGTATAAAATAACAATTTAAAGCATAAGTACGTATAAAATACTATTAGGTATATAACTACCTGCAGTGAATAGAGTCTATGGGTAAGATGTAGAAGGGTGTAAAACAGCAAGTTATTACTTAACCATAATACTAATTAATACTAACCCTTAAAAATACAAAAAAAAAATAAAATTTAGATTTATTTATGCTANAAATTAATAATCAATATTAGAACTATTTTCAGTGAACTTCACGTATTGCTCCGAAAATAATCATATTAATAACTATAATATTAGAGTTCATATGTTACTTTAAATTAAGTTTTCGACCTCCCAGAGACTGTATGAACTAAGCACATCTTTAAACATAGCTTACACTTTTAGTGATCAGAATAGGAGTAGTTTAAGTTAAGCTTTTTATAAAATATGCTATTTAAGAGACATTACTTGCTTCATACTTAGACGATAGTTTGCAGGTTATTTTAAATAAATACAGCTTTTAATGTGATTTATAGCAAATTCCCAAATAATATTGCTATTGATGTTTCTTTAATGCTAGATTTGACATTTTCGATCCTACCCTCTCGTAAGAAATAAAATAGTCACTCAAATAAGTGTATATGAAATTTGGCATATAGCTTTTCAATACAAAACAAAAATTGAACGAAATCGTGCAAATAGAAGTGGAAAGTTACTTGCAATGTAATTGAGCAAAAAATAAGTTTAATCAGTCTAACGGACGTAATAATTGGCTCAGAGTAATAAAACTTGACGACGGTTTTCTAATATAATAATATAATTTTGAATATACACGGCTAAATTGAACAGTTAAAAGAGAGGGTTTACCAACCGAAATTTTAATTAGACTCTTTATAAACCGACTTTAGTTGTATTATTTTTGAAATATCGCACGTCTCTGTTGAATACAAGAAGAAAAGTTGTTATTGAGCAAAATCATTCGAATAGGATTGGAGATTACCTGAAATATTTAGTGTTAGAAAAGTATTTTCCCTGAAGCAAGCATGATAATTAGTTTAGTGTAATATAACTAAACACATGTCTAATAATAAAATAAATATTATACATGTGTAGAAGATTAGATGATATGGAACGTTCTAATACAAATATAGTTCTCTTCTATTTTTTCTCTTTCCTTAATGAATCCTGCAAAAACATTCATTAAACCGGCTGCTAAGCTGTAAATTTAATATCTTAATTGCTAAATTAAGTCTAATGCCGAGAGTTAGTATATTTAGTAGGGAGTTAGTTATACTGCAAGTAGACTCACTCAGAACTCCCAAAGTTCAGTGTTCAGACTCGGCTGATTGAATGTTTACTTCGGAAGTCAACTCCCCGCTAGATTCCTAATCATTTATCTCAGAGTTTCGATCCCCTTGCTTAATTAATCACTTTCCATATTCCAGATAAGTTCCGATAAGTACAATGCACAACAGTTACGTTCATTAATTACAACTCTGCTGGGAAAATTCTATAGTTATTATTCCATAAATAAATTTAAAAATGTATTGAACGAGCCAGTAATAATCTATTTTACTTTCATGATTATATTATAATATAGTACAAGTAGCAATGACAGTATAGGGGAATACTGGAGACTATTGCCTTATGAAAAAATCATTTGATATTTTTTATTATTATTATAAATCTGTCACGTTTTAATAGATTTTCATCAATAAAATATTTTTATTGTGGGTAGGCTATTATGATATAATTATATGATTATAATTGTGGGTAGGCTATTATGATATAATTATATGATTATAATATGATTATAATTATAATATCTTCTTTTTTGCACTGGTCTTATATAGTCGAAGGTAAAATATATTGCTTTCCAATTTCAACACACACACACATATGATTTTATTTATCAGTTTGACCTATAATGTCCACAGTTTTGAATTATAGAAACCAATTTGTGTATTTTTTTCGGAAAGTGCCTGAATCGACGAATGGTGAGAGAAGTTAATAGGAGAGCAAAAATTATTGACTTTGTTATTTTTTGTTCTATAAATTTTATAAAATGTATTTTATATATAGGTTTATCTATAAAACTTATAAGAGGATTCTTCAGAACTTCAATGGCTTGAATAATGCAAAGGGAATAAAAATCACCTTTTCAGAGACTAAAACAAAATAGTGAGGTCATTTTAAAAATTGTAATATGGAAGATTTTAGGTAATGTACTATTAGATTGTTTTCCTTAAATATGTTTTTTTAATTAATGTATTTTAAAGAAGATATTTAAGTACATATCAATGGAGGTCGATAGCTTTGCCAAATTTTTCTTTCCAAGAGCCAGTCTTTGTAGATTTACAGTTTCTCTTCACTCAGTACGACACGGCTAAGTTTAAATTAATGCGTTCTCCAAGTAACACTTCCTCATAACAAAGGATATGGGAAACCCCCATATCGTAATCCCTCCCCACAAGAAACTCATGGGGAGCTTGCAGCTCTCGTACTTTTATCATTAAATATTTGTGTGTACACGTTTTTCGAAGATAAAATAAAATAAATTGTTTTACGTAACACCAATACTACCGAAGTTATTGTCGATTAGTCAAAAATATATTCTTTTGAATCCTTTTGTCCGATTACTGTCTATAACAACTATTTAGTTGTTTTTGTGAAATACTCACATTTTAAATGTATGCCTTATGCAATCGGCATAAAATAGAATAAAAATTTGTGTTTGTGTGAGTGATTGTATCTGTAAATGTTTGATTGACTACACACCTTCTTTTTTTTAAAAAGGACTGTTGAATCGTATTTCCATTTTTTTCTGCCGTTTCCTATGTACTATTGTGTCCTACGTTGCTGGACTAGAAAACTGTTATCAGCGTAGTCTCTCCCTCTATGCTGATAATGCCGGGGATCGAACACAAGACCCACTTGTTCGGGAGCTTGAAGGATTCTCTGATGCCCTCTGACAGGGTAATAAATTCCAGAGGGTCTGGAAAATTGTTTTCTCATACCAATAAGCTCCCTCTTTCCATTAATTTTTCGCACTGAGCCATGTCTGCCACCAGAGAATGTTGTAGACAAAATATATGCCCTAAGCGTTCTAGGTAATCTGCTTTAAGAAAGGAAAATATCCTCGCACAGAAGCTGTGCACAATAATTATCTTGTCCCTTTAAAAAAAAATTGAAGAAAATTAAAGTAAATTAACTATTTCGTTGTATTTCTTGTGTGTAAATCGAAGCCATTATAATAAAAATTAATAATCAATATTAGAACTATTTTCAGTGAACTTCACGTATTGCTCCGAAAATAATCATATTAATAACTATAATATTAGAGTTCATATGTTACTTTAAATTAAGTTTTCGACCTCCCAGAGACTGTATGAACTAAGCACATCTTTAAACATAGCTAACAATGAATATTTCCATATGAACTATCTGAATCTTTTTATCCTCTAATTATAATTCACTTATTAATAAAGTCCGCTTTTCTTTTTATATTTAAAAACAGCATGTCAAATTTGATTTAAAAGACAATAATTGTGACTTGTATATTAAATAAAATTTAGTTTAAGAAAAACCCCTACTTCTAATTGTTCAATTTTCTTGTGTAAGATCCTTTCTATAAGACTTCAATTTTATTTTTACGGGGATATAAATTGCTATGTACTGTAGGTATTGACCAGTAGGCAGTACCACAGTGCCTTATAGTTTGTACTCGTCTAAACTTATCTTTAATACACTTAAAAGCATTTTTTTAATGAATACCAAGCGCTTTAGCAGTTTGTGTAGCTTTATTACATTAAAATATTGTTGTTAGTAAGAAATGTTAATGGAGTTAAGGGATACGGATCAAGAATAATTTAAATACAGAAATAAATTGAAGTTAATTTATTATAACAAAAAAGTACACCTACTAATTACAGATAAAATTAAAACCAACAGCGCTTACTAACAAATAAATGAATAAATGGGAAATATAAATTGCTTACAGGTAATTATCTAATATATACAAATTAATTAAATGTGCTTATTTGCAATGAAGCCTCAAAACAGCTTGCTAAATTACAGAATGACTTACTAATTACTCTCACTTAATATTTCATCGTCAGGGGCCCATCGCATTAACACACGTGATGTAACTGACTTACGCACGATTGTCACTGACTCGGGGGCTCCTGGCGTGCCACTTTAATAACTCTAGATAACGTTCGAGATGGGCCTAGGCAGGTCTAGATGAATCTAATAGCTCATTCCGGGCAAACACATTTACTCTACTAAGTAAGGAAGCAGATGACATTCTTCAACTGGCCCCTTACCGTACAGGTCCTCTCGTTACGTGCTTCCCTTGTCTTTCACATCAGGAAAGTCTGG
The DNA here is from genome assembly GCA_000696205.2 of Oncopeltus fasciatus. NCBI lineage: Eukaryota > Metazoa > Arthropoda > Insecta > Hemiptera > Lygaeidae > Oncopeltus > Oncopeltus fasciatus. Next base: position 494,268 of record KZ806964.1, on the reverse strand, counting down.
TCATAAGCCATGATAAGCCACCCCTAGTTCGCTTCTTCTAATATTATTTGGAATGTGGCTTTGAGCATGCCTGCGGGACTCATTACAAACTTCATTGTCGTCCCAACCCCTTCTCCTGTATCCCCTCTTGAGGGAAGGCTAATCTAAGTCGGCCCCTTTCTTGCGAGTCCCCACTCTATGAGAGCTGTCGGAACGAGCCCTTGCTCGGAAGAGTAAGCTGCTTCACTTCCAAGAGGTGAAAGAATGAATTCGGAGGAACAGAATGAAATATTCCCGCTTTCCCAAGTTGATTTATAGCTGAAAGATAATGAAGAAAACTTTTGCATTGAACTCCGGAGAAGAAGGAAACTGAGGCAAGATCTTATAATACAATTTTTACAGTGGAATTAGAAGGCGTCACACTGGAAAGTCAAAACTTCATTCTTTTCTTTGTAAATAGTATGGAAACCGGGGAAGGAAAACTGTACAACAAGAAAAATACGGTTAGTAAACTTGGATTAAAGTTAGTTCTGTTTTTCTCTGTAAGTTTTCTTCCTTTTCAGCCATTTTGTTTTTTCTCCCTTAAGATATGTCTTCTCCTCAATACTAGCTTTATTATAAATAATTAAACTTTCGTTGTGAATTTTAAAAAAATATACAGGTTTTCATAAAAGATAGGCACTGCACATGATAGCAACTGTCAAAATGTCGAAAGAGCTACGTTAACTAAGAGAATCCTCCCTTAAAAATAAGTAAATCCTTTATTTTTATTTGAATTTCAATACGTGTTGATAGAAATATGAGCGAAACTTAATTTTCTGAAATTTACATTGTTTCTTTACTAAAAATGCTTATTAAGGAAAATATTTACAATATAACTGAGATACTCTTACTCTTAGATGATTTTAGTTGGGGTTCGGTCAAGGTAGATCCAAAAAAAAAAAAAAATACTAATTTAAAAAAAGGGCAAATAATCTTTTTTTTAAATTTGTATTTTTTTTTTATGTACCTTGTACCGGTCAAAAACTCTTCATTTGAACTTAGAACTGAGATAGTGCTATACCCACTCATTCTCTCTGGCAAGTATAGAGTCAGTGGTTTCTCCTTCGACGATCATATAAGATTAACTTCGCACGTTAAATCCTGGTCTTTCTTTTGCTAGAAAACACATTTCTCCATCCGAGAAATAAGATTTTTAACAAATAAATTTATATAAGTATAAACTTCTTTAAAAATTAATATGAATTTCTACCTTTACATTTATAACTAAAATATATTTATGAAGCTCTAGACTACATAAACCCCTTTAGCAACTACAGTAGTTCAAGTATTTTCCCTATCTTGCAGTCCAATCTTAAAAAAACCTTACTTAAAACCCAATAAAACGTAGGATATATATATATTTTTTTTCAGCTCACTTTTTGCAAATTATAATAACATAATATTGAACTGAAAAAATAAACTACATATCAATCAGGGAACCTAATGTATAACAATTACATTAGTAATTTGTAAAGTACCATCGAAAATTGTATTTTTTAAACAGTAACTAAAAATTGCAATAATTATTATGAAAATTTTAGATTCTTAGTAAAGAGATCTAAGAAAATATTGGATAACATATAATGACTTAAGACTAAGCTTTAAGTTGGGAATAATTTTTCATATTGAGCTTAAATTTTTTGATTCTTAATATTAAAAAAACTCAATATCATTCTACTTACTTAATTTTTTCAATAGTAATTTATATAATAAGAGACGTTCTGTACTATGAAAAAGTGAAAAATGCGAAAACTTTTGGATATTGTTTATAAATATATTATTATTCAACCAATTAATGCGAAGGAATAGAATAAAAAAATTATCTGTCCCAGATTAATATTTAACATTTGATGTTTTTTTTTTGTTTGAGGTTCGGTCAAGATGGATCCAACAAAATACAAATTAAAAACAGTGTATTTTTTAAACTATCTGTCAAGGTTTCGGCTTACTACAATGTATGGCTTACAATAGTCATCTTCAAGGCTATCATGAAAGCGAGAGGGGACGTCCTGTCCCTTATGGAAATGTGAAAATGCCAGACATGAAAATGTGATCTTAGGGACAGAATGTTCCCTCTCGTCTTCATGATAGCCCTAAAGATGTCTTAAAATGTAAGCTGAAACGTTGGCAGACAATTTAAAATACATACATTTTTTAAAATAAGTATTTTTTTTTATCCACCTTCAACGTACCTCAACAAAAAAATAACATCTAATAATAATGTCTTCGGTCGAAATACTCCCCATTTATTTATATTTAACTCTTTCAGATATAATCAAAACGCAATATAAACTGTCAAAACATCTCTAACATGTGTTCAATTTTATATATATTTATATAATTTTTTTATTTATTTCTACATTCCTCTAAGATATACCTTATATGACTTTTACTGATAAAAAACAAAAGATTTATAACGTTATTTCTTTCTTTTATTTTAATTGTGTTTAAATGACTGGCTTAGTGACTAGAGCTTAACTGTTAATTTTAAAGATGTTTTGGTTTTTCTACGGCCGTTTAGTAAACAAAAATTTATCAAAAAGGACGTAATTAATTTTCGCATACTCAAAGATTCTGTTTTATATTTCACTTATATAATGAATGAAGCTGCCAACTTTTAGCTAAGAAATACAATTTAATGAATAATAGTATAACGTGTTTTGTGTTAAACTATTTGATTTAGGTTCTAATTATTTGCCTAAGGGGTAATAATGGGGTTAAATTTGTAATAATCAATAACTTTAGGATGAAATGTTTGCCGTGCTCCATAACTTTATGCCCATATCTTTTTCAGATCTTGTAAAGATTGTCCTAAAGCTTAAAAAATGAAATGCTATTTTCTAGAGAGTTCTTCCATTCTATTTAATTAATTTTTTAAATGTATTAATTAGTTTTCTCAAAATAATGGAGAAATAAAGGACAAATTTTGTCCCCAATTGCTTCAATTAGTGATGTGATAATTGGACACTTTTACGAGAATGCTTGGAATTTAGTATGGGGTATATTTACCCCTAAGGCATTGGTAGTGTAAGCCGGCCATTACTGTTCTCATAACCTGTGGGGCAATATCCCGTCCGAACCTCCCCACAAATCATCGGAGGTCCTGGTTTTTGCCGAGGGCCCGAGGGAGCGAAGTTCCCTTCAGAGTAACAGTTCAAGTCTCTTTAGCGCCACCTGTTCCTGCATCGACGGGTCCGGGCGAAGAACCGTGTCCACTGCGGGCATCGTGAGGCGAACTTGGATGGGCGGGAGATTCGGGGTGACAAGGTACAACGTAACTGCCATCTGTTGGCAATATGGAAATGAGTTTTAAATATTTCCCCGTTTTTTGATACAATCGTTTATCAGTTAATCCAAGTTTCAGATTTGGATTTCAGTTTAAAAAAATTTGAGGGACGGATTAAGTGCTTATAAAATTTGTGTAATAGGCAATTATGTACTTGTATTATCTTTGATTAACTCTTAGAATGCCTAATTATTTCAATATTTTATCTCCTTAGATCTGACATCCTTGAAATCCTTGAAAAATTAGAACAAAATTGTTCAGTAATTATTTTCTTGACACACGCATATACATGCGCGCGCTCACACACACACACACACACACACACACAAATTTACAGTAATTTTTGTGTGTTCATGTATGTTCGTGGGTTAAGAAAATACTTATTAAAGAATTTTGTAAGTGTTTATAGCGATTTTTATGTTGTGCAACTTTTATGTGTTTTTATTTTCTATAAACATGTCTGATAAACGCTGTAAATATGACCCCTGCTGAAAAAAAAAGTTTTTCTTTAGTACTAGGCGCACACTAAAATAATAATTAAACCAACCTGTCACATGAGTAATAAAGATAGAACAAAAATATATTATGCAGAGTTGTAGAATTTTAAAAATTATTATGTTGTAGTGTCGCAATTGGGTGCTCTAAAAGGATCACCCATTCCTGAGGTATAAGTTTACAAATATTTTGTGCTGAATTTAATTATGCTCGGTGATTTTCGAGATTTTTCGTATTGAAGGAACAATTTAACAGATTGTCAACAAAAGGACACGGAAAGGAAATTTTCACCACTGTAATTACGGTGATTGAAGTACTAAAATACTCATACCTTTTAATATTCTCAAAATGTGATCAAGGGTATAGCTACCCTATGTAGTGTAATACATCTACCGATATAATATAGCTACCGGATATAATATTTGTTGTATATATAATATATTGTTTTATATATATAATAGGATTATTATATTTAATAATAAATTCTTTTTTAATTTAAGAATTCAGAATTCATAGTTATTAAATAAATTTCGTTTATCAAGTTATCAAATCAAAAAATCGTCAAAAGATATTTCTGATCAATCAACTACATAGATTATTAAGTTGTTAATCGAAATGTAATATTTAATGCACCGGCTTCTATCTATACTCTAGTGAAAACTTGAGAATTGAAAAAAGTTATTCATCTTTCGAGTTTACCGTAGCGCCAAAAAGAAAGGACGAAGGGCTGAGTCGATGAGTAGGGCAAGGACTAAGAAGGGAAGGCGGCAGACCAGAGCTCCAAGTTCACTTTATCTCGTATAAAGTAGGAGTTCTATCTACTGGTGTACTCCTGTAGACAGAGTCTGAAAGTGGCTTTGCCCGTCCAGAGTTTCAGAGTCGTAAAGACCGGGCTGGGAAGGCGACTAGTACCGGCAGACCTGGGCTCTCTTCACTTCACTTTGTCTACCGTCTAACGAATTCTGTCTACCCCAGTGCTCCGGGTAGAGAGTGTCCACGTGGCTTTGCCTGTCCAGACTCCTGGAAAAGGATAGCAAGGAGGAATGGGTGTCGACCGGGGAGAAGGCGACTAGTAGCGGCAGACCTGGGCTCTCTTCACTTCACTTTGTCTACCGTCTAACGAATTCTGTCTACCCCAGTGCTCCGGGTAGAGAGTGTCCACGTGGCTTTGCCTGTCCAGACTCCTGGAGAAGGATAGCAAGGAGGAATGGGTGTCGACCGGGGAGAAGGCGACTAGTAGCGGCAGACCTGGGCTCTCTTCACTTCACTTTGTCTACCGTCTAACGAATTCTGTCTACCCCAGTGCTCCGGGTAGAGAGTGTCCACGTGGCTTTGCCTGTCCAGACTCCTGGAAAAGGATAGCAAGGAGGAATGGGTGTCGACCGGGGAGAAGGCGACTAGTAGCGGCAGACTCCTGAGCTAGAGTCTGCACCTGCTTGACACCTTCCAGATTCACACAGATGATTTAGAGTTTAATTATTTTTCTCATAGAACTTTTCCGCTTATAAAATCTTACTATAATTAGGTCATATTAAAATATTTAACAAATCCTTCGAAAAAAGCTTATAAAGATCCTTTGAAACAACAATTTTAATAATGGATCGGGATCTAAGCTAAACGAATACATTTTTAAATTTAATACCGGATAGAAAGGAATTTTCATTTTAAGGTTAGCTAGCGGGAAACTGACTTATATATATGCACATCAGTTGGTTTTTATAAAACGACATATTTTTAAAATTAAATTAATTATCTATATTCTTATATTTTTTACTAGGATTATTTTCCAACCGTAATTTTTGTATTGATATTTTGTTAAATAAATATTTTATCATCAGCATCTTTTATTCATGTAGCATTTGGTATTTCCATTCTACCATATGCAGTGATTTTGTAAATTCGTGATGGAAATCTGTCCTTGTAGAAGAGGTAATATGAATATCAATATCTATATTAAAAATAAATTTAATCTCTCTAAAGAGCGTGGAAGACAATCTCCTGAGTGATCACTCTTCGATAAGAAACCATAACTTCAAATTACAAAGTCAATTTGAAGTTATAGTTTAACGAGATTAGATTAATATCGGAAAAAAAAATTTTCAAACCCATGCGAATGATGGATTGAGTAAAGTTGTGATACGAAGACGAAGCAAGCTGAGGTCTGTTAGCAGTAATCGATTCCTCCTATGGGCGATTCCTTTCTTCCCATCACTCCTATTCCCCTTGATCCCTGCCTTTCCTCGAACTCGCGGGATTAATCCTAACTGGAAGAGATGAGAAAGAAACCTAAGCCGAGCTCAGCCGAGCCCCTTATCAGGACCTCCGCTCGGATTTCCCGGCCTTACTTATCATAGCCTTGCCGTCTGTTATGTCCGGTGGGTTGCTCATGAGATGAAAACACTGGGGGCTGCTTACGAAATCACTTACATTGAGAAATATTTTAGGGGTGGGCTGCGGGAAAAATCAATTCATATATATACTATTCTTGTAGAAATACCTCTATAATAATAAATGATCTATGGTGTGACAGGAAACGGTATGGATCTCACGAACTGTATCAAAGTAAAAATGTATTAGATATGAATATTAGTTAAAGATCGACCATTATTAAGTATTTATTTTACTAATAATACAAGTGCAACGTTCTTACATATTAAAATATTTCAATTCTATGCCATTAAAATATCTGATAGTTTATTAAAACTATAAATTAACCAAAGATTATATTTACTAGGATACGAACAAGATTAATATTTTGTACTTTCAGTAACTTCGTTTGTATAAATTAATCTTCCTTTAACATCCTACGAAAATCATTCAGTGCTTATTTACTTAAATTGACTGGGTTAATTCTAAGTTATTTGCTTTGACATAATTTACGGTTCATAGGTCCTTTGAAGTGACTTTTAATACATTTTGTAATTTAATTTTTTACCCATCGTAAAAAAAAAAAAAAAAAGAAGTCGTGCAAGAGCTTTGTAATTTTAACAGATATCCCATGTTTCCGTAAGTATGAAAATAAATAAGAGTAAATTTATTTTAAAAGCCGCAGATAACAAAGAGTTTAAAAGTTATGTCCACTAAAATTTACTCTAGATTTCTGATAAGAGGGGAGGAAGCCCTCACTCCTCGTAGCTACTTTCGTAAATCTCTTCCTTATTTAGCGTTTTTTTTTTTTTTTTTTTTTAAATTAGAAGTAACAAATCAAAAAATCGTCAAAAGATATTTCTGATCAATCAACTACATAGATTATTAAGTTGTTAATCGAAATGTAATATTTAATGCACCGGCTTCTATCTATACTCTAGTGAAAACTTGAGAATTGAAAAAAGTTATTCATCTTTCGAGTTTACCGTAGCGCCAAAAAGAAAGGACGAAGGGCTGAGTCGATGAGTAGGGCAAGGACTAAGAAGGGAAGGCGGCAGACCAGAGCTCCAAGTTCACTTTATCTCGTATAAAGTAGGAGTTCTATCTACTGGTGTACTCCTGTAGACANGCCTTTTTTGCTTACCGTCGAACAATTTCGTTAATAATTAGCAAATTGTGGAATAAGTTTGGTTAAAAGTTGAAATTGATTGAGTAGAGGAGGGGCTTAGAGAAATAAAAAAAAAAATCAAAAGCGAAAATTTCATCGTTAGTGTTAAAGATATGAAAATAAAACAAACTTTAATGAACTTTCTATATTAATATCCTATATATATTTTTACGGAAAATGACTATCATAGAAAAATTTTGGAATTTAATTTGGAGTATTTCTATTGTTGAGTTAAACAATTGTTACTTGGCTAAATTACACAGGATGGTGGAACCTTTTTCTTGATGGGAGCTGTAATTTTCCTTCGAGCAGAAGACATAGATACGTTTGAAACTCCGGCCACTCTTTGTGACATTAAAACTTTTCTTACCCTTGTCTTAACCGCCCCGATGAGGTCCATAAAACTAATCACTGTGGGCGCAGAAAAAGAAGAAATTTACAACTGCCTTGATTTGACCGTAGTGCTCAGCTGACTATGATTACATGCTCAACATGATTCCTTGCTGAATGAGCCACCTCGCAACTCAAACAGACGTCAAACATTGGTATCAGGTTGCTTCAGCGCAAAACCAAGCTGTTGTCCCTTTAAGAGGCTGCTCAAATAGTGGATTACTGGATAGTGGGAACTTTGTCGGAAGGGATTTGCTATGGTTGAGATATAGCCCAAAAAATGTTCTTGGTATGCCTGCTTTTACTGGAAGAAAAGCATCAGTTACCTACGTGGTAGCAGCAGAAAACCTTAGTATTATTCATGAAAATTGTAATAATGGGACTAATAATTTTATTATATAAGGCTGCGCGCTAATGACCCTGGTAGTCAATGCCCACTAAAAAAAATATACAGGATTAAAAAATATTTCATTACATAACTTTTTTCATTTAAAACACTACTCTAACATTTACCATAACATATGAAAGAGGTTTATTATAAGTAATTACTGCATTTAATTCATTATCCATTTCATGAAATCTATATGAATTAGCCTAGTTTATTTTTGGTTCTTTCATCAATTTTTTTTCTCCATCACAATCCACCCTTTCTCTTGCAAAAATTATATATGAAAGCGCCCTTACCCCCGTGCGCTGGTATTCTAAAAAAATTATTTTTTTACAGCTGTCATAACCCATAGATTGAGGATTTCGCATCCCCCTCAGCTAATCTAGCAGGTGGTTGCCAACGTGGACAGCTTTTGGTCAGAATGAGACAGTTGCTCCAGGTCAGGCCCGCATGACCTGGGCGATCCATCACCGACCCAGCCTGAACTCACTTGACCTCACTAATCGATATGGTTGTCTTCCGTCGGTCGGATGGAAAAGCGGAAAAACAGGCATCCTGCTTATGCTTTCCACCATATATGGTCTTGTCGTTTATATTATCTTTACTGTTTTGGCTCTTGGTTGAGAGAGTATGCTACTCTGAGACGAGAAAAACTCTTCCGTAGCCGAGTGAGGGATCTGATTGCTTATTGGTAGAGCCTCTAGTGAGACTTCATACAGTTATTTTTTTAGAAGAAAAAAAAAAAGAACTCTGTAAATGTGGTATTAGTTAATTAATGTTAACAGAACGGTTTACCACAGAGGCGATATATAGATGGGTTTTATATGATGTTTTTTTCAGTTATGGCTGTATAAATATGGGATTTTCAACGTTTAGTTGCAGCTATTATTTTTCTTTCCATGACACCTTTTGAAGATTTTGTTGGTTCGAAAAACCTTCACAATTTCCTATTCTATCTGAACACTTGTCACTGCAGAGTCTGGGCAAGATCAATACACCTTCTAAACTAAAAGTTTGTTGAGGAGGAAAATGTCCATGCTGGGTTGTAGCTCCACGGAAAAAGAAATACACTGATCAGTGGGAGAACTTTAAGGACGAAAATATCCTCTTAGAATAATTCATAAATATTTTTGCAGAGAGGTTTATTGGCAAGCTATCATCAAGTTTAATGTTTTTGAACTATTTATATCGATCAAATACTTTATATATAGTAGAAGTGATTTATTCTTAAAAAACACATGATAAGATTATCTGTTTCAGTGTCTTGAAAGTTATTGTGTTTAATGAGACATATTACTTTGGTTGAGACTTCTTTTAATGCATGAATGGTTAATTTCGGGAAATAAGGAAGGATCTGGTTAGAAATTGCGGTTATTAAAGCCCCTTGTTAAAAGTTTAGAAGTTACAAAAGTCAATTAAGATTATGAATTTGGTGACCGTGAGTAATTCCCTTCCAGTTTGGCGTGTTTCATTAAATAAACTTTGGCTATTTCACTCGACTTAGTTGTAAAGTAATTTACAATTCACGGGTAACTGGTTTTGTTTTACTTTTAATTTCAATGAGCATTTTTTGTCACTCAAATGTCATTATTATGATAGTAGACAAAAGAGCAAAAAATAATGTATCAGTCGAATGTACTTGATAGTATTATCCGTGCGTATAGGTTCTCATGTCTGTCTGTGAGTGGTGTGTGTCAGTACGATAAGAGCTGCAACGGCTGAATTTCTTCGTGTTCAAATCTCTTGGAATATTTTTTTTTTTTAATTTTATATAAAAATTAATTCAAGGAAATGCGCACTCTATATAAAATATTCGCTGATTTAAAAGGGAAAGACTAATTTATCAATTTTTCTAAAGGAAATCCATTTGTATGTCGTTAGCCAGACCTCAGGGATCTTTATCACAGATACAAATACACAGATTCACACTCTCGATATAACAGTTATTCATAGAAAGTGATGTTCTGCTCTGATCCAAGAACCTATCACTCTCGGTGACACACCGGCACCCACATTACTGCTACACTATCTGGAGACTGTCAGATCTCACGAATTCAGGAGGGAGGGGTTGTCTTATTCCCTGGCTCTGAGTTAACCCAAACCAGACTACATACAGACACTTACAGATATACTAGTTGACATGAAACGTCACTTCCAGTTAAGTTTTTATGAATTAAATACATTAAAGTCTATATATATATATATAT
>KZ806964.1:470929-483880 GCA_000696205.2 Oncopeltus fasciatus | reverse complement strand
TATATATATGTAGCATTTATTTATACTTACCAATAAAGACACACACACATATATATATATGGGTGTTGGTAAATATAAATAAATATATTACTTTCTAAAAGTAAAGTACATACCAACATTCATAGTTATTATTCATTGACTTTTTATTACACCAATTCTATAAATTTTTAGCATTTTTTGAAACGAAATATATGCAAGAATGATTGCAGGAAATTTAATTTTAATCGCTTAAATATAGAGAAAATATTTTAGTTGTAATATAATCATGTTCAGAAGGTTTTATTCTGATACTTAGTTAAACTATATATTTTTGTAGGCTGAAAATTATATTTATGTAATAGTTTCAATAAAACTCAGAACGGTTTTATTTGAAATGAAGAAAAGTCGCAACTTTACTAAAGCAACTCATGTTTTTTTTCTTCTTTCAGCTCAGATTTCCTTCTCTTTGAAGGTTCTGAGCACAAGTGCACATGAATATATTTTTCAGGGGTGTTGGATGGGTATTCAACCCCCTCTGTTGATGCTATGCAGGCAACGAGGGGATGCGCCAACGACCACAAGAGAAAACTTGCCATTTACTTCGGCGATGAAAGGCCAACCATCGCCCCCCTGAATGCAAACTGCCGTATCCAAGCAGGACGGAGCGTTCCCTGTTAAATGCTACCCCTACTCTTATCTTCTTTTAATTTGTATGAGGGAGGAAAGACTAAACCATGTGGTATGCCTGGATACATTGTGGTATCAATGTGGTATGCATACATTGTGGTATCCATGTGGTATGCATACATTGTTTTGTTAATGTATTTAGACAATAATTAAGTAAAAAATATAAATAAAAACTTTATTAGTATTTATTTTCTCTTATAGACATGACGACAAATGATGAATTTTAGGCACAATAGTAGAATTTTAAAGCTCTAGAAGAATTAATTGTTTCTAAGATGATTTTAGTTGGGGTTCGGTCAAGGTAGATCCGAAAAACACAAATTTAAAAAATTTATTTTTAATAAAGGATTATCTGCCAACGTTTCGGCTTACATTGTAAGCCGTCTTCAGGGCTATCATGAAGATGAGAGAGGACGTCCTGTCCCTAAGTTCACATTTCCATGACTCTATTTTATTAATTGTTTCTGTTCAAAATTTGTGAATGCGTGATCATTGCAGGGGATGCAATGGATACTCATTGCAGGGGAATTTAATTAGACAATTGGAACGCCAGGGCAGCTAATGGGATCCGTTCTTGTCTCTCAATCCTGACGCTGCGGGTTCCAATCTCGTCTAGTATTATGAATAATTCAATAAATGCTTGTCCTGAGCCCTATTGTTTAGAATAGGATGGCAATGAGTGGATAACACCTCCCTCCATGACCCTAAGTAGTTGAAAGGGAGGCTAATAAACAAGAAATAATTAACGATTTATTATAACATGAAGTAATAGTTAATAATTTAAAATAAATATGTGTGCTTTAAAAATCTTAAAATACCTATTTTTGTCACTCATAAAATGCAGATCAATATTCATTAAAAAATATTTCTGTATTGACTAATTGTAAAATGTATATGTAACTAATCTTTTTTCTTCTGGATACAAGTTTAGATATTAGTTATTAGATTATTAATTTTATTTATTTAGTTTTTCTCTTCAAAAATAACTGTTTTCCCTACATAGCATGTGTTCTTGTAAATTTTTTCGAGAGGTCAAAAAATAAATTTGATATGAAATAATATTTTACTATTTAAAATGAAATACTTTATATATAGTAGAAGTGATTTATTCTTAAAAAACACATGATAAGATTATCTGTTTCAGTGTCTTGAAAGTTATTGTGTTTAATGAGACATATTACTTTGGTTGAGACTTCTTTTAATGCATGAATGGTTAATTTCGGGAAATAAGGAAGGATCTGGTTAGAAATTGCGGTTATTAAAGCCCCTTGTTAAAAGTTTAGAAGTTACAAAAGTCAATTAAGATTATGAATTTGGTGACCGTGAGTAATTCCCTTCCAGTTTGGCGTGTTTCATTAAATAAACTTTGGCTATTTCACTCGACTTAGTTGTAANTATATATATATATATACATATAACTCTATATATCTCTAGAATAGTTATAGCTCTGGAACTATAACTAACAGTTGTTGTGTTATCTATAGTTTACTTACTCAGCTTTACGGGTACTTTTAGATTTCTTTGTAAAAATACAAAAAAAAGTGAGGAATATATATTTATGGGTAAAAGATGCTACACAAAAACAAAAGGAAGCTTGCTTGATGTTGCTATAAATCATTTTGAAAGTTAGTTTTTGATTATCCACTTTTGGAGGTAAAGCCTTTCTTAGCGTGACCACCAAAAGTTTGCGAACTCCCCCCAACTTTGCTTTCTCGTAACACACCCTGCGCTGGTGTCATGAGTCAGCATTTCTCTAAACGAAGCACTCTTCTAACTTACATCGAGTCGGCTAAAGGCGAGAGGCCGCTGTAAACGAAGGTAGAACTTGCTATCGGGACCATATCTGCATTGCAGAGGGGAGTTAAGAATCTAAAATTTCACCGAATATTTCATTGTGACTTTTAAAATAAATACTTTTTATTTCAAATTAGAGAATGAATTTTTCTTTAGAATGAAATAGAAAGAGTTTTTCTTATTTCAATCCAACCTTAGCTCAATGAATTCCATATTTTTAATTACCGACATTGAATTAACAATAAGAATGAATAATATTATTCTTTATTTTATAGAAAAATATATTCCAACATATTTGGAAAATTATTTATTTATAAAGCATAATTATTTTATTTATCCAACTTAAGCTCAAGTACTTCATTAAGTAATATTATTAAATCTCAGCGAACAGTTAATGAAGCAGTGATTTTTTTTATCTTCTCTAGGGAAATATATATAGCGTTTAGCTATAGTTAGCGTTAAATTTTAAAATAAATCATGTCTGGTTTTAGAAAGTAAGTTGAATGTAGAGTTCGTTTTTGAAAGTAACGTGTAAAAACTTAAACGAATTGGCTGTATTTGTAATACTGCCTTATTTCAAAAGATTTTCAGTTAAAAATATCATATCAACTTTATTTTTACGAGAAAAGAAATTTCACGCTACATTGAATGAATAAAAAATTTAATTTTGTCTCAGAAATTAATTAAGTATAACACAATCGGCCAACGAAGGTGAATAATGTGACATCACATCTACACTCCGATAGAAAGTCCGTCGCGTAACCTGAGGAGATTTATCATGTCTTATAAATTTGAACCAATTATTTATTTCATATTACAAGCTTGTGAAGCAATAAAGCAAATGGAAAGATAACTAAGTCTGTTCCATTACTGCTGAGACGGGAAGAATGGAAGAGGAGTGGGAAGGTGTGAGGGGAGGGAGGAATTAACTACTTGTAATTTTATAGATTGGCGCGGTCAATTACTATCCTACCCAGTTCCCTGCCAGGCATGGGTACTTCAATAAGTACATATATACCATCAGTTAGATAGCCGGTCCGGGTTGTCATTATGACCCGGACTGAGCCCTGAGTGTTGCCAATGGGTTCAGGAGGGTAGAGCATTGAAGCTAGCAGCGAGAGCCCAGCACTACATGGCCGCGAATGCCGGAACAACGGTTGGGCGTCTATAAATGATATTTTCCTTATTAAGAAAAGAAAAAAATAGGAAAAGAAAAATTAATAAGTCCTTAACAGGTAGAGGGTGGATTTATTCGGAAGACACTAGACAAGGAGACAGGAGTAAGCCAGCTCAACGCTCAGGCCACCTGATTATATTTTGGTGCTCGTACCTACTTAAGGATGAGTGTTTACCAAGTAGTGGGTACTTCAATTATTATTAATATCTTATTTTCAATAAAATGGATAAAAATATACATTTTTTATTTTAAATTTGGAGAATGTGTTATAGAGAAAAGAGAAGGATTATGCAGGGCTACCCAGAGGAACGACCAATAACAATGACATTGGCGTTGTAAAACATATATTACACAAACACACGCAACATAAGAGTAAAGTTGATTTTATTACGTTTACGTTCTATAACATCTTAAAAGAGACATAATTAAGAGATTTATTTGAGAATGAAAGTTGAGGGTTGAGCATCTCTTTCCCTAACCACTTATTTGTTTGGCCAACAAGTAGGTTCTTCTACATTATCTTCCATTTATAAATTTTTAATTTACCTTTTAAGGTAAAAATCAGTCGGTTACTTGCATCTATGTCTAATTATAACTAAAAAAACAAAATCTTTGTTTAATGAGCGGCAGATTTTTTTTAAAATTTATTTTGTATCGACCTGATGGTCTTTGTAATCTGAATTTTAATGCGGATTGTCAAAAAGTAAAGCCTTCAGGTTTTCCAAAAAATAGTGGCGTAAGTAAGGAAAAGTAAAATACAGAAAAATACTTTTACAATATATAAGCTCTCTTGTTATTACATCCAAGGGCATAAAGTAGAAGAGATTCTACCTGGGAAAGAGCAGGGGTGGGTTGAACTTTGTTTCACGCGCTAAGTGAAAGAAAGGGTAAGGTGTGAAAGAGGTTGAGGAGTCGGGGAGGGGATGGTCCTCTGCAGTCCCCTCCCCCTATTTTCTGCGGTCCAATACTTTTTCATTTCCACCCTCCGCAGGAATATATTTTTATAAATTCCAGCAAGAATATTAATAATTAAAAAAAGCTAAAATTAAACTAAATTAAAATTACTGCCAATAGTTAGCATTATTCATTAGAATGGATAAAAAAAAAAATAAAACGGAAATATAAAAATGGATACTCATTTATTTATTCTTTGTTAGTTAATGGAATAT
This sequence comes from Oncopeltus fasciatus, assembly GCA_000696205.2. Lineage (NCBI taxonomy): Eukaryota > Metazoa > Arthropoda > Insecta > Hemiptera > Lygaeidae > Oncopeltus > Oncopeltus fasciatus. The sequence goes on along the minus strand of KZ806964.1, from coordinate 479,074 downwards.
ATGCATGTTTTTATTTTATTTTGGCATGCTTCTTTTTCATAATTTACCTGATTAATGCCTGAAATGCTCAAAATTAAATTTGTTTTTTACAAATTAGTTTTTCATTTTCAACTATTAAGACCGAATTTCAGATGATCCTCTCTTCATAAAACTTGACAAAGTTGATGAATAAAGTCAACAAATTAATTTACTTACAAATTAAATTGTAATGTATGAATAAATTTATTGTATGAATAAATTTACTTACAAATTAATTTTACCTTTATGTTAAGTGATTATGCGAGAAAAGGAATTCGAATTAAAAAACTCTAAAAGTTGACATATAATTATCATGACGTTTTATTTAATATTCGTTGTATAACCACAAAGGGTAGTATCGGATATTTCAGCATCTAAAGAGGAAAAGTATGTTTGGAGTTTTGTTGTCCGCTCAATTATAGTTTGTATCAATACAATCTGTTTGCGGTGTGTGACACCTATTAGGCTTTCTGCTTAATCTTGAGCAATAAGGGTTTTATTTTTATTCAATTCATCACCTAATACAAATTATATGTATAATTGAAAATATAAATTCAATTTTGCTTTGGCTGATGGGCTATACATCAGATGAGCACTGTTGCCACCCCTAGAATTTCGTCGAAAACACTAGAATTTTGTGTATATTCTTAACAACAGAAAGTTTGGGTTTAACACTTTTTTTTTGTTGGTATTATTGCTTAGTCAAATTCATGCAAGTTACATTAGTCAGGTTGGTGGTTGGTCGAGTATTATGCTGGAGAAATTAGTCAGGATTTTGTGCAGGATCAGAAAAATAAAATACTCCAAAATTTCTGGGTAATTATTTTATTATTTCCGATGTTTCGACTTAACTTGTAAATCATTATCAGGGCTGAAATAAAATACACACTATTACAGTTGCATATATCGAGATATATATATGTATATATATATATATATATATATATATATANTCTCTGCACTATAGAAAATGTATATATATATATATGCAGACTATTTTTGCCAAACTTGAAGGCCTCATTGTTAGATACTGCACTCTTCTGAGTAGGAGTATCTTTAGATTAAAAATAATGATTTTCATCTAATAAACAGATTTGATCTTATACCTGTATTTCTGTGAATGAGCATTTACATATTTAATTTTATTCACATGCCTGGAAGAATTCAGAGAATGAACTTTTGGATTCACAACATTTTAAAATGGCTTAGTGAAAATTTTTTTTCAATAAACTCACAATTTGAAAATAATAGTAAACAATTTCGTGAGTTGTACAAACAAAAAAGATATAAGTTGTATACTACTAAATACAAGCTGCATACGTTTTTTGATTACTTTTTTCTGTTCTCTTTGATAATTTAATCAGTCTAAGTGATATATTCTGTAAATTCGACTTATGTTTCTAACTTACAAATAATTCGATACATTTTCCAATTCTAACCGGATTTTTTAAAAAGAAGAAATGTATATACTTATCTACTATCAGTCTCGAGAAAATGTCAAGACAGCTGGTCGTTCCTTGTAAATTAGAGTTTCCCGCTTCCCTAGGACTGGTCAGTTTTCAAACGGGAGGAGGATCAATACTTCCATTCTCCAAGACAAGAGATGGGACCAAGTGGAGAACAGAGAGTGAAATAGAGAGTCGCCCTATTGGTGTAAGATAGGCGACGGGAGAAAGCTACAAAAAGATGGGTGGGGCGAGGGGTGACAGCTGTATCAATGTCGAGGTAGATAAGGTATCACTGTCCACCTGTACTTCCTCTCTCTCTCACTCCCTCTCTCTCTCCTCGACTACCATTGTCTTATTCTCCCTCCACGGCTTTCCAAATCTTCTTTCACTGATATTAGGATTTTAATATCCGCAGTAATTCAAGTGTCTGTATTTTTAGTATCAGAAATGATTATCGCGAGAATTCTCTACTCACTGTTGCTACATGCTTATCAGATGATATTATAAATTTAAATAACATTATATGTGAACTAAATTACAAATTAAAATAATTATATAAGTATGAAATATCAACTGGGCTGTCTATCATAGAAGAGGAGACCATTTTGATCCTTGTTAGCCTGGTCCTGCTGGTTCAAGAACTCTACTAAAATATACTATCCTGTTACATAATATTTATATACTAGGGGAATCAAAAAGGTCTTCTCATGACCTCATAGGAATTAAATAGGATGATATAATATTATATGCGCATTTTAATTAAATCAGCTACTCGCGATATACTGAATTTTCTCTGTGAAAGACTTATAACCAAACAGTCCGTCCATGAAGTTTGAGAAATTATGTACAATTTCTGAAATTTTTTTATAACCTTTATTTATATATTACATTCTGTTAAAAATAAATAAAAACATTTTGTAATTTGATAACAATGAATAATAGAAAATAAAGGACATGAATGAGAATCAGATAAGGAGAGGAGGTGACCAGTGACACCACTCTCAAAGATTCTGAATTGAATAAAATCCTCTTGTTTACTAAAAAAAAAATTTTTTTTTTAATCTAGGAAATAATTGGATTTGTTCATGTACGCTTCAACGGTCGCCAGATGTATTTACCGTTTCTTCTTCCGGGTTGGACCGTGTCAAATTGTTGTTATTTGCCGAGCTTTCGCACATCATGTGATGGCTTCTTCAGGGCTGAAAAGAAAATGTGAGTTGTAAAAGAGAGATTTAAAATCCAGGTGGTATATAATTACCATGTTTTATACACCAGGTGGTGTATAATCCCGGCGCGCCAGAACACAGAATACACCAATAGGAAGGCAGGCTTCGCCCAAGGACCAGACCGCGCCGGGATTATACACCACCTGGTGTATAAAACATGGTAATTATATACCACCTGGATTTTAAATCTCTCTTTTACAACTCTCATTCTCTTTTTAGCCCAGAAGAAGCCATCACATGATGTGCGAAAGCTCGGCAAATAACAACAATTTGACACGGTCCAACCCGGAAGAAGAAACGGTAAATAATTGGATTTGGCAATCCATCCATATGACAATAATGTTACAATCCCAGACCCCATTTCCATAATTGCAGAATATTATTTAATGGAAAAAAAATTAATCAGGGATACGAATATAATTAAACTTATATAGACATAATATATTTGTAAAAAAGTGTCATATACATCAAAATAAAAATTTAAAAAACTACATAATGAATTGGATATAATCATGACACTTCATGCAGAGACTGGAGGGATAGAAGGTTTTAATAATAAAATGAACTAAAAATGCTAAGCGGTGGTATATGTTCATTGGAATCATTAATTCTAAGTTAACAGGATAGATCTTAGAATAATCAGGAAACAAATTTAAATATAAGCTATCAGCAAATTGGCCAACTTTAAGTATATGGAAGTGGAAATTAATCAAGTAACCAGAGAAAGTTTTAAATGTTTTTCAAAATAAACCCTTATGGAGCAATTATATATAACTACAGTCTAAATACATAACTATTAATAGTAATTCATTTTTATATTAAATTCATTGCTCAAGCTTTTTTTAACTTAAAAAATACGGCGCTCGGTATAGGCTAGCCATGCGTACCGTAGAGTCATGAACGAAATGAATTTCATTGTCAATTTTTACCTTCTAAAGCTTAGTACTATTGTAAAATGTTATTATTTTATATGTATAACATTATGCATTATGTTATTATTATAATTGAAAAAATGATCGAGGAAATTTATTAAATATACTTATTCATATATTTTTAATAATTGTCTAATCTCTGTGACTCCTCTATCCTTACTAAAAGTCTATTATTTCTACTTATTTATTAAAGTATAAATAATTAACTTTCCATCTTAAACACGGAATGTTCTCTCATTGAATAAATTTTCAAAAAGAGGGGAAATATATCATTCACTCTACTGGAAAGACTTGTCGCCTGTTAGTATGAATTTGTAAAAGTGACTTTTGCAATTAATATAATACATAATTATACTATGCTATGTTGTAGTATAATATTACTTATTACTTATTTTATATAGATGGCATATTACTTTAGTTTATGTTACATTATTACTACAGAAATCTAGCATAATCACTTATCTATTATATCTATCTATTATCTTGCACATAGTACTTTCATACTTTTAAACTTTTGAGGAATCATACAAAAGCGCTCATATTGAACGACTAGTGTTTTCTGTTCTATTGTTTAAAGTATAACTACAAACTTGCTGTATTATAACAAATCATTTAAGTGACTAATGTCTTAGTGTAACTTCTCTGCTGCTATGTTACATTTTTCGTTATGGTAATGTTGTGTTACCCTATAGGAATTTTAGCTGTGAAAGTAGTGTTCTGCAGAGAGCTTATTTAAGATGTGTAGGCTGGGGAGTGACAGAGATAAGTCACACTGTCCTATCGAACTGCTTCTCTGTACAACACGTTGAGTTCCGGTCTCTTTAGAAATTACTATACTTTTTTTCTGAGCGCTTAGGGTTTGTTACATTTAATGTGACAAATGCTACATACTTAAACTGCCATGAGAAAAATCTCCTTAAAAATAATAACACCCTATCAAATAATTGTTGGTCTAATTATTCAAAATAGGATCATCCAGTAATTACCAATAATTTGTATATGTTTTAATTTAAAACATGTAAGTAATTTGCGGTAAAACCCTTCCAATCTTTAGTTAGAGTTAAAGAAAGTCTATCTGTGAATACCTTGTCAGGTCTTCTTTCAGATCGTAGCTCATTTCTAGCTAGGAATATTTCATTACAACCTTGGATGATGTATCTAGAAAACTGGAATAATAAAAATATAATACCGGCTCATTTCGGTATAAGAAGACGTGACTTTGAATTCCAAGAGTATAATGGATCTAAAGGTTCAAAAATTTGCACCGAACAGTGTGGAATACAAACAATTAATACATGGTAAATTATTAGCAATTTTTAGTGCAAGGGAACAGAATAAAAAATCTAACTGTCCCAGCCAGGACTCAAACCTGGATCTCCTGCTATCCGGGCCGGTGCATTTTCCATTTATGCTAACGAGTCTTTAGGCTCTCGACACTAGGGCGGGGAATTTAATAACTTATCTGACTTGTCTCGGTAGTATAAATTGAAATGCACCTGCCCGGATAGCAGGAGATCCAGGTTCGAGTCTTGTATGGGACAGTTCGATTTTTTATTCTGTTCCCTTACACTAAAATTGCTAATAATTTACGTGGGATTAAATACCACAAAAATAATGTTTATAAGGTAAATGATTAGAGATCACGCTGGTCTGGTGTTTAAAGTATTGGACTCCTTAGCCTGGTGTGTTACAGACAATGATAAAGACATTAAGTGACCTTGAATTACGTTCCATGTTATCTTCTTTAATTAACATTTTTCCGTAAAAAACATTTAAAACATATACATATTAGAAAACTGACCTGTACCTGGTGTGATATATGGTTATTTTCGTTACCATAATAACTATTATACTTTTGTTATATTACATGTTGGTCCTCAACAAAACAATCTCACTCCCAGCCGATTTCACCCATAATCAAACCTCTCTAAAAGTCCATAACTGGAAGAAGGATTCTAAATTTAATTGACTTGTTGATATTAAAAGTTTCCGATAAATACTATATATAAATATATATATATATAATCTGTATGTACAAATTTAATAAATATATATCTGTGTAAAATTTAGAATGACCATATCTTTCGTTGTTTTCCTCTTGTTAGATGGGATATTTTTCAGAAGTCTCTTTCGGGTATGATAAGTAAATAGCTTTATTTAAAAAAAAAAAAAAAAGTATAAAAATTTAAATTTTACAGTACACATTTAATAAAGGGAGTTGAATTAATTAGTTCTAACTAACTTTTACCAAATATAAATATATTAAAAGATGAGTTTATAACTTTGAATTACCCTGAAGATGTTATCTATTGTCTCAGAGGAGAATAACATTTGTGTCTCCTGAAGGTGATGGATTGGGGAGCTGTCAGACATCAGTTTTCGCTGTCCCTCCTGATCTGAAAGAAAAGATTTCGTGTCGAGCATATATTCATGAGATTTATATCACATTGTTTTCTGAAAAGATGTCACTTTATATATTCTCAGGAAATTTGGTATACATTTGAATATTATCTTTTATTGTAATATTTAAAGTTGCCTAAAGTTACATAATATCTGTTTGGTAATACCAAAATATATTATTACAGTTGACAGTGTATATTGCCATAATATTAAACACTGTTGTAAGGTTTGACCGACAAAGCCAAAAAAAAAAAATTATTTGAAAAGAAAATATTATATACTTTTTTTTGACTACAGAAAGTTTTAAGAGAACACCCTGCATGCCAATTTTTAATTTTACAAGACACTCTGCATATCCCCGTTTTAATATTTATCTATGCTATTTATTATAGAAACTACCCTTATTTATTATAGAAAGTATTACTAAATTAAGTTTAGTAATACTTGCTGAACCGTTTCATGTGATCTAAAATTCGTAAAATTCGTATTTATCTACATTGAAAAATATTTTCTTCTAAAATCAGTAAAAACTCAAAGATTTTGAAAATCTTAAAATCTATAAATAAATAGAAGACGATTTTTTGTTTTCCACCTGCTTCAAAAAATAAATTCAAGGATGGAAGGTGTATATAAAATGTATAATTCTCACCCAATTCTTATTATGTAGAATGATTAACCAATGCATCGTAATTAAAAAATACTTTAATAATAATAATTTAAATTAGGTACTTAATACAAGTTTTATCACAAATGCTCAGTTTAACTTATAAAAAATAACTGAGTTAGCAATTATAAATGTTTAGTAAACAAGCTGAATTCTATCTGTGGTATTGGACTGGAAGGATCAGCTGCTCCAAATCAAGTACCGGCTGTTTAGTTCAGCTGACTATTGAAGGACACCAGGGGCTGGCTGGAGAAATGTAGTTAGTAGACAAGTGATAAAGCCCAGGATCCAGGCCAATTTAGAGCCGGCTAGTGGAAGTTTGTTCGCCGCTCCACTAAACCAACACAGACCGGTTGCCGAGAGCCGGGCTACTCGGGGGATTAGTGAGTTCTGACAGGAAATTGGAGGTAGGGGAAGCCTCTGTCCGATCGGCTCCAAGTACGCCGTTCTCAAGCAGAAGGCTTTCCTTTGCAGTTATATACGAGTACTCTTAAATCAGTCGGATCAGTAAACCATTCAATATATAGCAGACATTTGAAGAAAATGAAATTATATATGTGTCTAGATAGATAAAATTGCAGATACCCGCATAGTGGTGAAGCAGGAATTTATAGACAGACTGGATTCGTTTTGGTGGAATTTATTGTAGAAAGAGCTCTGAACGCTATTGTTTAAAACCAAAGAAACAGCCGACGATCCGAATAACTCCGAAAATTGTGGTAAATGAATTTTTAAATTCTTCTTTTTACTTGTTCCGCCATTTACTTGCACCAGTGTACCTTACAGTCCACAACTGCTTTTGTTTTGTTTGCATTTTCAGTAAACGCCTCAACAGCCGGTTGTTTCGTAAAATTTAATAATATATGATATATATGAACTATATACTATAATATGCAACTCTTAGATGATTTTAGTTGGGGTTCGGTCTAGGTTGGTTGGGGTTCAGTCAAGGTACCTTGACCGAATAATATCTACGGTCAAAAAACTCTCTATTTAAAATATAATATACTACTTCCGTCCTCGAATTTCTGTTTTGAAGCAGGTGGAACAAAAAAAATTTAAGTCCCTACAGATATGAACAGGAGTACATTGGATTTTACACTTTTCGTTCCCGATAAATTTTTGAACTAAAACGGAGACGTAGAGATGTTGTATTAATTCCTCCCCCTAAGCCCCCCTATTTTAATTGTTTTCACCTAAAAATAAATTTACTCAATGGTTCTTACGAGAGAGTCTAAATATCCAATTTGGTTTTATGCTATAAAAGTATGACGGCAAGTCCATTGCTCGAAAGTACATAAATTTCTCAATATACATCTTTGTAAAAGAACTGTATAATACAATTTTAGATTATTAAATTTTACACAGCGTTACTTTTTTTTTATCGTATCGAAGTTGCTGTACATTTTTCAATACTGCTTCACAGTAAACGCTGTATATATATATATATATATCTA
>KZ806964.1:443709-467268 GCA_000696205.2 Oncopeltus fasciatus | reverse complement strand
ACTATATATATATAGACAACATTTATAAAGGATCATATTTTCATCTGCTCTAATGTAGGATCGGTGAAATTGAATAAGTTGAAATTTTTTCGAAAATCACGTCATGTTTCCAACGAGAATGGCTTGATTTTTTAGGTTTTTTAGTAATATTTATAGAAAGAACAAATAATTTTGATATAAAAAAAATATATAGTAATAGAGCAATACAGAATGTATAGAGCAATAAGACTTAATGATTCATTACTAGGAATGTTCGAGACAAGATTGTTAGCCACACTCAGTGTCGTCAGGCTCCAATAATTTCTTACTTGTGTTCTTAACAAAATAATGTTTTAATCATCGTATTTGTATGTTAAAAAATATCTTATAAACGTTTCACAACTATTACTCGCAATTGAGTTTTGGTAGAAGAAATATCGTACTCTAAAGACTGGATTTCTAATGAAGTAAGTGATACTCAACCTAAGTACTACTCAAGTATTACATTGTTTTAATAATGAAATTCAAAATAAAAATTGACGCTCACAAAAATACGTTTTTTTTTAGTTATACAGGAAAGATTTTCTAATAATGTTATTGTCTACAAAAGCGAAAACCAAAATTTTAATATAGTTTTTTTCAACCCTTAGCTCGAAGCTTTTAGGATTATAACACGCACTTCGGGATTTTTTAGCTAGGGTGATATGTCAGTATCAGTAATTTATGAATCTTAATGAATTATGTGATATCGGATTGAAAGTTTCCAAAATTTCATGAATAATTTTGTTCACTTTTTATAAATAATAACTTTATTAATTTTCAATTTCAGTCGAAAGTAATATCCCCAAAGTTTTATTAAAAGACATACAGGGGAAATGCCGGTATTAGTACTGATGTTCTTTTCATGACGCCAAAAGAAGAAATCTACCATTTAGACTGTTTTTTTTCCATCCCCTAGTAGCCTTTCCCTTCCCTTTCATCCTCAAGGGACCGGGGTGTGGTCCCTCATCCCTCAGGATTTGTACAAAGCAAAATCCGCGTAAACTGAAATTAATAAAGAGATTTCGTGAGATTTCATCAAGCAATCTATATGATCGTTGTATATCATCGTTCCCCCAGCTTACCTTTATTCATATCAGTAGTGGAATTTTTGAAAATACACAGAGGTTAGAATAAGCCGACAATTAGTCAGAGACTGATAGAGATAGAGAGTATATCTCGTGATATACTTGACTTGACATGCCCTGCAAGAATTTTATCTCGAAAATGTATTTTTAATCGATTATTTAACGCTCTCAGTATCTGTGAATGCAGTAATAGCATTCAATGAAGGTATAATTTTAAGTTTATGCGTAATTAAGTAATATTAACACATAAATTGTTACATTAGAATCACACAAGACTCATAATTATACCGCAACTACACCTTGTATAGGAAACATTCTCTCGCCTACTTATATGTAAACATATAAGAAAAACACTTTTTGCGGCCTTTATTTTTCTCTTCTCAAGGTTCGTGTTAGTTATAAACCTCTAGTAGAAAAAGGTTGACTTCTCTTTCGAAAAAGATTTTCCAACGGGAGTCTAGTTAATGCTTGTTTTACTTCCAGAAACATAATAAGACATAACAGTTTTTATGGTGGATAAAAAAAAAATCCCAAGCTCCCGAAATTTTTGATAGATTCATAGACAAACTGCGAAAACTAATTGTAGTATATCTTAATTGATGGCATTTGCTTCAAACATATTAAATACGGAATAGATGAAATAGCATGTATGAGATTATTCTACAAAAAAAAAATATTTTGGTATTTATTAGTATATGAATATATTACTTTAAGAACTTCTATAGTTATCTTTAATTGCGATTTTGACATCTGAAATATATTTTACAAGCGTTTATTATAATTGTTCCGTAATTCTCTATATAAATCGCCTAGTTTGTCCTACCTACATCTCTTATCTGTTTTAGTTATTGCCTGTCAGAATGTCTTTCGGAGGAACGTCTACTTGAAGAAGAGAAAGCGATTGAAACAATGCGTTGTAAAAAAAAGTCTAAGCGGTGCATTTGAGGACTGTGCAAATTAGAATGTCGTTCAGAAGAATATTGGTTCTCCTTTAAAATCCATGCAATTTTTTAGGAATTACGCAAACCATTTTATAAGATTATTTATTTATTTGTTTAGATATGAATCACCGTGTAATTATCTATATACGTCAATTGAGGAATCAATGACAAACTCTTGGAGAAAGAGATTACGGCTCAAGGATATTAATTATTGAGTTGCTGTCGGTTACTTATAAAATAATTAATGTTCTTAACAAGTCCGTCACGTTAGTCTATGTTTCTTATAGGGAATCTACTGAAATAAATGTTCAGAAAGAATAGATATATATTTGAAAAAATACAAAAAAAAAAAATTAAATTGCATTGAGAATGGCGTTGAATTTATTGCACTTTTCAAGAGCTAAATTACCTTGCTATATAATTAACCTTCACCACAAGCGATATATTTCTCTTCTGGGCTGTTAAAAAAAAAACCCATAAAACTATTGCACTGAATGTAATTAACGAATGCTAGTATGTAGGGAAGGCTAGTTCGCCTCTCACATAGGCTCAGGTATGTAGGCAAACACGTAGACAGAAATAGGCCCTTTGCCCTTCACATATCCTCTTTTCTTTCTTTTTCTGACCCATATTCTGTTTTCTCATTCTGCCAGAATATACTTCCTCCCTCCTGCTCTCCACACTCCATCTTCCCCACACCCCCTATGCGAAGACCCTTATCAACTCGCCACCACATTCATCAAACGATATTGCTTTTTGTTGAATCCTTTCAAGGAGGGTTTTTTTATGTATCGATTGGGACATGAATAAACCATAGATACGACAGAGACACCATAGAGAGTTACTAGAATAGGTGGTTGTTAACGAATCTTAAATTGTATTTACCATTTCATCTTCCGGGTTGGACCGAGTCAAATTGTTGTTATTTGCCGAGCTTTCGCACATCATGTGATGGCTTCTTCAGGGCTGAAAAGAGNGAAAGAAGAAGAGGACTTTCCATTAGACCTGGTAACCCTGAAAAATCAGAGAATTTTTGAAATACATGCTACTATTTTCGAAAAAGTTACCGTACTTTGGGTATTAGCTTGCGTACTCTTTTGAAAAACAGTAGCATGTATTTAAAAAATACTTATTACTGTATTACGTATTTAACTAAATATGAAATTAAATTATTAATTAATATCATTCTAAAATTCATCATTCAATCATGACAAAATAGAATAAGCCTTTTAGATAAATAAATTAATTTGTCTGATTTATCATACCTAACACTTTATTATCTTAATTCAAGCAGTTAAGGTATTGTAAAAGAGATATTTCTCGAAAAGTATTTTTTTTCATTATACATGTTAACTTTCGTTCCATTTTTTACGTCATAAATAAATTATTTTTAATGAAATCTTTTAGTATTTCCTGCACTAAGAGATTTCATTAAAAAAATATATACAGAGTAGTTAAATTAAAAAATATATACAGAAATTCATTTGACAAATAAAAAAAATATTCTAAAAGTAGTATTTACCTAAAAGTAAGTACAAATAATTCTGATAAATAGGTTTTTTTTTGTTTTTGTTTTTTTACTCTTTGACGTTTTACAACTAAAAAACATTTTGTGGATGAATTATTTGCGATTTTTATATACATCTGGATTTAAAATGTCAATGAAGCAATCCTTTGCAGGATAAAAATTTATTATTTTTATTTTATTTATTACTTGGATGACAGGGAACAGCTCTGTGTGAAGGGACTAGAGAGGCGGACGACAACGCGAAGACGCTATCGATTCCTCGGTCCCACTGACCTCCTAACCTCGACATGGGCATCTCGTTCGTCTCCAGCCTCACCCTCTACCTCTATCGCCTCTACCTCTTTTCATACCTTTGAAAGTCAGTTCTAGCTTTCAGTTTGGCAGTTATATATTTCTTCTTTGGCGAGAGATGCCCCGGGTCTGTCTGGACCCGTTGTGAAGAATGTAGCGTTTAAGGTAGACTAGTGGTGCTAAACCCAGAATCTCCTCGCATCAAAAGAGTATAAATATCAAAGTAAACAGCGTAATAAGTACTTGTAATCCACATTTTATTTCTGGCATTCTTAACTTTAACGTTTCGATAAGTCGGTATAGCAAAGTTTATCTTAGAGAGACTATTGGAATTTTTTATACTAGGAATCGTAAAATCTTTAAAAGTTTCTTACTTAATTTTAGTTTCTAATCAATAATAAACATCGTTGTATTTTTATTTCCACTTGGCTTTATAGATCTGATTGATTACCTTCCTCTGTATCGTACTCTGCACTCGGTTAGACCTCAGTAATCATTATTTTACTTAAAGCTACACACAAACATTCAGATACGACTGGGAAGTTTTTTTTTACAATCGGATTGATCGATTTTGCAAGTTCTTATCCGACAAAAATGATGAACTTACATGTTGCTTTCAGATAACTAGGTTTTGTAAAATAAACTCATTTTAGTTCTTTATGGGTTATTCTAGTTTTTGTCTGGTGGTTTAAAATGAATCCTTTTAAAATTTTTTAAGCGATGATTAGTCAACTCTATTTTATGAACAAATCAAGTAATAATGAAATGTTATGTAAGTGAATAGTATACGTTTCCTATGCATTTAGTATTGTTTTTTAGGTAATTATATAGGTTCACAAACTGTATCATATTTTGAAAAAAATGTATTATGAACTTAAATAGAAAATCAAAATAAATTGATATAAAAAAATAATAATATAAAATAAATAAAATCAGGAAAAAAAAGAAAAAAGTGCTGCAATAGACCTTTTAGGCCCAAGGAGGAAATACATGTTTTTATTTTCGACCCACTTCATACCAGAGAAGGTTTGTGGTCCGCACATCGTTCTGGCCGGCTGCTTTGTTTTTCCCTTATTCAATGAATAATGGTAACCAATTAGGGATGGCCGTTACCTTGGAACATACTAGGAATCCTCTGGGGAAAATCACAGAAATAAATAGAGCTTACTTGGCACTGTAAGAATAGATGTTACTTGAACCTTGGACTATTGGCTCAGAAGTCAAGTGTCTTACCACCAAACCACCGTCTGGAATTAAAAAAACTAAATATTATTATTTATTTAGTAGTTTGTATGAATAGATGGTTTGTAGGCGGCTAAATACCCTTTCAGATGAGGCATTTAGTATTAATGATAAATAGAACAGTAAACTTAATTTCACCAATGATTTACTCCATATAAAAAGTATTTAAAAAAAATTAAACGCCATAAATATATACTAAGATGTATGCTACACATATCTAGGGATAGCTTAAAGAACAGGGCGAAATGAAAAAAAAAATGATGCTCTAAAATATAGCCGAAAGATGGAGAGGTCTTGGGCAGAACACAGGAAGAGTGAAAGATAGCAGCAGGTCAAAGGTAAGGATCTGACACTGCTTGGTCAAAACCTTGTTCTTAGAGCGTATCTGAGGATTGGACAAGTTAGAGATTCGTTCAGGAAAATTTCGGATCTTCTTTCAAACCTCGGCATCTTGCAGGTCACACTACTCAGGAGTACGAATCGCAGTTCATTGTTTTACCAAAAGAAAGTAAGAAGAGAAGAGGGAGACTGTGAAGAAGTTGTGCAAACATTATTATAATTTAGGAACAAGGCGGATGATTGTGGGCCAGAATCGGACTCAGAGGAAGGATATTCTCTGATGTCCTTCCTCAGAGTCCGTTTCTCAGAGGCGAAAAGAAGAAGAGGACTTCACTTTCCATTAGACCTGGTTATCCTGAAAAATCAGAGCTATATGCCCGAAAGATAGTGTTCTTTGGCAGGACATGTGCTACGGCAGGAGGAGGACACATAATTAAAGCTAGTCGCACTTTTGAGTCCTCTAGGAAGGAAGAGGGGGGAAAGGGAGGCAGTAAAGAAGTTTAGCAGACATCTTTATTAAAAATGTAGGAGAAAAAAGGATGCGACTAGGCAAGGATCGGAGTCAATGGAAGACGATTTAGCAGAAAGAAGAAGAGGACTTTCCATTAGACCTGGTAACCCTGACAAATCAGAGCTATATGCCCGAAAGATAGTGTTCTTTGGCAGGACATGTGCTACGGCAGGAGGAGGACACATAATTAAAGCTAGTCGCACTGTTGAGTCCTCTAGGAAGGAAGAGGGGGGAAAGGGAGGCAGTACGGAAGTTTAGCAGACATCCTAATGTAGGAGAAAGAAGGATGAGACTAGGCAAGGATCGGAGTCAATGGAAGACGATTTAGCAGAAAGAAGAAGAGGACTTTCCATTAGACCTGGTAACCCTGAAAAATCAGAGAATTTTTGAAATACATGCTACTATTTTCGAAAAAGTTACCGTACTTTGGGTATTAGCTTGCGTACTCTTTTGAAAAACAGTAGCATGTATTTAAAAAATACTTATTACTGTATTACGTATTTAACTAAATATGAAATTAAATTATTAATTAATATCATTCTAAAATTCATCATTCAATCATGACAAAATAGAATAAGCCTTTTAGATAAATAAATTAATTTGTCTGATTTATCATACCTAACACTTTATTATCTTAATTCAAGCAGTTAAGGTATTGTAAAAGAGATATTTCTCGAAAAGTATTTTTTTTCATTATACATGTTAACTTTCGTTCCATTTTTTACGTCATAAATAAATTATTTTTAATGAAATCTTTTAGTATTTCCTGCACTAAGAGATTTCATTAAAAAAATATATACAGAGTAGTTAAATTAAAAAATATATACAGAAATTCATTTGACAAATAAAAAAAATATTCTAAAAGTAGTATTTACCTAAAAGTAAGTACAAATAATTCTGATAAATAGGTTTTTTTTTGTTTTTGTTTTTTTACTCTTTGACGTTTTACAACTAAAAAACATTTTGTGGATGAATTATTTGCGATTTTTATATACATCTGGATTTAAAATGTCAATGAAGCAATCCTTTGCAGGATAAAAATTTATTATTTTTATTTTATTTATTACTTGGATGACAGGGAACAGCTCTGTGTGAAGGGACTAGAGAGGCGGACGACAACGCGAAGACGCTATCGATTCCTCGGTCCCACTGACCTCCTAACCTCGACATGGGCATCTCGTTCGTCTCCAGCCTCACCCTCTACCTCTATCGCCTCTACCTCTTTTCATACCTTTGAAAGTCAGTTCTAGCTTTCAGTTTGGCAGTTATATATTTCTTCTTTGGCGAGAGATGCCCCGGGTCTGTCTGGACCCGTTGTGAAGAATGTAGCGTTTAAGGTAGACTAGTGGTGCTAAACCCAGAATCTCCTCGCATCAAAAGAGTATAAATATCAAAGTAAACAGCGTAATAAGTACTTGTAATCCACATTTTATTTCTGGCATTCTTAACTTTAACGTTTCGATAAGTCGGTATAGCAAAGTTTATCTTAGAGAGACTATTGGAATTTTTTATACTAGGAATCGTAAAATCTTTAAAAGTTTCTTACTTAATTTTAGTTTCTAATCAATAATAAACATCGTTGTATTTTTATTTCCACTTGGCTTTATAGATCTGATTGATTACCTTCCTCTGTATCGTACTCTGCACTCGGTTAGACCTCAGTAATCATTATTTTACTTAAAGCTACACACAAACATTCAGATACGACTGGGAAGTTTTTTTTTACAATCGGATTGATCGATTTTGCAAGTTCTTNTATATAATACCATAGGTGCACTAGTTTAGTTTATCCAAGTAGGAAAAGCTGAAATTGGGGGACATATATATGTGTGTATGCCTTTTAATGGAATATATTTCAAAATCTTGGAATATTTTCTTTATATTTTTTTTAAGTTTTCTAGATCTACTCTTCATTTTCTTATATTCATAAGAGGTTATAGGCGATCAGAATCTTTCGATCTCTATACTCTCCTCCCCCTTCTACATATGGCAAAGTCTTAGTACCTTAAGAACTGCTGAAGTCGGTTGAAATGCAACAAAACTCGTCCACATTTCTACTTCATGTCTTCATCCTGTAAGTGATGGCATATAAGTTCCTGTCTATGGCTTTGTTAGCTTTGAACTAATGCTTTTTTTCTGACTTAGAGACCAAAGTTACACGTCATATCCTTTCCTGTATTTTGGGCTTTTTGAAGCGGGACGATAATTCACATCAATTTGTCGTCTTTGGGACAGCTGGGTATTTCTTCATAAAAATTCATATGCATGTTTCGGTCTTTCATGTTAGATTGACAAAGGCATGCAGATCCATTTCTTCTTCCAGACGACAAAACGTAACATCTGCAGGATTCTTGACTTCCTGCACAACCTGAGCAATGTATAGTTTGAATTTAGTTTAGGTCACTAGATCTATCGTCAAGCATGACGTGTGGATCCCATTTATCCCGGTCGCATCACAATAAAGCTCAGAATTGAGCACTAAGTTCGGTGTTACCACGTGACTTGGCCGTCTGTCCATTGAGATGGTATAGAAAAGTTCGGGTCTTGCAAATTTCCAGTAACTCCAGACCTCGGCACGTAGCCTCGAAATTGTTTTCCTTGATCTGAAAGTATTGCTGTAAGTGCACCATAACGACAGACTATTTCCTTAACAGAAAATTTGGCTCTTACTTCTGCAGGAATTACTTTTTTTGTTAAAAGCTTCCGTCTATACTCTAAAGTAATCCGAAACTATCTGAATCTACTTACATTTATGTTTGAGGAAAGGAACCGAGAATGTCTAATTCTTCTTGCTGGATCGTATGTATTGACTGAAGTGAAGCCTTCTCATTATTTTTGTTTGCAGTATAGTATCGTTTTCCTGAATCTTCTATATATAATTTGGCTCAATACCAATAAAAACACATCGCCAAAACTCTCTCCGCTTCTTGGGGTTGTTCTATCTCAAACTCGCACTGAATACAGGACCCTGAACGCGAAAGACCATTGGCATTCTTCACTTACGTTTCAGGACTATGGACCACTTCGAAGACAAAACCAGACAGACATTCGAGTCAATGTTCTACCCTCGATTTCCATAAACAGTTTGAGCTATTTGAAAATCCCAAGTTTTTACCGTAAGGGTAAATGATATACCTTTTATCTATGCCAACATTCGTCATTGTGTCATGCAATATTGCTTTTCCGGCTTTGTTAATGAATGGCTCTCATGGGAAATAACCCTCTCCGAGTGATTTTGTACTTGTGAAAGAAAAATTCTTATCAGAAATCAATTTTGTCTATAACCAGCGTAAATAAGTTATTGGAGCTGAAATAAATGCATCAAAATTAATCCTCTCTTCATCCCCTGAAATACATTTTTGGCGCTTTTATGTATTAAATTCGGTGAGCAGTAACTGTAATTAGTGCCTGAATATTTTTAACACACCTTTCAGCCTTTCTCAATGAACCTAGAAATTTTTGCTCCCGACTATCATAATATATAGACAAGGCAATGAAGCCGTGTATAAGAAATTCAAGAGTCGTTAAAATGTACTCAGAGTGTTACAAAGGTAATTAGTTTTTTTAACATTTATTTGCTTTTTACAATCTATTAAAAATAAAAACATTTTGTAATTTTATTACACTCAAACATTCAGGGACAATCACATAAGGAGAGAATGGGACCAATGACCCAACTCTCAATTTACAGACTAGACCCTAGGAGGTCACGGGGCCATCTTCGTTTGAGTCAAAGGGGAGGGTTGTAGGGGTTGGAGTTGGAAGACAAAAACCGTGCTAGTGGATTAGGATGGTATGGCAGTTTCCTTTGGAAAACGCTGAAGCGGGAAGAAATGAAATTCAAGAATTTAGTATTAATATGTTCATGTAGTCTTCCACGGTCCTCAGACATATTTACCAATACTTCTTCCGGGTTCAACCGTGTCTTGGAGTTTTTAGGTGCCAAGCTTTCGCACGTCGTGTGATGGCTTCTTCAGAGCTGAATGGAGAATGAGAGCATCTCTAGGTGCAGGTGCCTACTTCGATCTCAACCTGCCTTCCCATTGGCCGTTCATTTTTCCCGGAGAGTCTCCTGCTTTCCTATTGGCTACTGTTACCCAATGGGCGTAGCCTTCTGACGTCAACTTTCTGGAACAGCTAGTCATGTTTCTGATGCCAATAGGAGTTCCTCTAACTGGTTTTCTCTGCAATAAAGCGGGTTTCCAGTTCTGACTAATTTATAACCATCTTCTATGTTAATATTCTCTGGATTCTTCGCTATTTCGATAGCTTAGAGGCGTTTTCAAATTGTATGTGATGATTGTATATGATGTATATGTTGTCTTCGCAGACACTAGCCATCAAATACAGATGCTGAGATCGAGGTCCGAACGAAGAGAGCTATATAAGGCCCCTGCACCTAGCGACGCTTTCATTCTCCATTCAGCCCTGAAGAAGCCATCACACGATGTGCGAAAGCTTGGTACCTAAACACTCTAAGACACGGTTGAACCCGGAAGAAGTATTGGTAAATATTTTAGTATTAAGTTATGTCAATTATCAAATACTTTTTTTTTATTGAAATTTTATAAAGCACTTTATGCTCCACATAAATCAATTTATTTAAAAATCGAAATATTTATTCATCCGAGATATAATAAATATTTCGATGAAATATCTTTAAAAACAAAATCAAATAATTTATTCAAAAATAATTTGTATAAAGCAGTATAGGTGTATTAGAAATACACAAGACTCTTAGAAATATGACCTCCTAAATTAATTGCTGTCATTTTTATTCACCAATGATTATAATTTTAATTAGTGCCACATACCGCGATAGTTAAATTTAATTGGTATATTAATTCAAATATTAATTGCAAAAGTCAATCAATGTTATGGCTTAGAGAGACTGTTAGTCAATATTTTATTATACTCACAATAACTTTAATAATATTAAGAATCATTCGCTACAAATCTCTCGTAGAATATTACAAGTTTATTTGAATCGTACAGGGAGCCAGAAGAAAAACTCTCTATCTCAGCCGGGGATCGAACCCGGGTCCCCCACTATACGGGCGGGTGCGTTAACTAACTACGCCACCAAAGGAGTGAGAATAATGTCTAGTTCTCCGCACTTCACTTCACTCCGAGTCTGACCGCCAATTCTTGACTGCCGTCTTGTACTCGGTGGAGCTAAAATTGCTAGCTATTTATTAGGTTCTCGTTTGGCTCTCTCTCTCTCTCTCTCTCTCTCTCTCTCTCTCTCTNAAATAATATTTATAAAATTCGTTATCATAATAATAAATTCTTACATACACTACTATATATCAGCTATAGATACTTCTCCTGGAAGAGCAGCGTACAACTTGTTCTTCTCCACAGCTTTATTAGAGGAGCCATTGCATGCAGGGAAAGCCCAGAAGGAAGCAAATATTACAAATTTTAGAAGAGTAATTGTCCGATGACACTCATAAAATATCTGTGTTTAAAGGGGGTCATGTCATTTTCGCATAGTGTCTAAGATAAATGAATTTGATTCTATGGATGTGGAAAAGTTTGAGACATGCCACTATTTTGAAAGGACATTCTTATTTTTATCATAATAAAAAGTAAGACCATTGACAGCAATAAGATAATCTGCATTATTCTCTATCTGCCTGTAATGGTGGAACAATGTAGTAGATCACTGCAGGTGATGTTAAGCCATTTTTATGTAGGTCAAGCAAGTTGGACAGGCGAGGGGAGCTCGACACACTTTCCGCTCGCTTGGCAGTCTGCCTACTAAACGTGGCGGAAATTCTGTGTCTAGACATTTTCCAGCAGCCAATCTGCTAAATGAAACAAATTATATAATGAAATGGATAACTAAGGCTGTCTAGACCAGCTGTCTGTGCATTATGCAGAAATTATAAACTGCTCCTTTTACAATATCGTTTAATTAGAGTTTATGTGCGTCAATAACTCATCTTTATAATTGACGATGTTTAATTAAACCTCATTTACAATTTCAATATTTAGATAAAAGTGTATAACCTCTCTAACATATTTGAAATTAGAAATTAATTTTACTGACTTTATCCCCAGTTTCTGCACTAAAAGCTCTTTCTGAGGTCTCACTCTGTTCTGTGTGAGTCCATAAATCTAATGAACAGCACTTTGATGCTCTGATCATAAATAGCTCATAGACATACTGCTGTACGTCTTAATTACAACTTCAACATACCTCCTACCTGAGCTTGATCTAACCCTGTGGACCTACTGTTGCACATTAATTTGATTGTCAATTAGTAGCAGCAAGACTAATGGTGACCCATGGGTCGGTATTGATTCCAATTACGTATTCAGGATAGCGAACAGCAGGTATTGTTACCTTACTATGAGGCACTTATTGACTTATGACTTTTAATGTAGCAAAGTGCGTCTGCCTTGTTACACAAGGCCTCTATAGGGTTTGTACATACCTGTAAAATAAAATTTAGGTCGATATCGAATATCCCAGAAGCTGGAGAAAGCCGTTGCTGGAAAAATTTGGTAGAAATTCGTCTCGAAGCAAGGTTTCACGTATCATCAGAGGAACTGAGCTTCAGACTCTGTAGATGTAATCGATAAGAACAGCTGGGATTGTTACCAAAGAGGCTATGTAAGTTAATTTGAAAGAAAGAGAGAATCCCGAACGAGCAAGTTGTCGCCTCCCGAACAACCACTATAGGTCATGGAGGGAGTA
The DNA here is from genome assembly GCA_000696205.2 of Oncopeltus fasciatus. Taxonomy (NCBI): domain Eukaryota; kingdom Metazoa; phylum Arthropoda; class Insecta; order Hemiptera; family Lygaeidae; genus Oncopeltus; species Oncopeltus fasciatus. The sequence goes on along the minus strand of KZ806964.1, from coordinate 454,604 downwards.
GCTATCTGCAGGGAGTCTTCCTATTATGAACGACCATAGCATTTAGATGGATTTTATTTCCTGATAATAGCCTGCCCATGGCATGGCCCAAATCCAAAATGACATGATCGCAAACAGAACCCTTCAAATAAGCCGACACCCCAAGAATACAAGGTCAAAAGTAAGTAATAGATGCATGAGCTGCAGCCATTAAAGGGGTTAAATCCACATAAGACAAGGAGTTGGGAGTAGGTTAAGTTAGCACTAAGTAGCTGTTATCAGATCCAACCAGGGATAAGTTGGAAGGGTGTATCAGGAACCAGAATATTAGATAAGATTTAAGTTAAATTTCGGGAACTAGGTCAATATTTAATTCGGTCTCATCATCAGCGCCGTGACCCTGCAGAACTTCTAGACCTACATATTGTATTGCCAAATCCTAAGGCTCATTTCTACCCTCGGACACAGTTACCAATAGAGTCCCTATTAGATAACGCAGTCCCTTTATAATGCCTTTTGTTTAGTAAGGCATGTAAATAGGAGAGTAATATGAGTCCCGCTATTTTATAAATTGAAAAACCATCATTCAATATTTAAGCTTAATTAATATTATTGCTAGTTGAGCTTGCCAATAATTTTATAGTAAGAAAGGTTTGGGAATTTAAAAAAATTTAATCTTCATGATGCCATCATGGCGAAAGCACTATAAATCATAAGTCGGACTGGAGCCAATGAAACAGTACGACCTTTTATATGAAATTGAATTTCCTTTAGCGGATTTCATTTTACAGATATTAAATTTTAGTTAGACTTTGTTTTATGAATAATTAGGTTAGTTATTTAAATTTTCATTAAGCAAGAGAATAACTTTTATCCCTAGTAAAGTAATAAGAGTGAAATTTAGGGCTCCTTAGAGATTTAGGAACAAAAGTATGAACCAAAAATTATAAATACCCACAGTCATAAATTTAACTGAAATGGTTTCCTGTAGTAAAATTTATAAAAAATATGTGAAAATAATAATGGAACAATTTACTTCCTTGCGTAAAATACTATGTCCTACATTATTTAATTTATTATTTATTTATATTAATTGAATATTTATTTCAATGAAACTCTTATCATCTCATGTTTTCAAGTATCATTCTACAGTATCTCATTATTATTATAAATGGTAATAAATCAACTGAAATCTCAAAGTTTGAGACGACCTTGTAATTTAAAAATTTAATCCGCCGGTATGTGCAAAAATGTCATATAAAATGTAAGTAAAATTAATTTGGAAATATTTTTTTATTCACAAATGGAGAGTTTTTTAACCATTAATATTATTATTAGATGTTTTTTGTTGGGTTTCGGCCAAGGTAGATCTAAAAAATATAATTTAAAAAAGTGTGTGTTTTTTCAATTTCTGCAAACGTTTCAGTCATGAATATGGGATCCTCGCCTTCATGATAGCCCTGAAGATGCCTTACAATGTAAGCCGAAACCTTGGAACATAATTAATAGTTAAGAAAAAAAATACACATTTTTTTTAATTGTGTTTTTTGGATTTATCTTGACCGAACACCTACAAAAAAATTAATACATTTTTTTTTTGAGCACCAAACTAAGTCAAAATGATTGGTCATATTTATTGTTAATAGAGAGGACTATGCCGCCATATTATATTTGTGTATATCTCATGTTCGTTATCATAATTTTTAGTGCAAGGGAACAGAATAAAAAATCTAACTGTCCCAGCCAGGACTCGAACCTGGATCCCCTGCTATCCGGGCCGGTGCATTTACCACTTAAGCTACCGGGACAAGTCTGATAAGTTATTAAATTCCCCGCACTAGTGTCGAGAGTCCAACCTCCGAGGCCGACGAATATATCGCTTATGCTCGGAGGAGCTGACATTGTCAAGCTGTTTAAATGACTCTTCTTAATTTAATTTTAATTTTAATTTTATAAATATTATTTATTTTGTGGTCTTTAATCCCACGTAAATTTAGATAATTTTTAGTGCAAGGGAACAGAATAAAAAATCTAACTGTCCCAGCCAGGACTCGAACCTGGATCCCCTGCTATCCGGGCCGGTGCATTTACCACTTATGCTACCGGGACAAGTCTGATAAGTTATTAAATTCCTCCGAGCATAAGCGATATATTCGTCGGCCTCGGAGGTTGGACTCTCGACACTAGTGCGGGGAATTTAATAACTTATCAGACTTGTCTCGGTAGCATAAGTGGTAAATGCACCGGCCCGGATAGCAGGGGATCCAGGTTCGAGTCCTGGCTGGGACAGTTAGATTTTTTATTCTGTTCCCTTGCACTAAAAATTATCTAAATTTACGTGGGATTAAAGACCACAAAATAAATAATATTTATAAAATTCGTTATCATAATAATAAATTCTTACATACACTACTATATATCAGCTATAGATACTTCTCCTGGAAGAGCAGCGTACAACTTGTTCTTCTCCACAGCTTTATTAGAGGAGCCATTGCATGCAGGGAAAGCCCAGAAGGAAGCCGCTACCCAATTACTTGAGGAACAATGAGGCCTAGATTGGAGGAGTCTGTAGGAGTCTGTGCTGTACAAATATTTGCCCTTCGGATTTGAGGGAATTTAGAGAGCTTTCAACTCGCTATATGAGCTTAAGTCAGCTTTGTCTTCGCTAAGAAAGCATGTACGTCTAGACAGTTATGTTTATGTTAATGTGAACACCCACGCACATACAGAACACATTCACTCCCATACAAGTAGTTCCTGCTTTAACTGTGAAACAATAATCCTCAAGCAAATTCTTTTTTAATTTTTAAAATTTAATTTCAACACAGCACTCTCTCTGAAGCTTACTTCATGTTCAAAATGACTTATAGACACACACACACACACATATAATTTATTTCTAAAAATTGTTAATGAGTTGCTGAAGATAATATCGGTCAAAGATAAGAAAGTCTTATTATGGAATTATAAAATTGAATGTAACTTCATGATGTAACATGATTTTAACAGGAAATGAAAAAAGAGCCTGGGAAGCCTTTAAGGGAGTTGTACATGGGTTTTTAGGTAACAACAGAGATGATAACTTCACAGCATCGGTTAAAGAGCTTCTTCAAGCTTACCACCAACTTGGATGCAACGTGTCCTTAAAAATTCATTTTCTTCACTCTCATCTTAATTTCTTCCCACAAAACTGTGGAGCTGTGAGTGACGAACATGGAGAAAGATTCCATCAAGACATTGCCTTAATAGAACAGAGATATCAGGGCCGTTGGAATGAAGCAATGCTTGCAGACTACTGCTGGTCTGTGTGTAGGGATGCTCCAGAAGTGTTTTATAAAAGACAAGCTAAACGACAGCGATCTTACAATACATCGGATTGACTTAATTGAAATTTGGTGGTACAAACCTCTTTTATTTGTGAAAACACTAAGAATAATGTTTTTTTTAATCAATTTTGTACTTAAAATATTCTAAAAGAAACATAACAATATTGTTTTTTGTACTTTCACTTTTCACGTATAGTATAACTACTCTTTAAGATTAAGTGCTGTATATCTCAAAAACCAGAGCTAATAAAAATTTTTCAAAGTTATTTTCGTTTTTATCACCCCAAAATTAGTAGAAATAGACTAATTTAGTGTAGGAAACATTCAAAAAATATGTTTTTGTTGTGCAGTGTAATTGTTTTATTTTCACAAAATGAAAAACGTCTTTGTGTAATGTGACACTTTTTCTATTGAAAAGCTTGCAAAGTATACTTGTGCTTTCTACAATTGTAATTAATAAGATCCGATTCATAGGTGGGTTAGATTCTTTAGTTGTTATAAAAAGTTATGCAATACTATTGTACGAATTTATTGTTATTTAAAATAGGATTTTCTCTCAGGGATTTCAGAAATAGTTATTTATTATGCTTATTGGTACAATTATATGATTTATAAGTAATTGATTTTTAAAAATGTGATAATCAAAATAACGACTGAAAATTATTTATTTTTAATAATTGTTAAGGCAAAAATTTCCCCAGGGAAAAAAAAGAACAAAAATTATCGTAATGAATGAGCCGAAGGAAATTTAATTAACCAAATGTTCTGTGGAGTTTGTGAATATCGAAGTTATAATTTTTCCCCTCCCCTCACACTCTTCCTCTCTCTCTCTCATTCTCACTTTCTCTCTCTCTCTATCTCTCGTCCCTTCCTCACTCTCACTCCTTCTCTCTTTTTACTATCTCGCTGCCTCTGTCTCACACCACCCCATTTCTCACTCCCTCTCTTTCTTCGACTTTCTATCGAAGTATTCAATTTAATTCTGGGTATTTCAATAATCACTTACAATGAACTTTATTAGAGCTTGATTCTGGGTTCTGAAAGAAACGAAGACGAATTTTCATCGAAATTAAGTGAAGTCCATTTTTTCTTTTTGATTTTCATGCTAAACAGAATCTTTTCCAGACGAAATATTTTTTCATTTTCATTTAAAAAATATATTACTTATTCTTTCTTAACTGACATGTACTTGACTTACCCGTATTGTAAGTAGTATTTCCTTTGATACACACTGCCGTATTAATATGAAACGTTCATATATATTTTTCAAGTCTCTTGAATTGCAGAATAAATAAACTCAATCGGATAAGCTTGGGAACTCGTTGCAGGTAAGTGGCTGCACTAGGCAGTCTTTGTCGAGAAATAAAAGCTTGCCCAGTGCAATGGGTATTTAAAATAGAGTGGCTATCTGTAGACGGCCCCTCCCCCCTGACCCTAAATGCTTCAGTGGGAAATTTGTATATATAAAAAAATTTAAATTGAAGGGCATAAGGCTATTATTTTTTAAATGAAATACTTTGTAAGTTAAAAAATAATTTAAAGTGAAACATTTTAAGAGATTTTTGAATGGTTATTCTTCTGGATATTAGTTTTGACGTACATTGTGTGAAAGTGAAGTCTAATTACGAAATAATATTGTAGCCAAATACACCAGAGGGAACCTGTGGGTTTTAATCCCAACCAGGGCAAGCTTTTATTGATAAATAAAAGTTTTTCCTGAGCCATAGATGTTTAGAATGGAGCAGCAATCTTTAGATAGCCATTCCTTCCATTAGCCTACCAGGTATGCAAGTTTAAAATGTCGTTTATTTCTTAAAATATATACACAGTAATTTAAAAAAAAGTATAATATATTTTATTTAAAGTACTGGCCCTCGCTTTCTACACATTTTGTCCATCTCTCGGACAATATATGGATACCATTCCAAAAGAATGCTTCATCTTTATTTGAAATCCATTCATCGAGCCATTTTCGTACGTTTTCGAAATTGTTGAAGTGTTGCTCCGCCAATGAGTGTCCCATCGATGAGAAGAGGTGATAATCAGAAGGCGCCAGGTCAGGTGAATACGGCGGGTGGGGTAGGAGTTCCCAACCAAGCGAAGAAATCGTTTCCTTAGTCAATCTGGCGGATTGTGCAGGAGCGTTATCATGCTGAAGAATGACTTTGTCGTGCCTGTGAGCCCATTCTGGGCGTTTTTCGATCAATGCGTGACTCAAATTGATCATTTGTTGTCGGTAGCGCTCGGTATTGACTGTTTCGCCGGGCTTGAGAAGCTCGTAGTCGATTTGGTCGATTTTCTCGTTTTTGATCAGTAACATCAAAATCACCACGTTTGAAACGTTGAAACCAACGTTCACATGTCTTGACGGTTGGAGCAAGATCGCCATAAGTCTCAACAAAAATTCGATGACATTCAGATGCCTTTTTCTTTTGATTAAATAAGAAAATCATGACATGCCGCAAATGCTCTTTATTTGGCTTAAAATTAGACATTTTTAACACCAAAGAAAGGTATGATACGTCCACGTAAACGACTTAAAAACAACTGACTTTTGTAAACAAATGACTAACAAACTAAATAGCGTTTAGAGATAAGTATATCCTTCAATAGGCTAAGAGCGCATTCTATTGGAATTAAAACGACATTTTAAACTTGCATACCTGGTAAGTGGTTGAAAAGAGCCTAACATTTAAATAGAAAAAAAAAAGATGAAGTAGAATTCTTCGGTTTTTTTACATACGGGTTATTGTATGTACTAGTGTGTTTCAATTAACGTTCATCGTTTTTCGAAATTTCATTAAAAAAAACAAAAACGGTTGGATATTTAGTAGGTTATTCAACGAATAAATCACACATGAAAATCTCTTGAATACATACCTTTTTGAAAATTTGTTATGCACATAAATTGAATTTCTCGATAGAAGGAAGAGAAATCTTCACGAAAATACTTTTCGGTGGCATTCTAATACTACTCTCCAGAGATTTCGTGATTTTAGAAAAATATGACCCGTCATTCCATGGAAGAATTCCACTGGAACATGGAAGAAATGCTCGCGATTGAAAAAAAATAATCTAGTAAAGTTTTAATACATCATTTAAATGTAAAAAAAACCGCTGCATACCTTAATATAAGAATGCATGTTTAGCTTAAAATCAATTGACACTGTTATTTACCAAACTCATACCCAACATTTTATTGGAAAATTCTTTTGCATGGAAATTTAAAAAAATTGCTTAAAATATTTCGCATGTTTGTCGTCACGAATGATGCTTTGATTGAAAACATATTCAAGATTTGTGATTATTTGCATAATCATACGTGTCTACGTAAACGATGAGAAAAAAAATTAATATTTTTTGGATAAAGAGCCAAAAATAAAAATTTTATAACTAAAATAAAAAATAATAATTGACCATTTACCTGTACTAAAACTAAAAAGACAGAAGAGAATGGACTGTATTAATTACGAAATCATTCCATTATCTGGCCATGAGATTTCATTTAAATCTATCCAGAAAAAGCAGTTTACTATTCTATTAAGTTCTTCAATTTATCGGACCTACGGTATATGCCACTTCATAACTTTAAATTTAGGTCAACCGAAGCACTTATGACTGGTCATAGAAAAGTGTTCTTGTAGCCACCACAGATTAGGCAGCAAGGTAAATGGTTTTCTCCTACCAAGAGTCACAATCGCCCGTGTAGATTTCTGGCGTGTGTTTTAATTTACTTGCCGTTCGCAATGACCATTCGAGTCTTTTTGTCAAGCTATGCCCACTTGCAGATAGGAATTTGAAAACCCGTGCTCCTCACATTGTCTATTACATTTTACCTGTTTTCTCGTTAGCAAACCATGATACCTTCGAGTATCTCTCATTCTTGTATATGTTTTTAGTTTCTTTATTTGATTTCTTAGATAATATCTATACCGTTTAGTTTATGCCGTTTTTTGAGGTGTTTTTCACTTTTCGAAATTTTAGTCTTTTCTCTAAGTTAAAAAAAAGAAAAATCTTCAGATAAAAAAGGGAAGGGTAACCCCCCATACTCGGCTCCTCTAATTGAGTGTGAAATGTTCGCCTAGAGTGGGGAGGGAGGTATAACGTCGCTCGTTATGAACAGAACCCTCGAACTGGACCGAGCCCTGTATAAAACTTGAACCCTTGTGTGTAAGGGTGCAAATTGTAAAAAACTGCCAGTTCCCTAGTTTTTCTCTGTGATATATCAACCCCTCAACCAACAAGGGACTCACTTTTTTTTTTTTTTTTTAGTTTCTAATTATAATTAATTCAATACATTTATGTATTGAGATAGAGATCCATCTCGTTTGTTATAACTATCACGAGTTTATACGAAGAAAACTAAGGAGGAATTAAATAGAAATATAAAATAGTAATCTTCTGTTGTCATCTTGGGCTTTAGACTAAATAAATTCAGAAATGCAAGCCTCCCATATAAATTTGTTAAACAAGTTTTTTTTTTAATACTTTAGTATTATGATGTTATTTGAAATATTAATTATTGATGTTCACGTCTCAAGGAATATTCATAAATATTTCTTCCGTGCTTGACCACTTAGTAATATATCTTCTATCCAAGCTTTCGCACATCATGTGATGGCTTCTTCAGCTTGGCAAGAAGAAAAGTTACTACATAATCAGGCCCGGAAGAAATATCTATAAACATATTGATTATTAAATATATATTTGGTTGTGGTTTATTATCCCACGTAAATTTTAAACATTTAATGAGAGGGAATAGAATAAAAAAATATATCTGTCCCAGCCAGGACTTGAACCAGGATCTCCTGCTTGCCGGGCCGGAATGCTATCCATTGCACCACCGGGACTGTCCCTGTCCTGGCTGGGGCAGATAGATTTTTTTATTCTATTCCCTTTCATTAATTGTTTAAAACATATTGATTATTGTTATTATTCTAACTTAATTGCTAGATGTCATAGAGAGTACATCGTAAACGATACTGGAAGGTGCTTGTTTTTCTGTTATATTTATTGAAATGATAAATCTATAGCTATATTTTTAAAGAGAGCTTTAAAAACATTTTTTGTTACGAGATCGTTATAATTAAGCTTATTTAATATTTAAATTTATCAAGAAATTTTTATTTTATTTTTTAGACTTTCCGAGATGTTTGTAAGATAGACAAACCTGAAAACATAATCCGAGAATATTTTTTAACTCAACTATTATAAGAATTCTAATATTTTTTGATTCCAATATAGTAAATAAATTAAATATAGTTTTTAGAAATGTTACTATGGTAACTTTTTCTACAATTCTGTGTTATTTCAATAAACTTTTTAAATTTTCGTAATAAAAATGTGATACTGCTTCAAAATATATAAATTGATATTCTTTGACTTTAAAAAACAATCGATGCAGACTGATAGTCTACACATTGTACAGGTTCCACAATCCTCGTTGGAGAAAACTTGATAATTTCGCAGCACTGGTAAGACTAACTCTACGATACACTACATATCCATTTACATTCACATCCCTGATAGAAACAAAAAAATTAAATAAAAAATCCACCAGTTGCTTAAACTAAAAAGTCGCATGGTATCTAGTTTTCAGGATAAAAAAAAATACACAAAATAACTGTCATGAGAATTGTTAATGTATAAATTTCTTGGGAATTTGCTAAAACACTAATTAATAAGTCATAAAACTCACAGGGCACACACACACACACATACAGACAGACAAAATGGAGCGCCTTACGCAAATCCTCTTCTCCCTGGGTTTCCGTCCTCTTGACCACAAAGTAAACCTGNCATATATATATATATATAGGAGAAATATGTTTTCATATATCTATCTACATCACATTTTCATGATGAGACACCACGGTGTCTTAAGAGATCCTGGTTCGTTACATTCTTCATTCTTCTGGTTCGTTCTTTGAATATGAAAATCAGGTAATTCAATTTCCTTCAAGTGACTTGTACTACTTATATTTTGCATTAGCAAAGTTAGCTCTTTGTTTAAGATTTTTTATTGGTGCCAATTAAGAAACTAAAGACTAAAGAGAACAAAAAAAAATATCATGTTTTTTGTACTCACTTAGATTCAGAATTACAGTATATTTAAAAGAACATTTGTAATTTACTGAGTAATATTTGATAAATTAATTTAATTATGCGCTATTAACTATCAAATAATTATATTCTTACTGCCAGAAAGTATATGCTACATTTTAGTCCATTAATGCGGTATATGCTATTAATTAATATAATTCAATGGATGTTTTTGGATTTATAAAATATTCTGCATAAGCACATCGCATGGAGTACACATTTTATTGTAATAATTTCCAAGTGTAGCGAGAAATCCCCTTTGGAAGAGTAGCACTAGGATTCGAGATATATCTGCAAAGACATAGTGTTTGAGGTAGGGCTGGTTTGCCTATCCTGAGTGTTCCCGGCTTCCCGCAAGACCACAGGCACGCTGTCTGTCAGCTCCCTTTAGTGTGGTCTCTAACGCCAGGGGGGAGAGAGTGAGCTATGTCTTCCACATCCCTGAACATCATGCCTGGACGACAATGGCCATCGGCTACCTTCCAGGAGTAAGGGGGTTCCTATCAATTTTTGGCAAGTAGGAATAACATACGCCATATATATATATATACTGTAATACAAAGGGGTAGTAGTATAGCTTCTCTCAGTAAGTGTGAATATGCTTGGTTTTACTTTTCCAGACAATTTCATAAATAATATTCTTCTAAAAAAATATTAAATAACTCAATAATTAAATAGAGCTCAATATGCAACCTTCCTTTTTCAAACCGTCGATTGAAATTGTAAGTATCTGAATTGGCCTAAGTAGATAGGGTTTTAAAGGAAGAAGTATACAAATCTTCGATAACTTTATAGATAAGAAACAATATATAGAACATAACAATTATTGAGAGGGAATAGAAAATAAAAAACTATCTGTCCCAGCCAGGAACCGAACCTGGATCTCCTGCTATCCGGGCCGGTGTACTTTCCAGTTATACTACCAGGACTTGTTAGTTGTCTTATTCAATTCCTGGCTGGGACAGATAGTTTTTTATTTTCTATTCCCTCTCAATAAGGGAATTGAATAAGACAACTAACAAGTCCTGGTAGTATAACTGGAAAGTACACCGGCCCGGATAGCAGGAGATCCAGGTTCGTTTCCTGGCTGGGACAGATAGTTTTTTATTTTCTATTCCCTCTCAATAATTGTTTGAAATTTTCGTGGGATAAAATACCACAACTAAATTAAATATTTATATAGAACATAACATATGTAAAACATATCTCCCAACGTTATCGTTTGTTAAATCTTTTTTTTTTAAAACGCATATTAAAGAAGGTTTAAAAGAAATTATTTGCGGATGTTAGTCAGGTTCTCTTATTTTTTAAATACACAAACCAAAATAATTATTAAGGTTTTGAATTTTTATTATTGAATGAAATAATTTTGAATTAAAATTGAATGATGACAAATAGTTTTTCATAAAATCACCAAAATTTATAATCGCCTAATTTATATTTGAGTTTAGATAAAGGTATACAATATTCTATTCCCTTTCATTAATT
>KZ806964.1:422388-442775 GCA_000696205.2 Oncopeltus fasciatus | reverse complement strand
TATATATATATATGTTTCAGTTATGTCACACTATAGAGAAGTTTAAATTCTGCGTATTCAAATTTCGTATTATCTTACGAAAAAATGTATTATTTATAATGTGTAAATCTAAATTATCAGGATGATAATTACTAATAATAGATACTGGCTCACTGATAATTACTGCATATATATATATATATATAATTTTCAAACATTTGACTGACAAAATTTATAAGTTACATGTTCCAGTAAAGGAAAGAAAAACCTTTTTCATATTCACGTCTTAAAACCAATGCCAATATCGACGTATTACCGTGATTAAAGTCAAGAATTAAAATTGCCAAAAGACTTATTTGACGCATGATCTGGTGGATATGATATAATAATATCCATATTATAAGTGGTGGCTCTCAGACATTTAGAAATTAATATTTTTCTTGTGTCTCACTCTGAATGCCAAGAGCTCGCTCAGGTAGTGAGAACGAGTATCTATAGTAACTTAAATTACCTCAATGTGATTTATTAATTTGTGAGTCTAGTAGGTATATTTGTTTGAAGACATCTACCAATCTCCACAGATAGTAAAAACGACAATATTTTAGAAGTAACCATCTTTCTCGTCCACTTCCATGGTACCACAAATCATTACTTGCACATATCCGTTATTCATTCTCAAAAGTGACTGTAGCCCATACACAAACAGCATGCATTTCTTAGTGACCGTATATGCTTGAAGGAACCGGCTATGACAAAATGGAAACGATTTTGTTTTTCGGAATAGATATCAAAAAGTATGTTTCAATCAACGAGATTATATAACATATATATTTACGTGTATGTTACGTATATTTACGTAACAGTTCCGACGATATGCAACCACACGTGTCAGGAAGTGATTGATATGAATGAAGAAGAGTTAGGTTCGTATAAACGAGGGCTCTCATTACTAGTATTATTATCGTTACACTTGCATAATAAGTATCTGACCAATGAGATTTGCAAATAATGTGTCACGAGTTAAGGAATCCATAAGTCGTGAGAAGTGTGTTTTTTTAATACTTGTGTGGGACTGAGTTCGTGGAGCTGGGCTAATCACTCATAGGATCGGGAAAACACTTCGATTACAAAAACAAAGAAAATTAAACATGAAAATGACTAACTAAAAGCTTTGTGCTTTGTAAAGAAGGCTTTAACTTTGCTAATGGAATGTTATGAGAAAACAAACCATGAATTGCCCAAATTATGGGAAAGAATAAAAGGCAGAAGACATTTACTAGCCTTCTACGCCTTTATAGCAGCCATTCGGGAAATATGGTGGCTTGGGCTTGGCAAAACTCGCATTGGCGGGTATTGAATAGCCAAAGGAATAAATATATGTGTTTGTGTCTGTGATATCAGATTTCTGTAAATAATATTTGTCCTCTCTAATTTATCTATTTTCATTACAATCAATATGATGACAATATTAATATCAAAGGTATATGAAATTATTGTAACCTCAATTGGTCAGTAACCTCTACAGTTTATACGTATATTTTTTCGTAAGAAAGGGCGCTTTCGAGGCTAATGCCACATCATCAGTGCTCTTCGTTGCTCGAGGTGAACTCGCTCAGACCTCTCGCTATATTCAGAATCTATATTAAATAGTCAGAATACAGCCACCTCGACTAACTTAGAGCACTGACGATGAGACATTACCTTGAAAGTGCTCTGCGGTAAGGAAAAATATATGTATAAACTGTAGATGTTACTGACCACCTCTCGATGATTTCACCCACATTTGATTTAGAACCTCCACCAACCAGCTATTATATAGAAAGGATAATATTATTATCAATGTAACAACTAATTTTACCTACAGAATAGCTTTAAGCCTTAACATTTTTAATTTTAAATAGTTACCTTAATACGTAACTTTTAATTAACTCATTGATTTTTTATTTGAGAGTGATGTCATTAGATACCTGCTCTCCTCATACGATTGTCATTGAATGGTTTTTAATAATGTAAATACTTTGTTTTAGGTGAGTTATTTTGGAACTTTTAGTTGGTAGTGGTATAACGAAACGTAAGTACATTTTTTTTTATTTTAGACACTAACGAATTCTGAGAGCAGCTTCTGGATATAATCTCCAAGATGTATAGACAAATAATATGAATTCTCCAGCGGTGTCCATAATTTTTTACAGTAAATGTGCTATTATTAGTATTTAAAGCTTAATTAAATTCTAATATTTTAATTATTTTTCAGATAATCTATGATTCGATCCTAGTCCAGCTTTATATTGTTTACAAACCTAAATATTTTTTTAATATTCTACTATATATTTCTAAATATGTATCTTACTGACCGAATTATCTTAGCTAAGTAATTGTTTAATGAAAAAATACAATTTTTTTTTTTTTACTTTACACCTTTTGAATATGTAATCAGCTTAACAAGTTACAGAAATTTCAAACGGAAAATACGTGTACTTTCATTGTCGCATGTGCAAGTGTGCAAATATGTTTCATCTTTTTGACATTATGAGCACGTCATTGAATAATCGTTAAAGGTTTATTGCCGAAATTGTACAGGCTTGGTCTCTGAAGAATATTAATTTCCTCTTAAACTTGTCATAAGTTACCGAAGGATTATTAATTATTAAAATGTGTTTCCAAAATATATAATGTAGCATGGTTCAGTAGTTCTTTCGAATATCTTTTTGACCAGTTATTTTGACTGTATTGGAATGAATTAAAATTATGGAATAAATATTTATTTATCAAATCATCATTATACAAATTAATAACTTGCACAAATCATTATATTGTTCTTTCTCTTGGTTGGTAATTTGGTTCCACAGAGTGCCCTATAATTCTATCCCTATTAGGTTTTGGCAAGTTTATAAAAATATACTAAATTAAATTACGCATTTTTTAACTAATAAAAGCTAACATTTTATACATGATATGAAACGAAAGGTATTTTCTAAATATTCACAAAATTTGTCTTTAAAATAAAGTGCTTTTTTTTTCTCTCACTACTTCCAGATAAAGAATAGAACACTGTTTTTTCCTTAATAATCTTTTTACTACTGTAAAAACCGGAAGTAAATTCGGGTTTCTTCGGATTTCTTGAAAGTATGTCTACCCTAGGTTTTTTAAACTCATTATCCTAGTCACTCTAACCACCTATGCTTTATTAACTCAACCAAATCTTCCCTAGTCTACTCATTTCTACCGTAGTCTTTCAACCCTCCTCTACTTTATCTATCCTGATATATCTTATTATCTCACGCATTCATCCATCTGTATCTAGCTACTCGCTTATCTAATAATATAATGCATACGATGGCATAAAAATTGAGTTTTCGCTGTGTGAAAAGAACCTGAAGAAACTCTCGAACGTAAATATGAAGAAATAAAAAAATTGTTTTTTTATTCATAAAGAGATTTGGCTTCTGAAATAGCACTAAAATTCGAATTTAATTTATTCTAGAGTTAAATATAGCAATTCTAATTAGCCAAAAGCTAAAGAACCTGACAATAAAAATATTTATTTTTATTATAATTTTAAAAAGCGGATTATTAAAAAAAATAAAAAATAAAAAAAAAAATAAATAAAAGTGGCTCGCAGACCACATCGAGATTTAGTTGCACGCCCATCTTACAAATGTGTTACATACCCACAAGTCTTTTCTCTCGTCCTCACCACACATTGTGATATTAGAAAAATCAGGATGATAGAACTAATAACCATTATTATTTGATGAAAATTCGAAATAATTGATTTGCGAATGCTTTTTTTTAATTAATAAATCTTTATGATTACATTCTGTTACTATTAACATCTTGTAATTTGATGACATAAAAAAATTATACTAGAAAAAAAAATGTAATTGAAAGAAAAAAGTATGCGAATTCTAATCTTCAACTTATTTAAATTTTTGTGTGGCTATCAATTCTTGAAATTATTGAACTATTTAATCGTAGAACAAAACTCAAAATTTTCACCCTCATGTTTTTGCACTAAAAATGCACGAGAGAACATATTCTTAAAATGTATATACCTTGGAATATCGTCATGTTATCGACATCTAAATTAGCAAGACTCTGCGGCACAATAAATCATATACTAACAAAACATGTTTTAGTTTATTATGAGAAACGTATATAATTTATGTTATTAGCTAAAGTAAATTAAACTAACTTTATAATCAAAATCAAATGAAAGTTAATGTAAGTTGTTTTTCTGCTTTCTCCAGTACATTATTGTAACAAAATATTCTGTAAATCGTCCATTCCCGTCAATTTCGAGAACCATTAGCCAACCATTAAAAAAAAGTTTATAAGCTTTTGAGTGACTTTAAATCAGCCTTCTTCCTCAATTCTCCCCCATTGAATTTCTGCCTCAAGCTATTACACAGAGAGCACTCGAAGTTCTCTTGCATTAGGCTTATCATTGCTTCATTTTTTTTTTTTCAGTGAGGTCTCATTACGTCAGCAGGGGCAACTAGTGTACTTCCATCTGCAGAAAATATCTGGATTCTGTGTCTTACAACAAATGTTTAGTATGTTTAAAAAGTCATTCGGCTTCTAGCTTAAATAAACAACTTGCCTTATTCCTTTCATAGCCGAAAAGTTGTAGGGAAATATTAGATTAGTCTTTATGTTATCTCAAACACATACTTGAATGAATATATGAATGGCGTGTTCATTCATATTCTTTCCTTATTCTATTGATTAATAAAATTTTTTGTTGTTTTTTCATATTTAGTTTAAAACAAAGATCCTGATAATGCGTATAGGGGAGAATCTTATCCGTTGAGGCTTAGATGCTAAAGTAGTCTTATCTTCACTATCCAGTTTAGATCAGCTAAGCCAAATTTTTCTCAATCCTTCAAAAAGTTAGTTACTTTAAAAATCAAAGTAATGATTTTGTTCCAATTTCGAATTTGAATATTTCTCAGTACCTACAAGATAAATTGGAATAAATATATAACTCATGAGTTTACAAATCTCTCTGATGAGTGAATGGTGTTAAAAAGCTTCGTTCTTGTACAAGATCCTATCATCTCTGCCATGGATAAGACGTTCTAAAGAAAGAGCATTTTCTAGGGAATATGAGACCGAGTTCTGTACAAGGAAGGAATAAAGTCCACTGCCTTCTTAATCAAGAAGGTAGTTTGGTTTAAGCGAAGCAATTGAATTAATTTTATACCTTTTTAGCCTGTATACTTTTATTATCCTCCTCTGCCTTGTTCGATGGTGTTAGATCTGTGTTGCAGATTCCTTGAGACTATAGAGCTTTTTGGCAGTTCTCATGGAAGATTTTTTTTCTATTTTTTCCCTAACTACTAGACTTTTTTTTTATACTTAAAATACTTATGGCTGCAACTGAAATTCATAATATTTTTTTATCTTACAAAACTTAAATATATATGCATACAGAAATATATTGAAATTAATTATAATAATTTGTACTTAAGCATATAAATATATACACAAGAACTATTTACAAAATAATATTATTAGATTATATATTTCAAAAATTCTAACGCTTGAGCATCCAAAGACATACTTTTTACAGCATTAATTTTAAAAGAGCTTGCGTGGTCACCAATAGAAACGATAATGCGGAATGTTTTAATTTCCTGAGGTCAAAGCATGTACACATTCTTTTGATTGTTATCTCTTTCTTTTGTTCTAATAACAAATAGATGGCACTGGTGAGTCCCGGCCAATACACACCACGTTTGTGTAGCTCCCTGTTACTATTTATAGGTTGTAAAAAGTGTTCTGTGCTGAAAATTATTTCAAAAACGAGAACTAGTTTGGAGAAGTTACGTCGCCGACATCACCCACAATTCAGTGAGTAAAGACAAACGGTTTTTTTTTTAGTAGCCAGCCCCAAGCGAGCAGGCAGGGCTCAGACTTGTCTGTCTTATCTGTCCCCTCCCTCATTTAGGCCACTGTCTCAGTAGAGGGCCCTCGAGCTCCACGTCCCGGTTCGAGGCTCGGAGTTTTTTTTCCTCTCTATTAACGCTTTATGATGGGAGGTAATTACTACCATCAAGTGATATCTAGCGGAGGTAAAGGCAAGCGAAGGGGCGGACCCATGACACCTCCAAAAGATAAAAGGAGACACCGGTCTGCGACCAGAACCCCCAGGGAGCGTAATAATATTGCACAGTCAAACCGCCCCAGCACGTCACAGGGGGTAACCTCCCATCCCTCTACTAGCGCCCCCCGTCATCCGATTATGCGGAGCAGAACTTCCATTCGGAAGAGCGCACATCTTCAAGATTTGCCACTAACAACCCCTTCCAAGTTCTTCAGGATGTAGACGGCGAAAATATGGATTCTGAACCAACCGTCCCTCGAGTAATTCGACCTCCGCCTATATATGTGATGAATCTCAAAGACTTCAGACTGATGTGTTCCTAGGTGAACGAGAGAGTGAGGTCTAGCAGATATACGGGTGTCATTAGGAAACAAGACACGAAAATAATCCCTGACAGCCCAAATACCTACAGAAAAATTATTCATTATCTGAAGGAAACGAACTCACAGCACTAAACATATCAGCTCAAAGAAGAGAGAGCTGTAAAAGTGATGATTCGACATATACACCTCACCACTTCGCCAGAATTTATCAAGGAGGATATGAGTGATCTAGGATTTTTGTCAGGAATTCCATGAAAGACAAGAACTCAATCGGCGATATAGACTTCTATACAGATTCATGAATAAGAACTCCAATCTTACGATAGAAAACAAACTGACTCTCTACAAAACCTTATAACGACCAATCTGGACTTACGAAGTAGAAATCTGTGGTGCCGCCAAGCCTTTCAACATCCAAAGAATCCAGTCATTTTAATCCAAAACCCTGAGAATAATTGAAAATGCTTCCTGATACATATATAATTCATCCCTTCACCACGTTCTTAATATCCCTTTTGTTTAATACCTCATTTGTTCCCGCTTCACCCTTTTCCACAGCAAACTGTAGATTAGGATATCATTCTAATCCACTAGCACAGACCTTGTCTTCCAACTCCAACCCTTACCACCCTCCCCGGCGACCCAAACGAAGATGGCTACATGGCCTTCTGGGGACATAGTCTGTAAATAATTTGAGTGTGTCATTGGTCACCTTCCCTACTCATGTGATTGACATTAAATATCATTTTTATTTTTCATTGTAATCAAGTTACAAAATGTTTTTATTTAAAAGAATGAAAGTTTAAAAAAAAATACCAAACAATTTACTTTTAATATTCTGAGATATAGCCAATGGGATTTCTCCCTCTGGTCAGAAAGTAAAATAGAGTTTTTAAAATAGTGACGTCATATACTCAGAGAATTTTATAAGCATCGTCATTTCACTCAATTTTGCTGGTTTTGTTTTAAAAAAAATCTAATTCAACAGTCATATATTTTTTTCATTACAATTTTTTTTTGTAAAATATTTGTAGCTCTTATTAAATTTAATATGCGCCCAAAAAGACTTCGAAGGTAAATCTTACCCAATAATTCTTGTCGTAAAAGAACCATTTTGTCTCGTACAGTATTATGGCTCTAAATTTCCCCCACCTTCCGGAATATAGCGCTACCTGTCATCACGGAATTAAAACATATTCTGAGGATAAAGTTTTATGAAATACCCGACATATTACAAGCTTAGAGGCTTTTGTGAGTGGAGAGTTTATGACGGAAGCAAATTTTCTCTCTCTTATTTCTCTACTTCATTTTAATCTTTTTTTTCTTACTATTTTGATAAAAACAAATCCCTGAGACATATATATGATACTTTAATAGACCTACTAGCAGCTAATATAATTATAGGACCAGCAGTTATCAAACATTTTTATAATTNTGTTTTTCAAAATATATGACTATAGATTACTTTTTTATATTATATTTTATTAAGAGCCAGGCTAATAATTTTGAGGATGAGCATTTGGGACGAACGCTAACTGATCTAATTATTATTGGTCTAATTACATAATGAGTAATTATTTGATAATGAATGTTAACAAATATCCAATATTTTATTTTACCATTTAGACTTTTTAAAAAATTCAACTTATTTTATGACTTCATGATAGCTTCTTACCTTTTATCCATTTTAGTTCTCTAAAATAAAGTTAATAATGTGTTAGCCTTTATTTGTTTTTACTGTAATTAACAACAATAAAAAAAGTAAAATTGTTTATTACTATTTAGACACAGACATAGAAGGTATATTATTAGACAGAGTTACCAGTTTTTTTGGCTACAATATCTAGAGGCTACAAGTGATAGGTGGTCCCTTTCTTCTTTTTGTTTTCTAATAATTTATTATCTTATAAACATTGTTAATAATATCTCCACGAATTTTAAAGTACTCGGCTTGCCTCTCACCTTGGTGCCTAGAGAAAACCTCGACCAAGAAGTAAGGACATGAGACCTTTGACACGAAGCCGCATGTCAAATCTCTTGACGAAAAATCCTCCCCTGATCAACCACTTTACTATAGAAATGGTCGATTGATAGGGAAGCGTATCATGACTAGGATTTTAATATAAGCGGGTTTTTGCGTCATTCCAACATTTGAAATTAAATCACTCTTCTTATGATTTTAAGTATGAGCTTAAGCGATGCAATATGTTGCGATTGGGCACGACCTTCCCCTTTTCCAGAAGCAATGGGCTCATCCTGGATACTGTTGCTCTGACTACCGCCATAGCTTGTCGACTACAGTGATTTCCTCCAAATCTAAACAAGGTCTCACCATGCTAAGACAACGCCGATCAAACCCAAAACTTCTGACTAGCCTCAGCCAGTTCGTAAACGTAGCTGTTACGGGTACAGGTTTTGGTAATCGGTGAGGCCACAACCGCAGCGAGAGTTATCAATTCTAAGGAGGGCAGTACACCTAAGCCACAGTCGGTTTCTTTCAGACTGTAACTTAGTGAGTATCTCTACCAGAGTTGAGAAAATAAATTCCTAAAATTTCACTATGACTCGGCCTGAATTTAGTTTCTGATGAGGCTCTACTTCTACCATAAGGTTTTAACAAAAGCTCTTCAATTAAAGTAGTTTAGTAGCCTTACTAAAATTTCTACACACAACTAATAGGCATTCATCTCATAGTTTTTAACATTAAATACTTCACCGGCACACTCAGCTATACATACTAAAAAAAGATAAGTTTTTTTTAGTCAGTACCTCCTGATTTTCTAATAACAATAAATTGAAGAGTTTGTTCAGTGTACTTACATTCATTTCTCTTCTAAATTTTATTAATGGGAAAACCGGCTCTCGGTTTTTACAATTAGGGCTATTGCCTCAAGGTATTTCAATCATTACAATTTAAATAAAAAATAAAAATAAATGCAGGAAATGAATGTCTGCTAATATTACGCAGTTCCTGCTAGACATACTTTTTTTTTTTCATTACCTCTTATACAAACACTTAGAGTAAAGGGGAGAGAATCTTTACGTTAACCACCCCATTTTAATATTCATGGCTATTACTATATCGACTACTTCAATACTTCCACATTAAAATCTACCACATACACAACTAGGCTATTTAGGTTAAAACTGTATTGGTTACACTTTTCTGTAATTCCGCCATGCAAAACTTCATTCAATCTCTTTGATGCTAAACACTGGATATGGACTGATTTTGTGCCAAATTTCAGTCATAACAGGTGATAATAATAACTAGTCTTGTTCATACACACCTTAATTTACTTTATTAGATGATTTTAGTTAGGGTTCGGTCAAGGTAGATCCAAAAAAAAAAAATACGAATTTAAAAAAAGTGTATTTTCTTAAATATGTATAATTTTTTTTTTACCTACCTTGACCGAACCCCAACTAGAATCATCTTATAATAATATCTACGGTAAAAAAAACTCTGCTTTTGAACTTAATTTACTTTATGTCTTGTTTACTAGAAAGAGCTTAGTAGCAGCAGTTAGGCTGGCAATAAATTTCACAGTCTATCATTATTAGAGAGCGGCTAGGCTTAAAATTGAAGAAATGAATATAGTTTTCTTTAATGAGTTTCTTTTTCGTAATTATAATTCATGTAAGTATTGTATATGGGCACAAATAATCCTATCACCTGATGTTATCAGCGGACTCTGGACAGATCCACCAATGTCGTTCTGGAACTTCTAATCACCGGATAGTATTCCAGCAATAAATGTTTAATCAATAGTAATGGATTCATTAATTTGTAATGAATGAGAACATACGGTCGTAGAAGCAATAAATAGTATCCAATGGCATCAATCCCCACGTTGTAACTTTATTAAATGATTGACAGTAGAGATTCACTGACAATTAGCTCACGGGTGAGTAGAGGTTATGTTGGAGGCGATGTGAGGGACAGGCAATTTTCCAGCTCAGAGGGGGTATCCTCCGCTGGTACACTGACAGGAAGCTTCAGCTGATGGAATATTGAGAGGCAGTCGGCTGTAGACCTCCTCAAAGGCTCTACATTCCTTCTCCGTACAATCCCTCAAGTGTACCGTCCCTACCTCCAGAACCCAATATATGTTCGGCTCTCACTCCACCCTCCACCTTTCTTCAGTCAGCTACTTCTTATCAACTTCTTATCAGTGCGTATAAAAATTACACTCTGTAAAAAGTACATTATACACTGCCGGACAAAATTAAAGGATCACTTCAATATTTTGAAATTACTGAACTGTATAGGGTATTTTTGAAAATATTCTTTTTTCTTTGGAAGTCACACTTTATTATAAGGGTAATAAAAAATAAAAAATTCTTTTCTAGAAATTTTTAATAGGAAAACAAATCAAAAAATAAAAATGTCCTACAGTCTCAAAATGAAAAAGTAAATCTTTGAAATGAAATGAAATAACAAAACTGAATAAAAAGGAAGAATTCGAGGAAAACGATCAATAATTGGTATTCCCACCTCTAGCTCTGATAATTGCTTCCATTCTCCTGCCCATTCCAGCGACCAGGGCTCTTACATGTTGTTCTGGGATGTTGTTCCACTCTTCCACTAACATTTCCCTTAAATCTGCCAAATTTTGTGGGTCTCGGGCGCGGACACGTCTTCCAAGCATGTCCCATACATGCTCTATTGGGTTCATATCTGGACTTCTGGGTGGCCAAACCATAACGTCAATTTCTTCTTGTCTGAGGAAATTTTGCACTGATCGAGCAACGTGAGGTCGGGCATTATCGTGCATAAAAATAAAGTTACCTGCGATATTTCTGGCGAAAGGTATTACATGTGGCTCAAGTACCTCCCTAATGTACCTGTCAGCAGTTATAGAGCCACGGTTCACAAGAACCAACTCTGTACGGGAGTTTAAATTTATGCCCCCCCACACCATCACTGACCCACCACCAAACGCAACCCTTGGAGAAAAAGTGCATGGAGCATACCTCTCTCCCCGCCTTCGCCATACCTTTTCCCGTCCATCTGGAGATCGGAGACAGAATCTTGACTGAGCAAACCTCAAGCGCTCAACCGGTGTTACCTGGAGAGAAGAGGTCCAGTAGCTGAAGGATGGGAGGTCAATCCATAATCGCTGAGTCGTCTTCTCACGGTTCGCTCTGAAATTTGCACATTCCTGAAACTCTGGAGGAGACCACGCAGACTGTTACCATTTGATCGGCGATCCCGAAGAGCATGCAGTTGCAAAAATCTCTCGTCACGGTGGGAAGTTGACCTCGAACGGCCTTGTCCGACTCTTCTTGTATGCCCTCCAGTTCGACGGTGCCTATTAAGCACCTTGGACTCTACGGATTGTGACCGCTGGAGCCGTTGCGCAATATGCCTTTGAGAAAACCCTTCTTCACTCAGAGCAACAGCACGAATCGATTCCTCTTCAGTCAATGCTCTTCTGTTGGCCATCACAACGTTCTTACTTTAGAACTACGTTCTTACTAAACTCACAAGTAAAAACTAAAGTCTCTTAAATGTTAGAAAATCTTCAATAAGATGAATCTTTGCTAACAACTAACCATTTACTTAGGGCTCCTAAAGCTACAGTAATGCAATAATAAATGATGTTCATATAAATTTTTTATCTTGAACTAATGAGTGTGTCTTCCTACCGAAAACTCGGAAAGCGATCTTCGTTATGCGGCTAGTTTAACAAGATGAATTCTCCAATGAGGCCTAATTTTGCCCGAGTAAACGTTGAGTACACATTGGAAGTCGATGATCTAGCGGAACTTCATGTTTCTTTCTCTCTCTTACTCTCACTCCCACCCACACTCACTCTCTCACCGTCTTCCTCCCTCTCCCCTCTCATCTCCCTCTCTCTCTACATCTCTCTCGCACATGAACTCGGCTGGCTGACTACAAATGATTATAGATTTGTAAAAAACCTTGTGACTAGCCAAGAATATTTTGCGAAGAGGGATACCTGAAAACCTAAAGAAAGGGTTCATAGCCCTAAATAGTCCTAGACTTGAGGGAACATCCTACCAGTGAGCAGGAACAGTATGAACAGACATTCATTTTGTACATTTTGTGGCTAGAGAGCTCAATAATCTCCTAATATAAATAAGGGCTACGTCGTCCTTTCGTAGGGCCTGTATAGATTTTTTTTATGGGACTGACTCAAAGAGTTCGGTTGGCTGACTGCAAGGGATTATAGACTTGTAAAAAACTTCATGCCCTGAAATGGGCCTAAGAAAGGGGTTTATTAGCCTAGTACACTGGGCTAATATGAACTGATATGAATTTTGTGGCTGGAGAGTTCAATAGTCTCCCACTAGAAATAAGGGCTTCATCATCCTTTCGTTAGGGCCTGCACAGGTTATTTTCTTGTGGCTGACGCAGAGGGTTTGGTAGATGTATAGTAATTTTTTGCTCTTAAGTGATACCCCTCTTTATTCTTCATTCTTATTTCATTTGCATTGTTATTAGTTTATATATTATTAATAAGGTTTTTTTTTTGTTATTGTTTAACATAAATTAATTTTATTAGTAGATTGAACATAACAATTTATTTTTTTCTAATTAATATAATGTTTTTTTATGTTTATAATTACTATTTAAAGAGTATGAATATTGATAAAAATTGAAAGTGCATTATCTCTATGAGAGGACTCATCGTTCTAAGACAATAAATATTCTCTCCCCCTCTCTAACTTTCTCTCCTCTCCATTTACCGTTACTAATTTTAAGAAATTTGCGATTTCATAAGAAATGAAATTAGGAATTATATTGCAAAATTTACAGACNGCATATATATATATATATACGCTCTAAACACGCTATGCCAAAATATTGGTTTTTGTTAGATGGGGTTTATT
This sequence comes from Oncopeltus fasciatus, assembly GCA_000696205.2. Taxonomy (NCBI): domain Eukaryota; kingdom Metazoa; phylum Arthropoda; class Insecta; order Hemiptera; family Lygaeidae; genus Oncopeltus; species Oncopeltus fasciatus. Next base: position 429,503 of record KZ806964.1, on the reverse strand, counting down.
ATTGTAATAAATTCATTGTAAACTGTACGTTTAATGTTCTGAAAATAGCCCTCGAAGCCATTCCGGCTGTTGTAGTCAGCACGCTATTAAATACAGGAAAGTAGGCACGGCCCCGCGTTGGAGGTTCACGCCCGCAACTTGAAGTTTGTAACACGAGAGGTGGCTGTTATGACAAAGTTGCAGAAGTTTGAGTGTAACTGGGGCTGAAATGTAGCCGGGAAACAGCTCAGGTAACCTCCCCCGACACATTGTTGTATTTGCAGTTTTGCTTAGTTGTCGCAGCGCTCCACCGAACCGCGGAATCCAATTAGCTTCGTACACAGCTCGCCGACTCCCCCCACGCATAGTCTTCTAGACTTCTTCGGCCGTCAGAGTAATACCAAGTGACCCCTTGGAAAATGACGGCTATTAATTTTACCTGTTAATTATGTCAGTAAATAAACCAAAAATCACAGTCAGGCAAAGCATATTTTTTTATTAATTTGTAAATTTGTATGGGTTATGGGTTAAATGTAATTAAATCGGAGTTAATAATTAATAACACATCATTGTTTATATTCAAGACAATTAGAGATTAAAGTTCATAATATATAAAAGTATAATGTGTTGTATGTTCATATCAAATGCAAGAACTAATTCGGTACTACGAATCTTAAATTAATTCCATCTCACAGGTCGTTTAAGAAATACCTATTAATTAGGTTTGTTTTATTTTATATGTGTATATAAGTTCATACATATTTATTAATACTTATCAACGTCTGATCAGAAAATATGGTTATCTATTTATCACTTGGAAAGCCAAGATGAGTTTTTAAAACCCGGCTGAAAAAGGTTAGAACTAAGCTGTATGTTCTTCGGTGGCATATTTAGTGTGGGTAAGGTAAGTGACAAGCATATAGAATCTCGTATGCATTATTCATTATTTAATAATAAATTTCTATTGATTTTGTTTAAATTCTATTATTAGTTTAGATTTAAAGTTTTCATACTGTAAGAAAAACTATTGGTTTACGACATATCATAAATTAATCGATTATCGATAAAAAATGAATACATTTTTTTTACTTAATAATATGGTTAGATTTTTCAGTAAGCTTTTTCCCATACAGTCACATAATTTGCTTAATAGATAGTTAGTTACCAATCAATTTATTTAGACTATAATTCTATAACAGAGATGTCGAGTAAGTCACGTTTTATTACACTGACATTATTAAAAATAAATCTACCATAAACAAACAATTGATAATGCATCGAAATATATTTTATTGGTAGATTTAGAGGGCGCCTCATTCTTATAAAGTCGCATGATTAATTAGATAATACTAATTAATCAATAATAATAATAATAAAATGTTGCGTTTCTAAGTTAATCACGTGAGTAGACATTAAGGGAGTCTCATTTCAATACAACGCAATATTAATTGGTTGAAGAATTAATCGATACAAAATATATTGCACTTTCAAATTTATCAGCAGGCTGAAATTCATGTTCTAATACAGTCGCATTTTTTTAATTTACTTAATACAATTAAATATAAAACAGCTATATGAGTACAATTATAACAATATTGGGATAGCTTTTAATGATCAATTTCTTGATTAAATACAAATTTTTCCGTAGAAACAGTTTTACCTAATAAACATTTTAGAACACAATTTACAAGTTCATTATGGGAGGGAGGGTACATTTGAAGGGAATCATACTCCGATACGGCCGGCTGATTAATATAAACTAATCAATGAGACAAAAGCGATTGATTGCTGATGGAAATCTATTATTACATTAGATTTGGAGAGCGCGAATACAGTGGATACAGTCTCCTGGCGATGAGGGGTGGGGGGTAGGAGTGGGCGCTGTTCATACCTCGACGGCCGCTTCTCCCCGCTAGAACCAGATGCCGGGGCACAAACTTTTCCCAATCTAAGTTTCCCACTTCCACACTCCTCGCCGAGTCTTCCGATCGCCTCCTCCATGTCCCACATGCCTTTTTTCTTCTTCCATCCAGCCATTACTCAGATATAACATATATGGAGATTACATCACTTGGGCTATTTCTCTCCTCTTGCCAGATGAAAATTAATTTAATTTATACATGAATTCCATTTTGTTTTTAGTTTTATTCCAAAAATGAGATATAGATTCAAATATTAATCGTACTAATTTAAATTTGTTTTTCATTGGGACCTTTTGGTCTAAATGATAAAAAAGATATTTAAGAATAGAGCGGGCAATGAATAAAGCGGGCATGAGAATGGGCAAGGTATATATATATATTAAGAATACCCCTATCAGTAGATGTAGAATAAGACCACCGATATTATTCAGACAAATGAAAATGCATTATGAAGAAACAATTAAATTTACAATGAGTCAAGATGACTTTGGGTTAGCAAAGGAAATCCGTTCGTGCCTCGCTTTGTGTAGGCTTCGATCGAGAAATAAAAGCATTGTCAGTGCCATAGGTGTTTAGAATATGGTGACCTGTAGACAGCCTACCCTCCATCTTTTTAAGTGGTTTTGAATGGTAGTAAAAAAAAAAACCTTGGAAAGAAAATAATCGTCAACGAATGGACTGTATATCATAATAGCAAACTGAAGTAAACATAGAAAGATATACATTAATAAGCTGATAAGTTAAAATTAATTTATATAATTAAATTAAAATTTGTTTTTCTTATTTTATAGTTAGCCATGGCTGGACTATGTACATACATATATATANAAGGGAATAGTTAAAGCCCTTTGCCATAAAAATAGTTTATATACGTAAAAGGAGCTAAAGGAAGGCTAGGAGGTTATTTAACATTCTCTTTCTAATGAAATCTTAATCCAGTGGGGATTCTTTTCTATGAGGATGATAATGTTTTGACCACTGACTTAACGGAAAATTGAAGCAAGAGAGAGAATTGAGCCGAAAATGAATGCAGATAACAGAAAGAATAACAAATTTCTACAAATGGCTAGGCATTAGGAAGATCCATTGAACTGAAAAAATATGGAAATGGGTACAGCTTTACTTCCGTTTTGTGAAAGGGCTGGGAAAATAAGCGTTGTAACATCTATAAGGATTTACAAGATAAATTTAGGTCTACTACGAAATAGATAGCAGTGGGAAGAGGAAGAGTGAAGTGAGCATGGATGTCATACTCAAAACTTTTATATTATACATAATGAGATTTTTTTTCATGAACATGATGAATGTATGAATTCATCTTCCTTTGACCACAACTCTTTTTGTCTGAGGGAGAATTCTAAAGATTGTGGTCAGACGAAAGCGATGAGGCAAATATATTATGGTGTGATAGGAGTTGAGTTTGGATAAGCTATAAAGTTTAAGATGTGGAGCACTATAAATTATTTGATTGATTTTTTTATTATTATAAGGGTAGATTCTCTGAATGGCATACTTGCATTAGTAATTTAATTTTTTTTTTTTTTTTTTGCTTTAAATCGTTATAATTATAAAATCCGAGGGAAGGTCGAGCCGTCCTAGAGATTATAATTTTACAAGTGGTTTCACGAGTTTCCTCGAGCGCTCTCTACAAGGGCCGACGAGAGCACCGAACTAATTAGGGAAGTTTTTCCTGTGGGGCGGGGATCGATCCCGGCTCCGACAAAGCGGAATAATCCCGGAGACCCTGGGAGATAGCGGCCGGCAATTAAGCCGCGGGAGATAGCATTGGCCAATATGCCGGATCCAGCAAGTGCTCCGGACTCCGACAATTACCCTCGGCTGCCTCACTTGCAGTAAAGTGGCCGGCTTGATGGACTTGAGCTGGAATCCGTGGAGTAATGGAGGGCATAGCCGTTTGTACAGGAGTAGTCGTCATGTACTGTCTTTGGAAGCGGTCATTTCAGAGGCACAAAGGACACAGAGTATCAGATCACTGTAGTATACGTCATATGAATGAACATCCTGTATGTTTTCTAGCAAACCCAGCTTGTCTTGGGAATAATATTGGATCACCTGGTAGGATGACACATAAGACACATTCCTGTAACAACATCTCTCAAGCACCATACCGTAAACAAAAATGAGCTTACATGATTGCAATATACATTAATATACAACATACATTTTATAAAAGAAATAAATAGAATATAGAAATAATAAAACGGTTGATGAATATCTTGGTTGCAATGAAATAATTTAATCAATATAGAGTAATGAAATTACATTCATTTTTTCTTTGTTAGATTATCTTATATAGACCTGTTTCTATATTATTTTCTGTTTCTTTTTCATATTCTCCTGAAACTTTGGCTAAAATAAAAACTTTTTTGGGTACAAATTAGTTTTTAATTGTTCAACTACCATGGCCGAATTCCCGACTATTCTCTCTTCATGAAATAATTTATTTATTTAATTTTACCTCTTATATCATTAAAAAAAAAAGACTGTCTCGAAAATTTACTTTTTTTTAATAAAATGGGTTTATTGAATAAGAGTTTCGTACTTAGTTTCTGCTGATCCTTGTTTTGAAGGGGACTTGCAGATAGACTAAATTGAAAAAACCTTTAAATTGAAATATATTCATCTTAAGTGTAAAATGTAGTATTTAAAAGGTTTTCAAAAATTATATAAAAAAATGTCGTTTGTGTTTAATAATACGGTACAAATATTTTGATGATGATATACTAAGCCATGCTGAACCTAGTCATTCCTCTTCATTGTACTTCACAGCAGTGGAAATAGCCTTCGTGTCCACGTTTACTTATGTATTCAGCTTCTAAATGAAAAATTTGGTTTTTTTTTAGTTTGAGTTTAGTGGCTTTTAAGAAATGAGTTCACTTAAAAATAACTTATTCTATTTAAAGTTTTTCTTTTTTCTTTTTTACTTATAAATATTAAGAATATTTATTCACAAGAAGACAACACATTTTACCATTTAGGTCTGATTAAGCTTTAAATACTGAGAAAAATAATGAATAATCACCCATATACTTTTCAATTCAAAAAAGGAAAAAATTATCTGCAGATTAGAGTCTATGCCGAAATAGTGCGTTAAATTCTTTATAATCAGAAGGAAATTTGCCTACCTATTTCTTATCAAGAAAATTTTATATTATATAGCAGGTGTTTTTAAGGAGATAATCCTGTAATAGTTAAGGAAAACTAAACTCAAACGAGACAATAATAAATACTTTATAGTTTCGATCTGCATACTATTGAAATTTTAAAAAATTTAAAAGAAATATTAGACCAAAATGTTTTTGATGATAAAATAATCATCTCAACATGGGATAGTGATGAGAAAAAACACATAAATATTTTCTTACAGTGAGTATCAAATTTTCCTTCTTATATAACTGTTGTCTTTCGTAGTATAAAAATAAGATCTATTATACCTAATCCAAAAATGAATGGTGTGTTGTATTTGGTAAAACGACGAAGGAATATCTAGTGAAACAATTTTCTCACAATGTGTACTTGCCCTGCAAAAGTAAATAAAATAATAAACAGTAGACTTTTTGTCGAATGTTCATTATTAGGAAAAAGCTATTAAAACCATATAAGTAACGGAGAAATTATCTTACTAAGATGCTAAAAAGGAATATGGTAGCACCAAAGTACCTGAGGTTTCATAATCCTTTCCTGGGGTTGTTGCAAATATACATCAGAGAACAGTTAATATAATAAAGTGTGGAGCAGGATGAAAATAACAAAAATAATAATAATCAAGCAGGATTTTCCTTATATGTCCTGTAATGAGAAGGATAAAAAAATGATTTTTATTGACATGAGTAAAGCTATGAAGGCTCACACCTTAAGCGGTATTACTACAGATACTGATAACAAATATATAACTGCCCTTGGTACTTCCCTTTCCATCTACCTTTCCTTTCTTATCATCCCCTACTCTCACACCCTCTCCTGTTCCTAACTTCCCTCTTCTATCAATCTCTCCCCCACCTTTAACTCTTTAAAAAGACAATAACTAAAATACTTGAATGCCCTTTGAATATAAATAAAACCATTAATCATCTTTCTTATACTACTAAAATAAAAAGTAATTTTTTTTTCTTTAATGTGGTATTTTATCCCATGTAAATTTTAAACAGTTAAATGCAAGGAAATATAATAAAAACCTGTCCTAGCTAGGGCACGAACCTGGAGCGTGTGTTAGTGAATTTAATCCTACTAGTGCTGGGAATTTAATGAGTTATGTGGCTGTCACGGAGGCGTAAATGGATAATGCGCTTGCCCGGATTGCAGATCAAGGTTCGAGTCCTGGCAAGGACAGTTCGATTTTTTATTCTATTCCCTAGCATTTAATCATTTTATAAATTACTTTATTTAGCTATAAAAAGCATAAAAATGAATAGGACGATACGAAAATCAATAACTTTATCTTACATAATTTATAGTCAACCATAAAATGATTAATATTTTCATGTAAGTTTTATTTTTCAATTTAATAAATGGAAAACTATAAGTTTGAGTATGAAATATTATAATAAATACACTGTAGACATTTCTTTTCAGTTGCATATTATTCGATTTTCACGATATATATTAACATACATTCAGTAATATATCAGAATCCTTTTCATGAATAAGAAAGCCCATCTTATAATAAAAATATTCTTTTATTTAAATTTCTTTGCTTTACCAAGTATAATACAGAAATTCTTGGATTTAAAAAAAAGTAAAAGAGCTCAATACAAAATTAAATAAATATGAACCATCGCGGCTACATATAATAAATAAGAACAGGATGAAAAACGAGTGCAGTGAACGCGAAAAAAGAAAAATTACTATGAGTAACATTTCCGGAGAGACATCTCGTCCTTCGTCAGTAAGGAGCGAAGATACAGGTAAAAGAGATTTCCAAATATCACTGAAGAAGGGCAAGAAGCCTCCCAAAAATTTTACAAATTGTAATTTTTTTCTTTTTGTGTGCTTACCTACACTCTTTCAAAAGGAGAGTTTGTTGACCGTAGATATTATTCTAAGATGATTTTAGTTGGGGTTCGGTCAAGGTAAATGACTGACTCATGGAAATGTGAACTTAGGGACAGGACGTCCTCTCTCATCTTCATGATAGCCCTGAAGATGGCTTACAATGTAAGCCGAAACGTTGGCAGATAATCCTTCATTAAAAAA
>KZ806964.1:408697-422046 GCA_000696205.2 Oncopeltus fasciatus | reverse complement strand
CGCATATGTAAATATTTATATATATATTTATGTATATATATATAGAGAGAGAGAGAGAAAGAGAGAGAGAGAGCGATAGGATCTGTGTAAATTAGAGATGATGGGTATAGAATGACGCAAATTTGGCTCTTTAATTCGATCCGAAAAGTCTGTTTTGTAGATAAGCATCTAAACATCAGTCTTGGGAAAAGCCAGAATAGATACCTTTCCTCAGTATTCTATAAGCGAGTCGTCTCCTGATGCTACAAGTGGAGGCGGTGAAGGTGGTATAGCCAATCGGGCCGAATACTCGCGCTGCACAGAGGTGGATGACGAGGGTCTGGACGGGGTCGCTCAAAGCGCACAACACTAATTCGCCAAAGGGAGGAAGTCCTCTCAGTACTTTATTTACCAAGACCGGGGCTTTGAAGTAAATGCTGTGTAGACTTCGTGCCTAACTTCCAGCCAAGTTCAGCCAACTTCTCCCTCCCCACCACTCCTTCAGAAGATTCTCCCGGGTCTATTTTATCAAAGAGTTACTTTCATTAATCAGTAACTTGGTCTCTTCTTAAGGATTAACGTATATTTGTTGCTTCATTCTCTTAACTTATACTTCATAATGTAATATATGTTTCTACTTCCCTGTAGTAAAAGTTATTTCCACTAAATTGTGGTTATTTATATTGGGCATATTCCACTGTGAAAGCCTTAAGTGCTGAAAGTTACATTGCTTTCTACTTTGAAGCTTGATTTATTTATTTTAGCACGTGTATTTTTCATTGAAACTAAAGGTATTATGAACAATTAATGAGAGGGAACAGAATAAAAAAATATATCTGTCCTCGCCAGGAAACGAACCTGGATCCCCTGCTATCCGGGCCGGTGTGCTAAGCAGATAGATTTTTTTATTCTGTTCCCTCTCATTAATTGTTTAAAATTTACGTGGGATAAAAAACCACAACCAAATAAAATATTTATAAAGGTATTATGGTCTTTATAATTTTAAAATATGTATCTCATGGGAATCTTTTAACACCTCTAAACATTGATATCATATTAGACATACAGAAACTTCTTTTTTAACAACTTATAAAGTAGCTACTTACAGTCTGACAATCAATTCTGACGTCCATAGCTCTGAGAAAACTTTCATTTCTTAATAAAATCATGTGAAATGCGGGATTCGAACTCACGACTCCAGAAAGAACTGAACAGAATTCTTGGCTACCCTGCTGAAAATCTAAAAACCTCAAAATATAAATTCATATTTTTATTCCCATTCTTTGATATATCGGCTTTTCATTGATTTTTCCCTTTTCAATGTACTGAAGGACCAAATTATATCTTCTGACTCTGTATTGAAACAACAGTATTATTTTTTTCATTTTATTTTATTCGTCGAATAATTATTTTAATTTGTAATGCTTGAATTTATTTTTTTACAGAAAAATATGTATATTTACTTTGATAATACTCCTCATGACATAGCCTGTTGTATTTTTAGGTCAATCGTACCTGAAACATGTTCGAATGGTAGGGAGGGGGTAAATAACTGTAGAGAGGGCATATCTTGATCTAATTTCCTCGTTACTTATCTCTGTAACGCCGTTGAGGGGAGGGAGAGTGACAGGGCTCCCCCAGCCTACCCCGTAAGTCTGAGTGGGGTGGTAATGACGGGAGCCTGACATGAGGTGGGTAGGAAAGCGAGGCCCCGTGTACGTTCCGAGCCAATGTGTTAGCAGTCCTCCGAGCCATTGTCCCGCGGAGCAAGCTCTATCGACCATGTACCAGCATGGCACTCCACACCACACCAGCCGATTGGATAGACGGCTGTTGTTTAGCTATCGGAAGAGATTTACATCTTGTCGACGCTGGTGCCCTGTCGGCTTGGATTAGATGGCGTTCTTTGGCTACCCTGCATTGCTTCCCTATACATTGGTACTCTTGATAGATTGCAAAAGTAATCTTGTTATGTGGGGTTTTTTTGGCTTTAATTGGTTTGAGATACTGGGCCAGACAGAAAAATAGATAGCCCAATCCATTATCATTACTATTAAAAAACTCATGGATTACTTACTAAAAAACAGTAAAATATTAGTTGGTTTTTACTTTTAAAAATCCAGCAGCAATTAGGCTACAAAAACTACAAGTATAATGAACTATACATTCATGTAGATACATAAAATATCTAAAACTATGAAACAGAATGCGGTATTTAAGCTTTTTGTCTTCTCAAACCTTTGGATGAGTTCGGTAATGGCTTAAATTGGTCGATGGGTCAGGCGGCTTAGAGGAAGAGAAAAATGTAATATCTTCGTTGTTATTTTAAATAATTTTTAGTGCAAGGGAACAGAATAAAAAATCTAACTGTCCCAGCCCTGGCTGGGAGCCCTGACTCGAACCTGGATCCCCTGCTATCCGGGCCGGTGCATTTGCCACTTATGCTACCGGGACAAGTCTGATAAGTTATTAAATTCCCCGCACTAGTGTCGAGAGTCCAACCTCCGAGGCAGACGAATATATCATCTTATGCTCGGAGGAGCTGACATTGTCAAGCTGTTTAAATGACTCTTCTTAAAGAGTTGTTTAAATGACAATATTTATAAAATTAAAATTAAAATTAAATTAAGAAATATTTATAAAATTAAAATTAAACTTAAATTAAGAAGAGTCATTTAAACAGCTTGACAATGTCAGCTCCTCCGAGCATGAGCGATATATTCGTCGGCCTCGGAGGTTGGACTCTCGACACTAGTGCGGGGAATTTAATAACTTATCAGACTTGTCCCGGTAGCATAAGTGGTAAATGCACCGGCCCGGATAGCAGGGGATCCAGGTTCGAGTCCTGGCTGGGACAGTTAGATTTTTTATTCTGTTCCCTTGCACTAAAAATTATCTAAATTTACGTGGGATTAAAGACCACAAAATAAATAATATTTATAAAAGTTGTTATTTTAACTGAAAAAAATGTTCTGGTTGGAAAATGTAATCCCTAACGTTCATATTCCATAAGAAATCTACGACAAATGCTTGTTAAGGAATGTAACAATAGATGAGCGCATCTTCCACTCATTCTTCTTGCCAGCATGGGAAGGCATATTGTCATAACTTTACGCTTATTTTTCACTTCGTCTTTCAAATTTATTTTTATCATTTGTTTTTTTATTTTTTTGTATTTAAACTTACAGCGACATTACAATCCTCACTTCTATTGTTTGAATTTTCTAAATAATAAAGAAATATTGAAAATTGTATTTATAATTTGTATAATATCGTTTAATATGATATCTCGAGCATCATAAATTTGCTTATGGTTGTAATATTTTCCAATAATTTGTCGGTTTACAGATAAAAAATAATTCCTATTAATCCAAATTGTAAAGATTACTTTACATACTTTGAAGACTGCTTAAAAATTGTCCAGTTTTACACGTCAATACCCTTTCTTAATATAATATATGATGCTTTGTATCTATTATTATATATTTATCTATTTTTATTCGGCTATTAAATTAAAATTAGAAATATATATATCAATATTCTTAGTTTATGTACAAATTAACTCTGTTTTTGAAAAATACCCCGCTTTATATTTAGCGTATAATGTGTACCCTACTTCAGTTGTTGCGCAAGGAGTTTAGTTGTACTTCAATACAAATGATGGCTACTGGAGATTTTGATAATTTTCTTGACCAAACACCAGAGTTTATGTCAACTCTTTCTTAATAAAGTGATTTTACTGGTAAAAAAAAATAACACTTTCATTTTTTACTTATAAATGCAACTATACTACATTTAAAATTGCAACCATAATACATTTATAATGCTCACCCATGTATATTGTTGTAAAAATTGTAAAAGAACAACCCTAACTCTTTATTGTTTGCTCTTAATATATAACAATTCAAATAAATTATTCAAATTTATTAAACTGATTGTTTCATTTGATGATGATTTGAATATAGTAGTGAATGTAGCCATCTTGCAATTTACAAGTATCAGATAAATTCCTAAGCTACTGAGATTGTTCTTATGACAGACTGATATTTTTTTCAAACACAAATTATAATCACTAATACATACATACACACACACACACACATATATATATATATATATATTTGTGAAAAAGACAACACTTAATTGTAAGCCTCCAAATAGCTATAAATATGAAATATTCAAAAATATATTTAGGGTCTACCTGAACCGTTAAACGTTTAGCTTTATGTCATAGAAACCGTAATTAGTTTTTTTTCTAATGAAGTTATACATATCGCTTTTAAATTTGACAATCAAATTTCGTTATAGAGCGACGAGTTGGAGTGGGGCATTACCTGAAATGTGAAATACGAATTTTTTTTTTTTTTTTTTCCATTCAGAGGGCGTAAACAGGAAGGGTAAAGAAACATTTTAAGTTTTCTTGCAATTAGGTTAGGGGGTTCACAATGTATACTAACTTTTGATTAAATGTAAAAAAAAAATGTTTAGTTCGTTATTGATCGAACATTAATAAAAATGGAGGGTAACTCTAGCCTACCATTGAGTATAAAGCAATAAAACTGAAGATTGATATGTTTATTGATGAAATATACATTCTATAAGTGTGGAGAATTGCATGCGATGGAAAATTCAAGTACAAATATTTATCATTTACGTTACTGAGGGATTTACAAAGCTCTTACTGAGCTTAGTTTAGCTAAGCTTCTGCATGATGGGCTTTATTTTTATTTTTTATTTTTTTTTTACCCAAAAAATGAAGAAGATAAAAATAAATTTTTAACTTGGTCCCTCTCAATATAACTCCCTCCCACTCGACCGATTTCAGCCATTAAGAAACTTATCCAACGATTTGAAAAAAAAAATAAATAAAAAAAACTCCCACGCACGATAGGGATCAGAGAGATTAGCTAAGTTGTTTGCAAAAGTAACTAAATATTCTAGTATATATTTGCGAGGGTCCCTCGTCCAAATCAGTAGGCTCTCAATTCCTTTTGACCCCGATTTTCGGCACAAAATTATTCATATCAGCTTAAAACCATTTGTATCTGTCAGATACCACTTATCGCCAAATGCAAGTATGGTGATTATTTTATTTTCACAAATTGTTTTACTTTCCTTTGTTACTTTTCTCATTAACCAAGCGTTATATTTGCGGAAATATATCTTGTTATTATTGCTTAAGTGCTTAAATATTATTTTTTTCCTCAAACAATTTTGCCACGCAGTAAATATGTCAATAAACTAGTATTTATTAAAACCTGCTCATTTTTAATAAACAGCAGAGGTATATATTCATATTTTCATATTCATATTCATATTTTTTAATTGTAAATTATATCATGCTTATTGTGATTTTTAAATATTATTAATAACTAGTGTTGCGATAATAAGTTTTCAATCTCTTGTACATGATAATTTAATGGGAATGTTCAATTCTATTTAGAGTATTTAGGACCTTTTGAATGCTTTCAAGTATAGACATTGAAAGACTTGAAAAGTTTGTGAACTTAACTAAGGGGAAGTTGCTACCATTTTGTATAATTAAGGGAGAGATTCGATGAAAAGTTTAAATTATATCCAACTTTAGCAGCTTTAGATAATTTCTCTACGGTACTTATAAGTAGATCTCTAAATTACTTTTATTTGTCCTTTGAATCGGAAAAGTTTAAATATCTGTCTTTATTCTTCACGAATAATAGTAAAAATAATTTTCTGAGAGTTTATTTCGATCCTGTGAGAGCATTACTCATGTGAAAAAGTTGTACTATTAATTTAATCCAACGATAAAAGTTATAGTATGAGACAAATACTACTTGAATAAAACTTTCACACCAGATCAGAGCTTTCTTACAGACTGAAAATCATTTTCACAGAATGGATTTTACGAAATTGGTCAAATTAAATGGATAATTGAAGTTTGAAATATATTCTAGGGTGAACATAAAACAATATAAATATTTTTTAGAGAGCTATAATAATATTTTGGTTATTATATGTTTAGATTATATTTAATTGGTAAGACCTTAGATGAAATTTATCCTGTACCTTGCTCATCTGAACAAGCGATCAATTTTCAAAGGACAGGAACACTTAAATTAACAATTGCCTAAGAAAGGTGACGTTTAGAGCTTTGAGAAAATTTTATTACGTTCCGTTTGTAGTATCGTGTTTAACCAGGTACAAATATGACGATGTGTGTGAATAAGTGAGGCAATTATTTATTTTTTAATCTAAGCAAAAATTAAGGCTAAGACCAAAATGGAAGAAAAAAAATTAAAATAAAAATTAAATATTTAAATTAAGACTAAAATAAAAAGTTTNCTTAAAAAGTTATCTATCTATCTATCTATCTATCTATATATATATATATTTATATATTTAGTAATCTAGAACAGGTGGGATAGAGAGTGCAGTGCACACACAAAAATAATTTCTCGCCTTTCTTCAGTGAGGAGTAAAGAGAGACTGGTGTTGGCGGAAGAAATAATGAAAAAGGACATTATAAAAATTGTTCAAGACGCATTCTAAGCCGCTTTCCAGTAGATTATCGGTGCGTAAAGCAGAAAACATGTTGTGCAGCAGCGAAAGGTACTTATTTGAATTCTAACAACACTTTAGACAGTAGATTGTGAAGACATTGAACATATGTGCTATTATTTGGTGGTGATCGCTAACCACATCGGCACTCTGCATGCTTCCTTCATCAAGATGGTACGATCACCCATTTTTTGTTAGCTGCCTAATTTGGGTTTAAAGTCTCCCGTCAGGTGACACTCAAGATATCTTGTAAAAGGTTTTATTGGGGATTATGGTGCCATCAATGATGAGGCCACTTTTTCACAACTCCACCATCCTGACACAGGAAGAATGAATCCCGATGGATAGAACTTCGCAATCCCTGTGCATCTGATCTGTGTCATGAGACAAATATATACAAGTATGAGTCACTCAGTCCCAGGATGCAATCTATAAGAGCTCTTCTTGGTTCTTTTGCTCAGAATCAGACAACGCTATCTTTTCGCTCAGCAACCTTTTGGTCCAGAGTTGATATTACACGGCCATTTGGGTAGTGTTGAGTACCAAAGGACTTCCATATCATCCCACTTATTCTCAGGAATTTTAGGTCTAAGTTAATCCAACTTATTTTGTATAATAAATGCTATTTTTATCATATAGTTTTATTCAGTTGGTTAATTCGTTAAATAATTTAGATTAAAAAAAATTCTACTCTTTCCTTGTGGCGAAAGTTGTTAATCAAGCGTTATAAACAATAAATTAATTGGTTGAGTTTGAATTTGAGAATTTTCTTTAAATTTTTTGTATTTTAAAATCTAGAAAACTGAAAATATGGCTTGAATTTCGCAAATAGGTTTCCATTAGTTATGCTCGAAACATTAAAAGAAAAAAAAATGTAAAAATAATCCATCTAACGTAAAAAGCTTGTTAATATTATAATTATTTATTTGTATTATGGTTTTGATTTAAAATTTAGTATGCCCAGGAGCCTTCTCTTTTTTTACTTGTATAAAATAAGACGTTTGTTACAAATTTAAAGCCTTATGACTAGAAATTAGAAGTGATTTAGATAATACAATATCTTATGGAAAGTTTCCTTTCAGAATATTTTTGAAGTGTCTAAGAACAATGACAATTTTAGAAGAAAGGTAGAAAAAAAAAACACACTTTAGGCTTAATCTTTTCTTTTGTGATAGAGAAGTAATGAAAAAAAAAAAAAAAAAAAAAACTTATTAGAACACTCCGTTTTGAAAGCAGACTTTTCAATGGCTCTTTTGTTATTAGTCCTCGAGAAAGACGTTAAGGACTTCCTTAATTACCTCCTTGTGGAGAAAGGCTTCAACTTCTGAATTGTTAGCGCTTAAAAACTTCATTAATATGAGAATAGGCTTGCTATGTACAACCAAAACTACCAGTTCATTTGCAGGTAAATGGCCATCACATTATCCTCAACCCAAACCTTTGCTAAAGTATTCTTGGTTGTGCTTTGGGAGAAGATTTTTTTTACTCTTCAACACCTAGTCGTTAAATAAGTATTGAACGCAAGGATCTTGACGAAGCTTGAATTGATTATTCGTCAATTGTTTCGTTGTTAGGGCTTAGGAAAGGAGTCATATAGAATAAATAAACGGTTAAAAAAAAAAAAAAAAAAAAAAAAAATCGTTAAAAATATTATGTAATACGTTTTGTTGAATACTCTCAATTTAACGAAAATATTTTATGTTATTTTGAGAGTTGTAATTTTATAATATGTATAGAATAATTTGGTTTATCGGTTTCGAATTGCAAACTGATAAAACAATTAATTTGTATTATAATTGGAACAGAGAGAAGAGAGTTTTAGAGGCAGACTATAATTTATAAACGAAATGTTCTTATCATTATTTTTTAACTAAAAATAAGTAATTTATACTTAAATCGAATCAGGGAGAAGGGATGTTTAAAGGCGAAGTATAATTTATAATCGTAATATTTTTATCATTATTTATAGTTATAAAATATACAAGAAAAATCAAATTAAAATGTTGCTTTCTTACATTTAATTTCATTTATGCTCGTGTAATTTTCTTCTTACACCTTTATGATCAGGGCTGTTACCGAAATTCTTAGACACGATACTTGAAAGCTTCCCATCTTTGCATATTAAATTAAACACTTACAGCACATAACAAACTAGCGCTGTACGAAACTTTACTGCGACCAATTTGGACATATAGTGTAGGGCTCTGAGGTGCCCCTAAGCCTTTCAACATCCAAATAATTTAGTCCTTTTAGTCCAAATAGTTTAGTCCTAAGATTATCGTATTAATCAATTATTACTTGAGTAATAAGTTTAATCGCGAATGCTCTCAATTATATACCCAACTCTTCCCTTCACCATTACTTGATATCCCTTCATTCCAAGACCTCATTTTCTATCGCTTCTTCCTTTTCCACAGTTAACTTTCATACTACCCAAAACATTTACACAGGCCTTGATAAATTGTATTTAATTTGAGAGTAGTGTCACTGAATAATGAATAATGAAAACTTCATTATTTGTTATGTTCTTCAAATGAAATCTAATTAGAAAATGTTATTCATAACTGACTATTATTATTAAATATGATGATACAAAGAAAGTTCTATTTAAGTCAAATTATTTCCATTAAGGGATTCAAATAAGCTGAAATAGCAATAATTATCATTTATTGATTTCTTATTCATGAAGTTCAAAAATATTTACATATGCATGTATGTACATTTACAAGCACCCACCAATTTGGCACTGCAAATATATCATTAGTTAAGGCATAGCCTCTTCAACAATAGCATGTTTCCGAAAAAGAAATATCGTTATTGAAAGAACGAGTTATGTAGGCAAATCATAGGAACAATTTCATTTTTAAATAATCTATTCAAAAAGAAATGGATTCAGTTAAAGGAGTTTTCTCTGCAGAGAATATTACATTACAGAAATTTTTTTTCCATTATCTGCATAATTTATCTCTGCTGCGGATATGTTTATTTAAATTCAACAGAATTAATATATAATGTTAATTTTAATGAAGTTACTATGATAATAATAACGTTCCCGAGATCACTTATATTTTTCATATATTGGAAATGGGTTGTTTAGTCATCGCATTAAGTTTTTTTTACATCTATCTCGTTTTCAGTTAATACAGGTCTCTCTGCTAACACAGAGCAAACTTAAACTGTATGAAATGGTGCATAATTAATTGGGTACAATAGAAATTTAAAAAAATCAGATAGATTACTTTGTATATATAACTCTTTTTTTAAAAAACATTATTCTGTACATGTTACATACACTATAATTTTTGATGGGGTACACAATAATAGTCCTTGCTCGTCTATCCCGGGACGTAACCCGTCCTCAGAGAGGAGCCCATGTTAACCCGTGATAGACTATCCGGCACCCATCTCTTCCTTATCCCAGAATAAGAAGGAGTAGATTGATTACTCTAATAGTATTACCTACTTTGGAGTACCATTTAGTTTTACTGGTAAATTCAAGCTGGAATCTGATAGTTTCTTCAGAAAAGGCATCAGAGCTGCTATTGGCAATATAAAAGACATTTTAGTCCGAGGAAAAGTCAACTCATGAGAAACGTAAAATAAATTATTTAACACCGCAGTTATGGTTTTATGGTTCCGAATTTCGGTCCTTGTATTATTTATACCATATAAATAAATTACAGATATCAAACTTAATAAATTTTTGCCATCAGCCTGTCAATATCTCAAATTAAATGATAAGGTTAGAGATCGGAACTGATCATGTGGGTGTGGCTCTGTATGAAGAATATTATAGTGGTGAAATAAGCCTTTTGATGGATCTGGCAGAATTTCTTAGCATGTGCTAACACAGAGTGATAAGCTATTTAGAAACTAACAAGACTGTCTTTGGAAACCTTTGGTTCTCTAATACAATATCGATACTGATTGATCTAGGTTACAGCATCTCGTTTAATGGTATAATGCACAATCGGCTAATCAGTAACCAAGAAGATATTTTGGAGAGATCATCTTCTGGCAAAGTATATCTTTGGACTCTACAAAGGGATCAGTGAACATGGTTTTGGTGGAAAGCACATAAGATCTAAGCTGAGTATCAGACGAGCTTTGATCCTGCTACAGTTATCCAGAGATAAAGAAGTCCGATTTTGTTTGTATGGTATCCAGTACAAGATAACCATGTAAGAGATCTGTACTGTCACTAACCTGAAAAAAACTATAATTGTACCTGGCGCATGTTTTTCTCTGGAACTGTTCCTGGAACCCTATAGAATACAAGAATATGATGACATGAAAAACATGGAAGAACTACGTGCCGAAGATACTAAGTACAAAAATTTATTTTTATTTAACTATGAAAGTTCGTTCTTCTATTATGTTTGAGTACTATCGGAAGGAAATACTTTAAATTCCAAAATTGTGATTGATAGATGACCATCTCCTTGAAATATAAAAACTTATTTGAATTGGTTACATATTCTTGCAGCTTTTTCTTTAGTTGGATTTAATCAAATCATTAACAGCAATTTAAATTATTTTTTCTCCTAAATGTGCTAGAGGCAAAATGCATTATTTTTTTTATTCAATAATTCATAATGGGTTTAAGAAAAATTTTAAGGATTCAGAACTTGAATAAGCTTTTAAAGGTTATATTCGCCAATCATTTATGTATTTGAGGAGTTTACATTACACTACAGAGATATTTCACTGGCTCGAGTCTCTATTGATTCGGCGTTTCAGAGTGAGTCTGCACTTCATAAGCTTACAGCTACAGTCGGGGAAAATTTTCGAGATCACTAATGGACTCATTGAAAGTCCACACTACTAATGTTCCACCATTATCGGATCCATCGTTTACTTGACTCTTGAAATTATAACGCCTAACCGCCTAGTCAAGGCAATGCCAGTCTAAGTATATCCATCCTCATCTTCAAAATTAAATTTTAAATAAATTTTTCCTTACCTTGGCTTAACTAAGAAAATGAATCTTTTCCCAGTTAAAATAGCTCTGAATGCTTAAAAGTCTCTGATGCTATATTCATTATTTTTACAAACAACTTATTGATAAAAAAAATCGTTTCTTTTTCACTCAATAAAATATCCTGTCAATAAAGTTTAATCAAAAAACCTTTTTTTTACTTTCCATAATCCACCATGTAATATTTTAAATGAAAAAGTGCTATTTAAATTAAAATGAAAGAAAACTTCATGTCTTCTTTAAAAACCTTTTAAAAAGTGGTCAGAAGCTATTATAGAGTATTTCATTCTGATTTATATAATGTTGTCTTATATGTCGTTCTCACAAATAATATGAGATATTTACATAATTAAAAAGATAGCTATTCAATTAAATTATGAAATTTAATAGAAAGAGTAAATAAATTAGAACCCGAAGAGAGAATGGCAGCACGATTCTTAAACTTTTTAATTATTTATGATAAACATACAACATTAGGATAGACTTATATAATTTGTACTCATAGCGATTTTCATGGTTATTTCACGAGAATAAGAAGTAATCTTCGTTTAGGGGTCTGTAAAACTTTCTTTTTTTTTTTTTATAGAAGGATAATTTATCCATTTAATGTATGTGAGATTGGTTGTGTATCATATCTATATTTTAAGTTAAAGAAAGCTATTAATAAAAAAATTAAATTTGGTCGACAGAAAATCCTGTTTATTCAGTGGATGAATTTTTTCAAAACGAAAAAAATCTAAAGAACTGCATCCACAAACTCACCTGTCCTCATTAAGAATATCAAATTAATAATAGTATCACATAAATACCTATGTGATATTTGTCACAAAGCTTTTTAATTTTTTTTTTTTAAATTCGTTTAAGCTTGATTTCTTTCAGTGTAGTAATTATCATCTTTTAATCTAACCATTTTCTGTTTATTTCATGGGAGAAATGAATAACATAAAACTATTTATTTGGAAAAAAAAATTCAAGACTACTATGCCACCTAAAACTAGTTTTATTCTTTACAGACTGACAGAAACGACCATAAGCAAAACAATAATCGTTCAAATAAGATTCCATTAGTGGCATTAAGTACTTGTAAATGTAATTTGTATTCTGAGAATTAAGTCTTTCATTTCATGTAAAATATGAAATAAATGCATGTCGCCTTACATAATCCTTGAGCTTATTCAAATCCAACTTGTTGGAAGCTCTTTTTCTTTCCCGGATTAGGTAAATCCCCTCAAAAAGAGTTGAAAGCTCCCATCTGCAAACACGTTCTCTTCCAATTCACGGCTATTTAAATAGACTCCCGTTTCTGTTTTGTTTTTATATTTAAGTTGTACCTATATTGTTGTATTTCACAATAATAACTTGCAAAATTTGTCCTTTTTTGAAAAAAAATGTTTTTTTTTTCTTATTTTTTAAGTGTGAAATATTACTTACTAAAATATAATGAAATAATCAGTAAAATAAAGGATTAAAATTATTTAAATTAAAAATGCAAAACATTCTTTCACAAATGTTCATTTTCTAGGGTTTTAAGAAAATGCACTGAACCTCATGGCAATATAACACAGTACTTAATTGTAAACTGATCATTTATTTTAAACATTTTAATGGTTTAGTAGTTGAGTTCGCTGAAACTCAATAAATCCCTATACATAAAATTAAACACATTTATTTATGAAATATTAATTTTTCTTTGTAAGTTAGAATATAGAAACATTAGGAGGTGTTTTTGCATACATACAAAGGTAATATACAAATGTTCATCAATTACTATACTATGCAATTCACTAAGTTTACGCAGTTTTTTTTTTTTTTTTTTTTTTTTTTTTTTTTTTTTTTTTTTTTTTTTTTTTTTTTT
>KZ806964.1:352465-365378 GCA_000696205.2 Oncopeltus fasciatus | reverse complement strand
ATATATATATATATAAAGAGAGAGAGACAGAGAGAGAGAGAGCAAAGAAGACAATATGTTAGTATACTGATCCTACTCTGGTAGGTGTTAACATTTTAATAAATAACTTCAACTAATAGATCTGTAATTTATTGATTAATTGTAATTACTCCTGTTTTTCACAAGCTTTAAGGTTGGATTCAATCGCTAATTTTTCTTTTTAAAAAAACCACTGAAACTAGAATGAAGTGTATAGTAGTAATCTCTTTTCCAGTAGTTACTGTAAACCTACGTAACCTCAATTAAAAGCTAGGCTTAAATAACGTTTACTTTCAGTCATTTGGTCCTGTTTCTGGTAAGAAAAACGGGAAGCATAGGTCACATGCTTGATGGGAATTGGAACTTCTTGAGGTGGGAGTGTGAAAACTACCAGAACATTTTGTAAGCATACCCCTCGAAGGAAATTACTTCCATACATCAGCTGAGGAATCGACGCAGCTGGTATATCTGAAAATATATAGGGTTTGCTACAGGCGCTGAATGGCATTTGCATACCTCAACGTTACCTCGGAGAGCCGTAAATATTTGCCGCCTTAAAGGAAGGGTGATTCTTAGGCCCTCTTAGTTATGAACCATCCACTCCACGAATATGTTTGACCCTTTGGATGTAGCTGAGAGAGGGCAAGCTCCTGTAGCTGAAGCTTTTCTACATTCTTATTTAGGGTTCTATATAGTGTGTAATTTATGGCTGCGGTTTAAATTTAAAAAATTTGTGCTCAATGCACTATAAAGAAAAATAGGCAGTTCTGCTACAAGCCATAGAGGCCGAGGTGGGGAAACACCAGTTATGACCAATGGCGTACTAGAGGAGGCATATGGTTTGCACTCCCTGCTATTTTTTTCTTCTTTAATGAAGAATGATATGAAATGAGGGCTGGGTGTTCCAAGAGCAGTCTAGGAATCCCCTGAAGTATTAAAAAGATGCCGAAAATATAATTAAACTAACTGGGCATGTAATTACTAAGGCAACTTTGGCTCTGATATTAGCCACTATGACACCTGGTGCAAGAGAGTATATCAAAAAGATAGCCTAAAGCGTAGTAAAAAATTAACTGACCTTTTTTTTGTAGTTATATCTATTGTGATTATATTCTTTACTTAAGATTCTGAAATGATATTTTTCAATATATATTCCAACAAAATAATAACTCAAGAGCACTATAAGAAGAAAAAAATCCTACTAATTTCATCTAAAAGAAAATCTGATTTCAAGTTCATTAAAATTTTGTTGATAACGTGAAAAATGAGAAATAATGAAAAACTTCTGGGTTTTATTCAAGTATAGTATTTTTCTAGACAGTTTTTAGCATATTATTGTTTCGTCGAGTCCGACTTTTCAAAAAACTCATATATTATTATTAAATCATTTATATGTACCTACTTTTAACAACAATATGATGTTAAATATTTGATTTAAACCATTTTTTAATAATCATGCAAAATCGTAAGTAATATTAATAAAATAAAACTGCTTTTAAATAAATGACTACAAATTATCTGTATTAAGTGATTTTATATAACTGGGATGAAACACTATATTAATATATCTCGTAGGAGCCAACTTAATCCACAATTCCCAACTCGTGTTTAAAACCTTTCGGATTTAATTTATAAATGAGAATTAAGCTTTACTTAAACTTAGTAGACCACCATAATATGTGGCAGGTAGAGCGTAGAAGTTATTTAGGGAACACTAAACACTCTTAGATAAGTTTCAGATAGCTGACACAATTTTAATTAATTAATAAATGTCAAGAAGATAAAGGTTCGTTTCAATTTTATTGAAAAATTTTTTTTTTTTTTGCACAATTTTTGTAAATTCATTTTCATTTTTTGCAAATAGTCCTATCCGGTGTGTAAGTGAACGGATATGTAGAAAATATAGTATGGCATAGAAAACCTATATAGAGTATGCCTTACTAAAAAGGAATTTTAGATAGAATCTTGGCTTAACTAATAGTAGGAAGATATTATTTGGCATGCAGGCTACTGGAAGAGATAAGTAGAAATGAAAACTAAGAGCAGAGAGAATTCTTTATCTACAAACATGTAGTACAATACTGAATATGTTGCTTGCACCTTAACATTCATACATATTTATTCGCTCATAAAGGCGAGATAAGGATTACACAATTATTCAAGGTGTTTGAATACATCATAATATCTTATGATGTAATATCTGAGATTTTTAACATCCTGGTGGTGTATAATCCCGGCGCAGTTTACAACTCTCATTCTCTTTTCAGCCCTGAAGAAGCCATCACATGATGTGCGAAAGCTCGGCAAATAACAACAATCTGACACGGTCCAACCCGAAATAAGAAACGGTAAATACTTCTAAGATGATTTTAGTTGGGGTTCGGTCGAGGTAGATCCAAAAAAACAAATTAAAAAAATGTATTTTTTTAATGAAGATTATCTGCCAACGTTTCGGCTTACATTGTAAGCCATCTTCAGGGCTATCATGAAGATGAGAGAGGACGTCCTGTCCCTAAGTTCACATTTCCATGATTGACTCAGTCAGAATCAATTTCTATGAATTAATGAAGTATGTATCTGATGGATGACAAAGTTAAAAAGAGCTTTTCAAGGTGAGAAAGAAGTTAAGATCAGGCTAGATATCTAAAATATGGGGACGTAGCGACAACGGGTAATCAGTAAAAACTTTTTGAGAAACCAAGTAGAATTAATTTCAAAAGATTCGGAGATTATTGCACCGCAAATTAATATGGTAAAATAATATTACCATATAAGCTTGCATAATTGACCCACATTTTACTGTTTTTACTTTGTAATTCCGGAAACAAATTTAAAAAAACTTCGAATGGGCGAGCAGAAAACACTTTAGGGGCGAGAAAAAAAGGGAGGAGAAATTAGTTTATTCAAATTAATTTCCATGAGTATTTGAGAATAATAAACAGTCAAATTAAAATTGTATGTTAGGCTTTTAGTAGCCAACATCAAATTATTTAGCTATAAACATTATTTAACTAGTTTAAATGTTAAAAATAACTAAGTGATGTGTAATGTAATCTAAATCTCTCGTTTCTCATTAAAGATAGCAAACTTAACAAAAATCAGAAAATTAAAATCTAACAAACCTTTGTTCGTTAGATTTTATTTTTACGGCAATATCTGATATTTTCAAAACTCTCCTTGTTAAAATGAACACGTCCCTATGAATAAATTCAGCCAATTAACGCATAACTTTTTTTTTTTTTACAAAACAAATTTGTAGAAAAAGAAAAAATATTGAAGTAAAAAAGAGAAAAAGCTTTAAAAATATTTTTAAACAACATGAAATTATTTAAGCATTTAAAATCCAAGCGAAAACACTCCCTTTGTTGAAATACATATGTACAAGCAGCCTATGGTTAATCTACGATTTCATAGGATGTGAGTAGTAAAATCACTGCTATTAAAACCAGATGTAGCACTATAAATATAAAAAGACATAGATTACACACCCATGTCAGGAAAATTTTTACTTAATAATATGGTGAAAAACAATAGATTATTAATAAAAAAATTGAGAGAATCAATGTCATTGAAATGAGAATAGCAGTCTTCTGACAGATTGGGAACTTTAATTTTTAATAATAATTTGAAATTTTTCACTAAAAAGCTATAGTGGATTACAAATCTACACAGATTCTATAACGAATTTTGGAGAAAGGGCCATTTTCCAAAATCCTGAAAATTAGCTGACAAAATTCCTATTCTCAAAGGAAGAAAATATAAACTGCGGGTTTGGATTTTAGAGAAACGCATCTTACTGAAATGTTCAGGATGTGGCTTGGTTAAAGAACCCCTCTGTGGAACGCCTGCTTTCACAGGGAATACACTTTATTAGGATACAAAATGGAATAGAAGTGTTCTTTGTCTCAGAACCTGCATAAGAACAGAAATACAGCAAAAATCCATGTTCTAGGATTCAGTGGATCCTATTACATGTATATAGGAACTATGATCATGGCTATTTGTCTGGTTTTCTGACTTTCAATCTAGTTTGCACCCTTAAGAATGGTCATTTTCGTTAGGCCATCGAAGCTAATGTATATATATTATCACTAACGTTATTATATATTATGACTACTAGGTTGTGGAAAGCTCTCCAATCTAGATTTAATATTGTATTTCAGTTAACTAATTTATCAATTTACCATTGATTAATTTCACATTTTACATTTTTTCATTAGTTTAATGCGCAAATAAAAAATTGCACTGCATCTCAAAAACTTTGTAGATGTTGCTATAATTTTCTCTAAGACATATAAATTAAATAACATAACTAGCTTTTAATGAAATTTGAATTTTATAAATTTAACTTCTGCTTAATAATTTTAATTTACAAATTAAATTCTTTATTATCTAACAATCTCTCGAACAGCTAGATGTATTTAATATTCACAAAGCCCGTGATGAAATATTCATGAGTGTATAAGGAATCTTAATTAGTTTTAATATCATCTTAATCAAGAAAACGGCCTAAATGGATGAGAGAAAATTATGCTTTATTTTAAGCCTGCCGGCAATCACGTTTTCTCAAATTTAGAAGACGACCTCAAATTTTGCATATTTTCCTTATTATACATTCTTTCCTTAGGTAATTCCTTTTCAATTAATTTCTGTATGTACCAAGTCCAAAAAATTGTTTTGCGTATTAATAAGGTACTTGACTGTTTCAATAACCTTTTTTAAAACAAACTAACAGGAAAAAAAAAAGTTACTAGAAGTGAAATCAAAATTATTCCTCTAAAATATTATTCTTTTCGAGCAAATTTTTAAAACATAATTCTTCGATAATAACATATTACAATAGACTAATTTATTAACATATCAACTACTTATTAGCAAATATAGCTCTTAGACGAATAGTTATTTTACAATCAATATTTTATGCGTACTCTTAACTGAACCTTTTTAAAAAATTATTTCCTTATAGTAATACATTTTTTTGTTTAAATTGAGATTAGTATTCGACAAATTAAATATATGTGTGTGTTTATGAGTGTGCGTGGGTTTTTTTAAATTTAAAATGTTGTTTGGGAAATAACTGCTAGTCTGGGAGCCACATTTTTATAATGGCCATAAAATTAAGTAACGGAAAAATATTTAGCTGGTGAAAATGAAAATTGGGAGTCAGAAAAATCAAACTTTCCCTAATAACGATACTTTTACTGTTCAAGGAAAATTCTTACCTGAGAAGCGAAATCATGGAACTAAAATAATACTTGGTGGTTCAAATATAAAACTTGTTAGGCATCCGATCATGCCGACATATAATCGAAATTTATTAAACAACGGAAAAGGGGCTAAATTGAGATAGATTAGTAAGATACCGATGACAATCTAAGTAAGGATTATCTGGTGACAACCCCACTGTTCTTTTATTTATCACAAAAACAATTTACCATATACATTGATAAGAGCAAGAAATACAAATGCCGCGAAGGTAACGAGCAGAAAATGTTTTAGAAGTGAAGAATTAGTTAAGTAAAATAAAGCGTCCCTGTGTGTATTCTAAGCAGATTCCCTATGTTTTATTTTAGATATCCCTGGATGATATGTCTAAGTCGAACATATTAGCCTGAGTGGGTAATGATAGTGACATAAAACAATGATATATTTTTGTATGTGAAAGACAAACTGCATTTCCATGAATGAGTAACTGTCGAGGTCTAAATCTGCTGAAAACACAGAACTGGAATAAGTAGAGCTATCTTTCGCATACTCAGCTCGTGAAGCCTCTAAATTTCTGACTGGCTTTCCAATTCTCCCCCGTGGGTTATTTTAGGGGTGGAATTCATTTCAATGGAGGTGAAAGGTGTAAAAGCAATAACCTAATCTACACATTACATCCAGAACATTACAGAATAAATGCTAACTTCTCAATTCTTATATGGACTTTTTAAACAAATAAAGTTTTCTAACACAATTTGAATGATAATGTTGGTATTTTGTATCTGGTTTCATTTGTAAAAAAAAAAAAAATATATAAGAGAAAACTAAGATATTTAGGACAGGAGAGGGAGATGGAGATTAGATTAAATAAATACTTGCCTTAGGACAATGAGTCCTCTCTTACAGACAACATTTATACTCCTTAAGTTGTATTAATTACCACATTAAAAAACAAAACAAAAGAAAAAACAATTTTTAACTATTTATAAAGAAATGGTGATGTTCAATCTACTAATTTATTTATAAAAATACCAAAGACACATTACCCTATAAATAAAATAAATAAAGAATAACACAAATAAAATATTAATATAGAATAGTGAAGGGCATCACTGAAGAGTAAAAACTACTACACTGCAACACATGGCCACCCAACCGAACCCCTTGAGTCAGCCACAAGAAAATAACCTGTACAGGCCCTACGAAAGGACGATGAAGCCCTTATTTCTATTGGGAGACTATTGAGCTCTCTAGCCACAATTGCGCCAAATGAATATCTGTTCTTACTGGTCCGGCTCACTATCAGCTGCCATGTTCCCTCAAGAGGAACCTCTACTAAAGGAGAGAGAGAGAGAGAGATAGAGTAAGATGCCTAGAAGCCGGTTCCCTTCGGACACAGAGAAACAATGCCTTTGTTCTGCAGATAGATAGCCGAGTGATAAATACCCAGCTTACGCCTTCATCTCCTTCCATCGCTCACCATTTTTAACTAACTCTGACTAACTTTTTGATAACCCTCCATAATTTAAACGTAAGACGACTCAAAAACAGAATATGATACAATTTAGAGACAGAATTCAGACATAATAGTAGGCCTTCATAAGTTCCTTCTAAATACACAATCTAAGCAAATAAACAAACCTGAGACTGAGGTAATATTATCAAATATGGGGGAAATGGAGGGTAATACTTTTAAAGGAGAGTTTTATTTAACCGTAGATATTATTATTCGATGCTTTTAAAAGGGCTGCAGAGAGAAATACAATATCATAATTTACAATAACATAATACAGAATTACCATAAAGTAAAGTGACATCAAAAGTATGAATGTAGAAAGCTATGTAAGAAAATTTAAAAACGTTGGCAGATAATCTTTTAAAAAAATACACTTTTTGCTTGCATAATTGACCCACATTTTACTGAGTCAGTCATGGAAATGTGAACTTAGGGACAGGACGTCCTCTCTCATCTTCATGATAGCCCTGAAGATGGCTTACAATGTAAGCCGAAACGTTGGCAGATAATCTTCATTAAAAAAATACATTTTTTTAATTTTTTTTTTTGGATCTACCTCGACCGAACCCCATCTAAAATCATCTAATAATGGTAATACTTTTATTATACTTTCCCAGAATGCCAAATTAAAAAAAGAAGTAAAAGCATTTCGTGAACTATATACTTGTATTAGTAATAAATTTAAAATATATTGTATGACAATGAAAGTATAAAAAAAACAAATTATTAATGAAACTCTTAATCTAGAAAAGACTGAGACATGCGCAATAAATAGTCACTCTGAACTTTAGAATGGCAATGAAGAACTGAAACATACTCTGAAATAAATTATTCACTCACGGCAAACTAACGGATCAAATACTCCTCTTCCTCAATGCAGAAGCCTAATGCAACTGTTTTTACACCACACTACAAGGAAACAAAAACAAAACACTTAAAAGTTAAGGCCCTGAAGACAAAAATAAAAGATACCCTTCCCCATCAACAGAAGGTGTCCGTATTAGAAAACTTAATTCGGACCCCCCGTCTCAGGACCCCCACTGGGCGAGTGGGGGTTAATTTTGTATTCATTAACGCTCAGACTAAGGATTAGCTCGTTACATTCAAGAATCGCTGAAGTAAAATAACAGGATTGAAAAAGCATCATGCATTGATATCAAATTCTCGAAGAGATATAGGAAATGCACCTGAATCCGCGTTCGTCACAGTATCAGCTTCATCATTATTACTTCAAGGTGGGATCATTCCACCTTTCCTGATATTAGTTTTGTATGTAGACAATCAAGGGATGAATATTGATACCAGCGTCTATTCTAAGGGATGAATATTGATATCAGCGTCTAATCTAAGTTCTCAGTTCCCTAAGAAGACATTTTGACCAGCCTCGAAAGACAACCCATAAGAATACTCCTTTAGATTAACCGTAAAGTAAAGTAGTCGTGAAGTGTGATTTTATTGTACATTTTACTCTATGGGGATCTAAAGTTACCTATCTAATTTTCTGAGACACGAACTTGTAATTGTAAATGACCCGAGTCCCGACCAAAAAAAATAAGGTCTTAAGACTTCTCTAAAAAAGGGATACAGCTCTTGTGGCCCCTGTTTAATTAGTGAAAAGAAGTTAACTTAAATAAAATAGGACATGCATGATGAAATAAGGAGTTAGAAGAAGCTTAGAAGGAACCTTACAGAGCCAAAAAGATATTTCAGCGGGAAAGCAACCCACTTCAGAAAGATATACTGAAGGATATTTATTATCGTAAAAATAGACGTTTTGAAAATACAAAAAAAAAAGTCATGGCAGGACTTCTTGAATAAGTGCCAGAGTATCCCCTATAATAATGCTGTTGGAACACTGAGGTACTAAAACCTTCTCAATTGCATCATTGACCAGGGAGGTACTACCTGAACAGTTGAGGAGGCCATTAGACTGATCCTAAGAAGTATCATTCCTCTTGATGAACCTTCGTCTCATGGTCCATATCACACTCAGAGGATTACCAGCCAAAGTAGGGAATAGTGTTCCCCGATAATGCTTCCTTCGAAGATGGGAAAAATCAAGTTCAGGAAGAAGCTTTAAACGAATGGCTAAAGTGCTGGACCAAGGGGGAGGGAATACGGTAGGGGCACTCACACATGTGAGTTTTTCTCAGATGTGAGGAACTTGTCTTCGGAGAGAATGGTTAAAGTCCGTTTATTGAACTACTCAGATCTTCACGGACCATGAAGTCTTTAACGGTAAGCTCAATTTTTGGTTACTTAAAGACCACCGCTAAACTTTTTAACATTTTCTTATACCTAGCAAATTACAACTGCAACACTTTCAGCGGACCCACTGTTACCACATGCCTACATTTTCTACGATCATATGAAATTTACATTATTTTATACTTCTTACAGTATCTACAAAATACACTGAGAATAAGTATGGTCCCAAAACAGAGCCCTGCGGCACCCCCGAGTTATTTAAGACGAAATCTGGCCTCCAGCATCACTCTCTGCTTCCTTTATGGTGCGAAAGTATTCAGAACAAAACTGACTCAACAAAGTTAACAGATCCCACATTCAACTATCTTTAATTGGCCACTAACTCAATCAAAGGCATTCAAAAACCCGTGATTCGCAAACAGCTACCTTCGTATTATTCATGGCTTTCTTTAGCCAGTGTAACAGAGTATTGTGTATACTATGGCACTGGCAAAAATCTAACTGGCTTGAATAAAATAATTCATGATCTTCAAGGGGAGAAAGAGGCAGAGAGTGAGAGAGGAAGAGAGAGAGAGAGAGAGAGTTGGAAGAGTATGTGAAGGAGAAACACCGAGTTCTTTTGATGTATAACCTAAGCGATCCGATCGATACGTCAAATAAGCGCGTCTCGCCGCTGACGTCACAAGCGAACTTCAAGCGAACACCTAATTGCCTATCAAGTGGAAATTCCAAACCAAGGAGAGGTGAATGACTTCCCTAACTCATCTTAGTCAAGTTTAATAATGTCTGCATATAAAACAATTTAGACTTACGATCTTTAAAGAGAGATTAAATAATGAAATGTCTACAAGCGGGAAATTAATGAAGAGATAAATTTCTAAGTACCTTTCTTTGGGAAAAATACATGTCATTTCATTATTAGTGCTAAATAAATAGTATTTACACTTACGATATAACATGAATTATAAGTGCTCATAATTATAAAAGTACATTTTTATTATCCATATGTCAAATATTCTACCAACCAACAATGACATTTAATTTGATTTAACAAAGAGGAAGTAATAATTGCATATGGTATATTTCAAATGAAAATGGAAATCTGTGAAAACTATGCTTTTAGATTGTTATTATAAAAAGTTTAATAAATCTAAATAAAAACTAAATCTTTAAAAATTTAATTTTCTTCGTTTCAAAACATATAGAATACGAAAATTTAATTAAAATGTCTGTCCTCTGTATGTCGTACAAGAATTTCTTCAGAAAATGCTAAACGAGTTTTAATGAAATTCCTTAGCTCACATGTACACGATCCAAGAACTTGAGAGAGTTAAATGGTGAATTCCTATTGATTTGAAGTCAGAGCAATTTTTGTAAGAACCATGGTTTTCTTGAAAACAGATGTTTTGTGGTGAGATCAGTAGTGATTAAGAGCAAAATTAGAGATATGAAATTTTTCTGTGACATCTATTTTATTTCATTTATAGTTAACCTACAGCAGAAAGTATATAAATAAGGTTTTATTGAATGGTGTGATCCTATGTGAAACCTCGTTGGTTAATCATTTATGAAGCACGAGCGACATCCCTCATTCGTTGAGAGATTTGTTACCAATTTAGTATTTTCTTTTCTCTTTTCCGAGCATGTGTAGAATCCTATATCGAATTTAATTTGGTAAAACATTACCAATTGTAGCCCAAAAAATGTATCATAAAAAAATTTCGTTAAAATCTAATGTGGGTCTAGTAATAATTACTTTTTCTTTTAATGGTTTTATTAGTGACCACCTTATGACGCAAATTCAGCTGAGAAGTACATTGCTGGTTTAGATTCTAGTTATTTTTTATAACCATAGAACGCATTATTGAACTTAAAAGGTAAACCCATTAAGAAGCAATAGGTTTCTAAGAGAGACCCAATTCTGTATAGAAATGTTTTTGTTTTTTTTCACCATCAATACTTCAAAGACAATTTCATATCATTTTAATAATTTTATTGCATATACTATAATTTTTAATGAATAGTTAGATGTAATAAGTGCTAATTTTAAAAGCTCTAAGAAAATAAGCTACTACAGAATAGTTTCTGAGTCTCTATGCTCATTTCTTTAGGGTCTTTATATAAAATAAATTCACATTCTTATATTATTATATTTTTCAAATACATTTAATTTTTAAACATTAAACAAAATATCAATTCTACATTTATTGAAATTGCAAAATTATGATTGTGTTCTCATACCTAACATTCAAATAACTATATTCAACTATAAAAATTCAACTACCTGCTTCTTATTTATTTGCCACATTACAAATATATTTTGATGAACAGAAGCATATTTTTAATACTAATTTAATATTACATTACTTTACCATATCCATATATATAAATACTTGCATTACTTATTAACTCATTTATATGGTACATGAAGATACTTATGCAAACATATACATATCACTTACACATAGCCCAAGACATGTACACAAATATATAAATTCCTCCATATACATACGTAATAATTACTACAACAACTTTGTTGCATAATTAGTATTTTTTCGTTGAGTTATTTATCTATTCTTATGAAACATATAAAAAAAAATTTGCAAATAGAAAGTACCTTTATACAATTTGTGTATTTAAATAATATTTTCAAATGCAATAAATTATTGAAATTTTAAAAGAAGTTAAATAATTTAAAATTATTTATTTATATTTTTCTAAGCAAGTCTTACCCAATTAAACAGAAAATGTGAAATCAATAATAAATATTTATTAATTTCTAATTCAATTATGATAAAATTCTAAGTATATGGTATACATACTATTTCTATGTTTCTATTATATATCTTCGAAAATACATATAGTATATAAAGAAATACAATAGAATAAAGTTTTGTTTGTTTGTTTGTACGTTATAAATTTTATAATATAAGTATTTAAAAACTAAAATTTGCATATTTTATTGTTGAAGTTGTTTTTTCATTGTTGTCCATAATTTAAGAATGTTCTAATACACTTTTCTTCAATAATTTTGTAAGACTACTAGTGAAACTAAAATTAATTTAGTTTACTTAAAATCTTGAAACTGTGTAAAACATCAATTCTTTTGTTTTGAATTATTTAAATTATTCGGTACTATTTTTTTTTTTTAATTAACACAAATTACAAAATAGCTTATGATTTAATATATGCAGTAGTATACAAGTATGTATGCGCAATGTATAATGATTAATAAAACTGCGATACATTTTTTTTTCTTTGAATAATGAGATTTGTATGTTATTAAAATTTTTAATGTTACAAATAAAAAAGTTAGTTTAAATACAGACTTTTTGAACTTACGCTCTTACTGCCTAAAAGGTAAATCTTGGTTCAATTCACATAATAATAATAGCTGTTGTATGTTAATAATATATAAATATTAATAATTAATACATAAATGAAATGGTAATATTTGCCATAATTTAAGAGACAATAAATTCAACTCTTAAAATGATTAATGGAAAGAGAGAATTTATTATTAATTCTGTTTTTTACTAGACTATGTACGGAGCATTCTCCTGCCTACACTTCTCCATCCTGGATACCGTCTGTCCATTAACTTCCATTAAATTAAAGTTCGGGCAAGAAATGCTTTGCTTTGAGCAGAGAGCATCACCGCTTAGTAATCTAGTAAGTCGATATTTTTGTATATATCAATAGCAATATATTGACTTTCGATAAGCCTATGTGGAGTACAAAAAAAACTTTCATAATCCTGTAAAAAATAATTAAATGAGTATTAAAAACAATTATATAAATAATTAAATATCCTTACAGTCCTTTTAATGGAGTGAATAATCACTACAATGTTATGTAGTGTATTCTTCCTGCAACACAAATAAGAAGAATAAAATATATTTAGTAATATATTTAATATTAATGACATTATAAAAGCATTTTAAATATTTTAAATTGCAAAATCTT
>KZ806964.1:323092-340687 GCA_000696205.2 Oncopeltus fasciatus | reverse complement strand
TATATATATATATATATTTATATGGTATATATATTTACGCTTACAGGCTATACTACATTATTGCATTATAATAATTTTTTTACATATTTGTCGTAACGCCAAGAGCAACATATTCATATCAACGATTCATATACCTATTCAAATATTAGATGTTATTGATTTTTTTAAATTATTATACAGATAAAATTTTCAATTTCAATATCTTGATTTCTTCAAGAATATTAGAAAAAAAAAGGAAGAGAAGAAGCAAATCAGGCAGTGGTTCTAAGGAAGATTGGAAGGAGAGAGAGAGAGAGAGAGAGAGAGAGTGAGTAAGGGTTATACATAATAAATGGCATTCGTTCCCCGAAAATATGACTTGAATACGTGACATAGGTAGCTGTTTTTATATTCATAGCAAGTTCACAAAGGCGGTTTTGTGAAGTCTTGTCTGCAAACGACTGTTCCTTGCTCTTTCAATAAGAAATCACATAACCACATGTCATTGGTGTCCTATCTCCATATCTGTGGAATTCTGCTATAATCAGCACTAAATGAATTACACATCAATTCTTGTACGAAATATCTATTTATCATCAAAACATTTTTGTGGATCTGAGGATATTAAAAATTTCCTATATATTCACACATACAGACTGACTTTAGTTTTGTAGTAGGTCATATATGGGATGGACTATTCTGCTCATCATTTTTATGCCTATGACAGTAAAGGTCCCAATTCATCCCAATCTTGTCACGGGTTGTCCAACTCCAGGGCCACGTGTCAATGTGAACTTGCCCCAACAGCTGGGAATATTTAGATCTCATGACCAGTGGTAATCCTCCGTCGGCTCTTCACTTCAGAATCCAATATATTTCAGGTTTTTTCTCTAGACATGCTATATATTAGTTTTTATAAATATTATTTTTTGTGGTATTTAATCCCACGGAAATTTTAAGAATTTTTAGTGCAAAGGAACAGAATAAAAATCTAACTGTCCCAGCCAGAAATCGAACCTGGATCTCCTGCTATTCGGTCCGTTGCATTTTCCCTTAAAGCTACGGAGACAAGTCTGATAAGTTATTAAATTCCTCGCACTTGTGTCGTGAGTATAACCTCCGAGGCAGATGAATATACGTATCATCTTATGCTCGGAAGGGCTGACACTGTCAAGCTGTTTATATGACTCTCTTTATTTACTTTTAAATTTTAATTTTATAAATGTTATTTTTTGTAGTATTTAATCCCACGGAAATTTTAACACTTTTTAGACGGTAAGCATAAGCATAATACGATATATTTGTCTGCCTCGGAGACTAGACTCTCGAAACTAGTGCTGGGAATTTAATAACTTATCAGACTTCTCTCGGCATAAATGGAAAGTGCACCGGCCTGGATAGCAGGAGATCCAGGTTCGAGTCCTGGCTGGGGCAGTTAGATTTTTTATTCTGTTTCCTTGCACTAAAAATTGCTATATGTTAGTATTTAAGATTTACCTTTTATTCAAATTATTTTGCATAAGATTTATTTAATTTTTTTACGCAAAGGTAACATTAATACTACTAAGAGTTATGTTTCCAGAAATTTCAATATTTTTTCTTCCTCCTCTTCAAATCATTTAATTGTTTGTTTATAATTTTATANATTAATAGCGGTACCTTTGATTAAATAACTAAATTTAGTATTTGGTTGATACTAGTTGGGTATTAATAGGGTTTTGACAAAAATTGAAAAAATCCGTCCATTTACATTTATTCAAGTTAATGTCCCAGCTTTTAAGTCTTTTTTTTTTCCCAGAAAATCCTGATTTTGGAATGGGTTAATATTACTATAAATACCTTGTCCGTCAACGGTAGAAAGGACAAAATTATAATTTCTACAGGCTATTTCAACATTTTCACATTAATTCAGCTCTTTTTATTATTATTTTTTTTAATTTGGTACCTGTTTTAGATTCGTTTTTTGTTAAAGTTAATAACTTTTTTTTAAAATTTGTTAATGACTATAAATTACTGCGCCACTCCTTTCACTTTCATTTTTGGTTTTTAATAGTTTTATTTGTTGTTTTGGACACCCTTCTCAATATGATTCTACCTTAACATTATAGGCGCTTATATAATATATACAGTAATAAGAATATAATTTCTATTTTTTATAATTACATTATTGCCTTATTTATTTCCCACACTATATTTAAATGTTCCTCTTTCTTTTCATATATTTAATTTATAAATCTAAAATAACATTAAATTATTCCTCACTTTCCTTTAATCTATAATTTATTACTTTAATCTTTTATTTTATTGACGTAGACATACTTTCCCGTGGGTTTATTTTTTTATTTCAGCCCTGATAATAGCTTATCTCACGAGCCGCAATTTTTATGGTTGTATGTATAGATAATAAAAATAATAAAATTCAAAATTACCCAATTGTTTTTCCTCCTTTATTTAGGAATATGAAAGAATCAAGATAATGTAATTTTTTGAAAGATACATCATTTGAGCGATGTGTAAAGATTGATTTCCTTACTGGAAACGACTAAAAGTTCAGTGTTTCTAACGAGAATTCGATACGCACCGCTAATGAAGTGAGCCTGCAGCTGCGTATTATGAGGAAGGCGATGATGACGAAGAGTGAGGAAAAGAGGATGTAAGCGATGTCGAAGAAGCCCTTCTCCCTGTACTTGGCCACGATGGTGTAGACGTGTACGGTGTTCATCACGAAGGTGATGGCCACGAAGATCACCAGCTGAGGGCCGTAGCAGTCATTCAGGGCCAGGCAGGCGGCTGTCAGCCTCTGGTGGATCCGAACTTGCATCTGGAAACGTCAGAATTCCTTCGCTTGAGCTCAGATAAACGTATTGTCTAATTTACTCCAATGGGGTAGTATGGATACTACAATGAACTGAGAAAAATGAGAAAAATGCATTAAAAAGCTTGTAAGCTAACCAAAAACTGAAACTATTTGAATTTTTTAAACAATTTGATATCAATAATAAGTTCCACAATGCATGAATTTATATAAGCATGAGAATAGACAAATAAATTTTGAATCTATTTTAATAACCAAAATATTACATAAACAAAGTTACCAAGGCTAAAATAACTATACAAAACAGTTGTTAAAGTAAAAGCAATCCTACAGCTCGTGCTAGTTGAAGACATCTCAGTGACTTAACGACTTAATTATTGATCTAAATAAATCTTATATATGTATAAGGTATTCATAGTATAAGTTGAACGCTACTTCTCAAGTGATATATTATTTAATATATGTCCAGTCATGAACATTAGATCCCAATGGCGTTTTACCTAATTCTGACTCAAAGTCAAAAGATTGAGCAATCTTTAGATTCGTGTAGCTTCCTTCTACATACTCTAGATTCTATTGACAAGTTCACCTAATCAACTGATCGATGTTTACGTGGAATGAGATCTGATTGGTGGACAAATGTGTCCAATATGAAGACTTTTTCAGTTTTACTGCCCAGAAAAAAACTGAAAAAATGTATAATTTACCTTTCTTCATACATTTTTAAAAGAGAAACTGTGCGGGTAGGACATTTCGGAGGAAGAGGGAGAAGACTACAACTCATTAAATGGAAATTCTTTTAATTTTTTTTCATTCTGAAGAAGAGTTAATTTTACTAATGTTAGAAGCAATACTTATATTTGGGACGAGAGGTGCTACTAGGATAACTACAGTAGAACCAACCAGGTCTGCAGAATGGGTAGATAGAAGGTTATCTGCTTGAGTAGGATAGACACTCCAATTCCCTGTCCAATTTCTCTCCCTGGCTCTCCTCATGCATATACACGGCCCTCGGTATTCCCCACCAAGCCTCTACGTCCAGTGTAATTCATGAAAAACTTGTAGATACCCCATTGTTATATCCTCCCTTGGGCTGGCGAAGATGTTGGGTGCGAAACCAATAAAATCCTTTCTCAATCATATCTCTCTCGGGATATCCATTCATGAATCCCAATTTTTTTTTGTTCCGAGCGAAGAGTAAAATTCCACCTCTTTAGAGTTGCGCTAAATTAACTGATTTTTCATTAAATATAGGCATAAATAAGGGTTAATTACTAAATATTATACTAATATTGAGTATGAAAGCCAATGAGTTTGGCTATTGAATATTCGGGAAGGACAAATGTGGAACAGCTCACTTTAAGCTGAACTAAAACTTCAACAATTTCATATTAACTATCTGTCATAATCAGCATATTTAACAAAATATTACAAAACATAAATGTAAGAAAATAGAATTTAACATTTGTAAAGATACAAAATTATATCACGTAAGATATTACTTTAACTCCTCTCCTACTCAGCCTAAAACGAATACCTTTAATAGTATGCAATTAGTAAATCCAAATATCAAATATTTAACTCTATTTGGATATTGGCAACCCACAATATAATATATATTGCATGATTTTCATATCTTAATTTCGACTTTTAGGCACGGTGTAGCTTCGAAAACGGCCTAAATCGAGGCTTTCCTGAGCTATAAAAATAAATTTAAACGCTCTATAAATCGCAAAGAGATATTATTTTCATGATGATTAAAATGCTGCATTTTGAATTTCGTCTCGTTGAATTAATATCAAGTATCGTATTATTGTATTAGCTATCAAGTAAACCTCTACTTTTAACTATCACATTTCTTATAACTACTTATATAACTTGAATAAAATTTAAACTGTTTATGGTATTATACAGAATATTAGTTAACTGTTCTATCATAGTGCTCACTAAAAGTTTCTATCAGTAAATTTAAATATAAAAATTATTTTTGAACCAAACTTTTTTCATTTTGGCCAATGTTTCAGCTGAATGCCAGGCTGTACCAAATAATAGTACTAAAAAGTACCATTCTTTGGTACACCCAGAAATTTACGACATTTTTTAGCTTTTGTTTAACTGACAGCCAAGATTTTGTGTTTTCAGGTCAACACACAATCAACCATAAACTTCTCGTTTGAAAAATGATGTTACACATAACCGACATATTTTAGCTAAAATATTTTATAAGCGTTATGAAGCTCAACACACTAAGCTGTTTGTCCCTCACAAACCGATGAAGTCGTCAAAAACTAGCATTTTCTTCACTTATGTATGAACAGAACTTCATTGAATTGCAACTTTTGCGCAAGATGTCTCAAGGCTTGTGAAGGATCCAGGTCAGAAGTCAAAGGAGTAGACTCAAGTTGCATTTACTTTGATCGTTTAGCGTAAAGATGCTTGAGGATACTTGAACTACAGATCCTTCGTCTTGCTCTAGAACGGGTTTGCCTTGTCCGGCAGAGGAATAACCTCTCTCCAAAGTATACTCTCCTATGGGATCACTGGAAAAATTCATTCCTATCATTTAAACACACTCTTATGGGGATGAATTGTGTTCAAAATAATATCAGAATTATGAAGAAATCACTCGTTATAAGCCATTGGATGCATTTTTTGTTACTTTGGGAAGTTAGAAAATGATTTTTACATAAAATTCATCAAATTGCTAATGAGAATCTGATTACAACAATATTTATTTCATTCTTTATAAAAGTTTTCATTTTGTATCTACTTCAGAATTAAAATGAAAGTAATCTTCAATACGTTTTATTAAAACTAAATTTAAAGGGGGGGTAATTCTTCTTTTTCAAGGAAAAGAGGACAGTTTCAGGTACGCTTCATAAAGACAAAATCTGTTCTGTTACTTCTTTTTAGAAAATTTTCATTAAGAAAATCCCTTTAATGCCTCCAAATTTTTTTTACAGATATAGAACGAGCCTATGTGCATATATATATATAGAATAAGAACAGGAAGAATGATAAACTTTGTGAAAAAATAAATTACGAAGAGTATTAAATTTTTTTGAGTGTTGCCATTGGTCACCTTCTCTCCTCATGTTATTGTCATTGTATGTAATTTTTACTTTTCATTGTAATCAAATTACAGAATGTTTTATATTTAGCAGAATATAATAAATAAATAAAAGTTTAAAAAAAAAAGTATTATATTTTAGGGGAGACTACTCACTCTTCGGNCCATTATAATATTTTTTATATTTATTTTTTAGTTATGAGTCATTCGTTTAGAGTTTGCTTTAAACGAATGAGAGGGAGGGAGTGTGCAGGTTTCAAATAATAATAACTGTTACTTTTTTCTAGCTACATTATCTTTCCATTTCACTGTCCACTTCAGTACTAATTCACTGTTACCCTTGTTTCTGTCACTCTCTAATGAAATGGGATTTTTGCTAATTTCACAGAGGCCCTGTCTGACAGAAATTTTGTGTTATTGACAGCTAAGAGAAAAAATAAAATAATTTGAAACCTTCCAGCATTATTTTACCTTATTGTTGGATAAACACATATCTTTTAATTTATTGAAAGGGGTTTTCTACATTTTAAGAGAAAAATTTCTAGGCAAATTTGTAGATTCATAAGAGTTATAAATATTGTTCAGTTACTGTTTGTCATTAAATTTAGCAATTAAATGAAGAGATCTTCATTTGATATAAATTTGAAGTAATGTCATTTTTAATGTGTTATTTGCAAAAACCTAGAATAAAAGCTTATAACTTTATCTCTCAAACCTAAACTGACTTCGAATATAATTACTTTGAGACGTTTACTCAGACTGTTTCTTTTCATGACTGTAGTAAATATGAGTTGCGCTCCACTTTTCTATTTGCGTTTATATATATATAAATATATATATATGTGTGATATGTATGTATAAAATAAACGTAATAATTTTCAAGTTGTACTTACATGAACCCTTTGTGGACTTAACTCTTTTTGTAGGATTTCAAAACATGCTCTCATAACGTACACAAAACTTGAGAATTGATTCACTGCGACAAATTTCATAGCCAAAAGAAGAACGTTTAGGTGAAAAAGAATCGGGAAAATAATCCTTTTATAGAAGCAAAATTCTCCAATTTGTTCAACCACCAAAATTATTAGAAACAATTTCATATGAGCATTTTTGAAGTTTACGACAGTTCCCATGGCAGTTTGTATATC
This sequence comes from Oncopeltus fasciatus, assembly GCA_000696205.2. Classification (NCBI taxonomy): domain Eukaryota; kingdom Metazoa; phylum Arthropoda; class Insecta; order Hemiptera; family Lygaeidae; genus Oncopeltus; species Oncopeltus fasciatus. The sequence goes on along the minus strand of KZ806964.1, from coordinate 333,675 downwards.
TCTGAGCTCATTTATCACGCCATTGAGCTGGTTCTTCTTTCGTAAGAGCTGAAAGGAATGACATAGGTATAAAGCACTCGCGGTGAAGACTGGAAGGTGATGAACCACCCTCTTCAAGCCGCTGTCTGTATTTATCCATGATTCGTAGTCGTCCATCGTGAGGTCGAGTGCCACGAAGAGGCCCGTTACAACCAACATCCCGCCTAACCGGACCCAAGAAACCTCCAGCTTCCCAGAGCTTGGGCTGAAGGGAAATACGAATAGCAACCTTGGAAAGAAACATATACTGTTTAGCTGTTTTTCAAACTTGTCTTGAAAATCCCCACCAAGTATATTTGACATCCCTAAAGGTGAACTCCCAAACCTGATCAGCGATTAATTCACTTGATGTTCATAATCGATTATAAATAGGTCAGAATTGGCCAACCCGAGCAGGGAAACTGTTTTCTTCGTTCTAATGACACGTTTTCCTTCCATTCCCGACTCTCGTAACTTAATCGTCTCAAATAGAACAAATATTAAGTTTATCAACTGCCACTCATGATTAGTCATATATTTATTAAATAAATTGGAATTAATCATAAATATAAATGACATAGCGATGTTATTGTAAAACGTTGTTGCTGCGAAGAAGGAATTTAATAAACCTGATTGACCAATTCGTTCAATATTATATGAGAAGAAATAGCCTTCACTAAGTGACAGCATAAACTCAGCAGATATTTTATGTTCACTAACGATGTGCAAAAAAAAAAAAAATGGCCGACAAATTTTAATTAAAAAGTCGAAAAAGGGCGATAAAGACATAAATAAGTAAACCAATCAAGATCGCTCTTGTCCAATAGGGGATGTGAGGTTCCTACTTTTCATCCCAAATATTTTATTTTTATCTGCCATTTGAAAAATGTTGGGAAATTAAATGTTGTTCCTATTTCTAAGAACTTATCACACACACATATATTATATATTCGGGAGGCAAAGTGAATTCTTAAGGTCTAGCCAAGTGCATTGAAATGTACACTTGAGGTGGCTAAGATATATATCTAGACGAAAATTATATGTACAATATAAATAATTAAAAATTTGAAATTATTCATGTTATCAAGGTGAGTATCATAATTTCCCTTAGACAAATTCGCTTAAATGAATGAATGGACAATTATATCTTATTATACAAAGACCATTTTTGAAATATTTGAAAAGTTTGCCGATGCTGACCGGAATGTATGATGGGTCACTTAACATTTTCTACTATTTTTGCAATATATCTTTCTATATCCCTTAATATGAGTTTTTCTTAGGATTATTTTGACATAAAAGCGTTAATAAACAATATATATATANTTTTAAATATATATATATGTGTGTGTGTGTGTGTTTTATATATATATATATATGTGTGTGTGTGTGTGTGTTTTATATATAAATTTAATGAAACATAAATTTATAATATTTATTACTTCATTTTTGGTGTTTTATTCTATTTTCTTTTTTGTCTTTATAATATTTCTTTATATCTCACTAGCATTAATGAAGATATTAATAATTTTTAAAATAGTTACTATTTTTAGCCACCTTAAGTTAATTTTTAACGCTAACAAACTATTTTACGTTTTAAGAAGAAAAGCTCAAATTCTATTATTTGTGTTCCTTATATGAAAAAGGCCTTCCTTAAAAAATAGACCTTACTTACAACAAAAACATGAAAAGATCCAGGAACTAATGAATATCAAATAAATATAATACAACAAAGATATAGTATAGTACTATATTAATATAAATTTGGAGACGAAAAGAAGATACTTAAATGTATGGTTTATTTTTTTTACGAATAATTTGACTAGTCAAAGAAGCCGAACATTCAAGTTCACTGAAGAATTTTTTTTTTTTTTTTTTTCAATTTGTAAAATAATAATAACATGAATTACCCGTTATATACTAAAAATTCAACAGAAGAAGTTATAATCTTCAATAATTAAGTGATTAATTAATTAATATTGTAACGTAACAATACCATGAATATTGTTACGTTACATTATGCTTAATTTCTACTAGAATCTCACCTGTAGTCTCTGAGCACACATGCCGTCGATGATAAATTGAAAACAGGACCTCATAACGCTAAGAAAGCTTGAAAACTGGTTGACAGTAACAAACATGAGGTATACATGAAAAATCGCGAAGTACGAGGATGTAGGTAAGAAGAACTTCCAGTAGTATACGTGTTCGAAAAGTCGTTCTACGATCAATATGAACCCAAATATTGTCAGGTAACGGCACCTAACCCTCACCACGCAGCCGATGGTGGACTGTATGTCTCTGATCTCTTCGGCCACTCTGTTCAGCTTATCTCTCTTGCAGATGAGGCGAAATGAATTGCAGATTTGCAAAGAGCAAGCCGCTATCGAGGGCAGATGGTGAATGGCCTTCTTCACGTTGCTCTCTGAGCAGAGCCACCCTTCGAAGTCGTCCTGGGTGATGCTGTGGTAGACGTAGGAGCCGACGATTGCGAACAGAACGACGATTCTTGGCCAGGAGACCACGAACCTCCCTGAAGTACGACTGAACGGGAACACGAACATCCATTGGGGGAGGAAACATATTTCTTTCAACTGCAGTTCGACATTTTTCAGAAGTACCTCTTCCGTTAAAGCAGACATGGCGACGCTTTTAACAGAAGTACGGAAGCACTTACCATTGATAAAATCAATCTATAATCACTTTTCTTATTGACATAAATAACAAACAGATATATGTGTGTGTGTAACCCTAACAAACGGAAAACCCATTCCCAATCGATTTGAAAATAATTAAATGTCTCCGAATATACAGCCATGTAAATTCATATTACTTCGTATATACTCGTTTATTGAAGTATTCCACAAATCCATTATTATGTTGGAAAAATAACATTGATTGATAAAATTTTGGGAGTTAATGAAGATTTGAGATAAAAATATTACAAATTCCTCAAAAGAAAAACATTCTATTTAATTCTATTATGAATTAATATCTCCTTGAAATTTCCGTATTTTTTCGAGAAATAGCGTGCGTAAAATAAAAACATAAATGTCAGTTGCTTAACTTCTTTATAGGATATCTGCTAAAATTAATCAAGTTATTGTTGTATTTTAATAAAAACTACTAGGCTATTTTTGATAAATAATTACTGGAGCTAACATTTCAGCTATTACAATGCAGAGACTTTTTAGACATGACAGTTTGTGTAAAGTACATCTATTATTTATCTAACTATGTTGTAACATAAAGGATGACGTAGGTATTAGGTTTATACATTATGGTCTTCTAAGCTCTAATCTAAATCCATCCTCCTAATCAGATTTCTGCCTAAAGTTATTTTTATTCTCTAGTTTGCAAATTGGCAAAGCATATATACCAAATTTGGTTCCTATACAACACATAATAAAAAATGTAAGCCTCGCATGGCTATAAAAGTCTGGTAGATATCCGAAAATTATATAATATATAAGTAGCTGGTCTAATTAAAATAGATTTTATATAATTTTATAAATTAATATGTATAGTTTNATATGTATAGTTTTTCTTTAAAATAATAAGTATTAATTCTAAATAAATCTAAAATAATTTTTGGCTTGGTAGAGGTCCAGCCTAAAAGTATTCAATATTGTTATTAGCTTTAGTTGAATTTTAATTAGGCGAGAAAAATGATTTGAAAATACATGTGCGGTTGATGGTTGTTGGTTTATTATTCATATCTGAAAACTGCTAATTGAAAAGTGAGTAGATAAATTGATGCTGAGTTGAATGTCGGTCCATGATGATGAAATGAATTCATCAAATAGAAATAAATAATACTTTGAATTTGATAAATAATAATATCTTGCCATCATTAATAAGTTACCCCTCCCCCTCAAATCCATTCGCCTGAGCTTCCTGCTATCTCCTACCACATAAATGTAATGTAAGAGCTAGATACAGACTTGTAGGGGATCTTAGACATACAGGCAATGATAAGATCAGGAAAGCCGGGTCAGATCTAAACCCCGAATTTGTAGTTCCGCCACGAGCCGATATGGAGCGCCACCTGTCGGGAAGTGAAAGTTTCTAATGAATCAGCGATATCTTCATCGATGAATGTGCGATCAAGTGAAGACGCAGCAGGGAAGCGAGTACAGTCACACAAATGTTAATAAAGTAAAATGTACGCTTCAGTATACCTGAACAATCTGTTTTTGAAAATATTTTTCCTATATATTATAATATACAGATAGCATATTTATTATATTATACAATGTTATGCTGTGCCATTCAAATCAATTCCAAGCATACTATACCATACGTAAATAACTTCATTTCTTTACGGGAAATTTACTAAAAAAATCAAGTAGAAGAAATGTTTTCCACATATTTATCTTGATGTTAAAACAAAATACCACTTTAATCAGTTGCCGCACTCTAAGAAGTAGTGTACAGATAGAGGAGAAGCATGTATTGATTCTTGAGCTTTATGATTAAGAAAATATCATGTGAAGAATGGCTTTATTAAATATTTCTTTAACATTTAACGGTAAATATTCTGTAGATATTACCAGAATCCTAATAAATGGTAATATGTCCGTCTGAATAAATTGGCAATAACAAAATAAAATTATGAAGGGAATTTATTTTCTTTCTTGACGTGGAAGGCTGTTAAGTTCAATGACGGGGTTGAGTTTCACCGGTCTCTGACAAGGGGAAGTATATATTCCTCTTCATCCCCCCCAAAACGGCGGAATAACTTGCTCCGGGACGCGGGAACGCTCGAGGAATTGGAAATGGGGAAATGGTCCCCCCGAGAAAGACCTAAAGGGGGTTATACCCGACCAATTTAGCAAGTCAGGGCGCATTACACAGCCGAAATGAAGCTTCTTTTACTGCCTCCACCCATCAATATAAATAGGAATTTCCCTACCCCCCCCCTACTCCTCCACCACCACTCCTCCATATCTTGTCTCCAGTCATCATTTTCAGAAGTTACTTCGACAAGTTCTTAACTCAATGTGACTTTATTTTTTTTGTTTTTTAAATGTGTCTGAATAACCCACGGGGATGAAATTAGGAACTTATTCCATTGGAAAAGTTTATTGGAAACATAAAAAATGTTTTTTTTTTAAATTAGAGTTACTTTCTCAGATGAATTAATAAAATATTTTGTAAATTCCTTTATTAAGGTAGATACCACTTATCGCTATGTATTTAATATAATTTTGTAACAACATAATTATTATGCTGTACAATATTTTTTACCAAAATTAATTTCACTCATTCTAGAAATAATAGAAAATAAGACCCATCACAAGGAGCTGAGTAGGAACTAAGCATATATAAAATGATATATATGTTATTTCATTGATGAAGGACATACACAAAAGAAAATTACTTTTTTTTAAAGTAAAAGCCGAAAAAAGACAATGAAAGAAAAATGTATGTGTCCCTGAGGTTTCTTCAGTTCCACAAAGAAGTGAGAGAAGGAGAAGTGATCTACCCTCCAAATTCATGCTTATCTGTATTAAAATATTACGACTTTTGTAAAAATTTAGCAGACAAATAATAGAAAACTACATTATGAATCCTTTACAAACATTTTTTTTCCTTCAACTAATAAATAAGAAGGCAATAATGATTATTCAATATAATCTTGAAAGAATAATAATAATGATTGTTTAATACTTGCCCTCCCTCTCATTCAATTTCAATAGAAGTTATCTTATCAGCGGATGACATGGCCTAATTACCGAATATGCTTTTTGCTATTTAAAAAAGAGACTGGTCCAACCAAATTTCTAGCTAAAGTAAAGCTAGAAAGTGCTAAGTTTTTTTCTTTTTTCTAAAATGTAATAGAATACAATTTAATTTAGAAAATTAAATTCTGTACTTATTACGCTCTGTATAACGTAACGCGAATAATAACGAAGGTATACCGATTTTTAATTTTTGCCTTACTCTAACTCCCCCTTTATTAAATTTACCAATACTTTTGAATTAATAAAAGCCTTGGCTAAAAACTTTTATATTCTTGTATAAATGATATTTTAATAGGCAATGATTTTTTTATTATTTTTCTACAGTATCATAATTATTACTACCTTCTGTAATCCGTCTTCATTTGTTTCTGCAAACCATCTTCTGTTGGCGAGCGCTTTCGGACATTATATGGAGTTGAATACAGACAGTGACAGTGAACGCATGTACTCGGCCATGAGGATGGATAATCAGATAGTTCTTTATTCATTGGTAGTTATAATAACCCTTTAGATTATTTACCTCATAATTATTACTTTACTTTGGTTAAAAGTGAATCAATGAAGTTTTGAAACCATTTAGAGGTAATCAGAGGTTCCATAAGTCTATCTTCTAACTTCTAACTTCTACTCAGTAGTCACTGTCTATCGTGCGAATCTCTGTCCAAGTCCCTCTGTTTCTACCCGGGGGCATTTTGAATGAGCTTTATCTTCATATTCCAGAACCCTGAACGATACCTTGCTTTTCAGCGCTAATTATTTCGTGTGATAGTTTTCATCTGAAATTCTACAGTAATTGAGAATTTTGCCGGGCTAAGTAATACCTTAAAAGTACTTGAATAATGGATTTGATTTGGAGCTCATTAGAGTAGGAGAGAATTTTTAATGAGATAAGTGAAATATGCGTTCATAAATGAGCGGATGGAAAACCATTACTCCTGGTTTCCTGGTGGACAGAAAGGACATAATAGAATTATTATATTGTATTATATTCTTGTCATACTTATAAATTTAATAATCATTTGCTTTAAGCAACAAATAAACCAGATAATTAAAATTAAAAATTCAGGTATATATCAGTAAACAAAAAAACAATATATATATTTTTTTAAATAATGATATTATGTTGGTATGCAATCCCAAGTTAAATTTTCTACAAGAAATTCAAAGGGAGTTTTTCTGGCTCCCTTTGCATTTCTTGTAGAATATATATTTAGCTATTAAGTCATTAAGTGTAGAATGAACGTTTTCCGGTCATGTCTCAGATACACCTACTTAGTCGTGGTTATTTATATAATTATTAAGTAATGTGTATTATAAACCGCTGATCCCGCTTTATATAGTTTTACTCTTATTGATTTTATTTAACGTTGACTGCTGCTAGTTCTAACTTCTACATTCCACTCGATAGGCTCTAACTTTTATTCAATTCACTTCTGTGTTCTTATGGAAACAATAATTATTAATAACAATTTTTAATGCTAGGGAACAGAATAAAAAATATAACTGTCCTAGCCAGGACTCGAACCTAGATCTCCTGCTATCCGGGCCAGTACATTTTCCATTTATGCTACCGAGACTAGTCTTATAAGTTATTAAATTCCCCGCACTAGTGTCGAGAGTCTAACCTCCGAGGCAGACGAATATATCGTCTTATGCTCGGAGGAGCTAACATTGTCAAGCTGTTTAAATGACTCTCGTTATTTACTTTTGAATTTTAATCTTATAAATAGTATTTTAATGTGGTATTTAATCCCACGTAAATTTAAAAAATTTTTAAACGTAAGCATAAGCATAAGACTATATATTCATCTGCCTCGGAGGTTAAACTCTCGAAACTAGTGCTGTGAATTTAGTAACTTAAGGAGCTGATATTGTCAAGCTGTTTCTTGATCGTATTTATTGATTACATTTCTCTAAAATAAAATAAGACACAACAAATATCTCTTTCCTTTTGATTCGCTTTAGAACCAAGCCTAACCAGTTTTTTCTCTCAACCCATTCTCTATTTTCGTAAGTTTTAATGTAATAATTTACAAATTTCCTCTACCTATATTTAATGTAAGAAACGTTCAGAAATCTTTTTAGTTTACTCCGCTTCTTCATTACGCTATCATTTCCTCTTCATTTGAGCCTCAAAGGAGACTTACAGGCTGAATATTGACAGAATAAGATCAAGGTCTATGTCCGCGACATTACCTCTCGTACATCCTTTGTTAATGTAAAAGTGAAAAAAAAAAAAAAAAAAACATCTATNAAAAAGAAAAAAAAAAAAAAAAAAGAAAAAAGAAAGAAAGGCAGTTGATGTGGCAACTTTTATTCTGATCTATATTGGTAATAGTGAAGGTCACCAGCTTATTACTATTAATTATGTTCAATTTTTTTTTACTAAGACTATATTTAGACACTTCTTCAAAATTCTCCTCTGCCACTGGTTCTCCTTACACTTGATGAGACAGAGCAAAGAGAACCATCGCGAAAAGTAGGTTTTCTCTTATCCTTAACCCCTTAATCATTAGGTAACAAAAATTCTACTTCATCCATTGGTGCTGCGATTGGTTGAGCAAAGCTAGATCAATGAAGTGGAAAATATAAATTGCTTAGTGGCTTAGCAGAAATGAAAGTTACGGATTTCTATTTTGAATGAAATATTACAATTTTCCCAGTAAGTATTGTGTTGTGAAAAAAAAATATAGAAATTTCACAATCTTAATTTAAAAGCCTTCACAGTTTTTTAATTCGAAAATAACAATTTTAAACTCCAATGCTTCCCTTAAGTTGATTATTTAAGTTCTAAAGTTGAGGATTACTGAAAATCAAATTTTAAAATATCAGTCAAATAGCTGCGTAACTTTAGAAAATTTATGTATTTAAAAAAAAAGTGTTAAAAAACACACCAAATATGGTTTTTATATCTTCATAAAATTGAAAATTCACTTCTAAAGTCATTTGCTATCATTTTATCCATTTCTAACGAACAAGGGATATCTGCAAAGCTTCTTCGTGATCTTTACCTACGTTAGAACATAAATTTCATAAATATATGAAATATCTCAGTAACATATGTGATCGATTCAACCGATTCATTAGTGCTTCCGTCGAAGAATTTCGTATACTTTCTTATGTTTACTTGCGCGGATAGACAGATTAGAAGCTTTTTCAAGTCTAGTATTCCTAAACCTCAGGCAAGAGTCAGCCATTTGGTGAAATTCCTTGAGAGAGAACCCTGGCGACATATACTGAAGAAAGAGTTGTCATATGATTCAGAAGATGACAACTGCACGATTATCAAGACGTTCATGCAAGACAACGAGAAGAGTGGGAGTCAGGAGCCAGTCAGGGACAAGTCGGATAGTGATTCTGTAGCCTCTCGTTTGGAATGTTGGTATAAATTAAAAGATTTAGCTAAATTTGTCCCGGAACTCCGGTGTATCATGAATGACATCCACTACGCCCCGTCTGATGAGCGTATTTCTGTGGAAGATGGGGCTGTCTCGGGCCAAAATGTGAAGAAACCCTTTAAATTGGAAGAGACAAAACCTTCGAAAGTAAATTCACCTCGGCCAGTGACAAGCAAATTTAAGTCGCTCCATGAAGTTTTATACGAGAATGAAGAATTTGCTAAAGCTCTCGATGGTATTGTTTACAAAGAAATTCTTGATGTTATAAACTTCGAAGGGGAAATTGATCAAACAATTCCATTTTCGTTGGATAAGGAAAAATCATTAATAACAGTAAGTATAAAATTACAGAGATGAAAGAATATAATTCTTAAAGTTGTTATTTTCCTTTCCACGCCTGGACAGGTAAGATGGCTGCCGATTCATGAAGTAGCTGGATATGCATATCCTTAGTAATCTCACCCCCCATACTCCATGAAATTTATTTTTCTTAAAGGGAGATAAGAGAGATAAATAATTTTTTTAAAACGGGAAACAATTATATAACATTAAAATTTTAATGTAATTTTTGAACATTCATATTTTATAAAATTATTACTTTTTAATTGTATTAATTTATAAGAGTCTGTTGAGAATAATATTTTGTAATTTGATTTCATTGAAAGGAAAGTTAACATATATTGAAGTTACACAGGGGGGAGGGAGAGAAAGTGTATTGTGACTCCATTCTCAAATAAAAGAAAATCTATGTTACCAGGAGGTTCGTTGGCCATCTATGTTTGAAATCTTGAGAGAGAGTTGTAGGGATTATAGTTGGGATAAGATAGGGCCTGTGTAAGTTGACTTTGAAAAAAGGAGAAGCTGTAGAAAGTGAAGTTTTGGACTGAAGGGCTATTGGAGCCATGGTTAAGAGTAAAGTTATACATATAATTGGGCCCATTTTGCGATTATTCTGAGTATTATTGATTGATAGGATTAGAATCTTTGGATGTTGAAAAGATTGTTCGACACCACAGAGTTACACCGTATGTCTAGAAAGTAGTTAATTCATGTAGAAGGGCTTATATGATTTATGTTTCAACAAAAAACAATTTCTTCTATGGTTTGCAATATCACTATTTGTTGTATTTACTTACGTCTAATAAGTTAGTAAACGGTTAAAATATAAGATATTTGCATACTTTACGCAGATCCTGTTTAACGGACGTTTTAAACAATTTAATTCTGTATTCGTCTATTTTAAAACGTAAATTATTAACTTAGAGGGATAACTGGAGGGATAAGAGAAGAGGGCTTTAAAATTCTAAGTTTTAATTTCTAAAGTCTATAAAAAGTTGAAAATTCATTTAAATTTTGTTAGTTAAATTTATATTAGTTTTCACAACCTAAACCTTACTTTTTTTAAATAATGAATAATAAT
>KZ806964.1:284331-314885 GCA_000696205.2 Oncopeltus fasciatus | reverse complement strand
CCAAAATTTCCAATATATTTATTTATTTATTTATATTTATTTATTTATTTATTTTTTATTCATATAGTTTAAATATAAAAGAATATCGAAGTATTTATGTTTCTTGGTATGCATATCCTGGGCGGTGTACCAGTAGCATATTATTAGTGTCTGTTGCAGAGGTGTAAATTATTAAATAATGTTTTCAACCTTCATGCGTAGAGGTTAAGCAGAAATCAGCTAAACAAGAAAAAATGTATAAGAAGTTAGATAGAAATTGAAAAAAAGGCAGATAAACAAAGTACCAGCCAATGAGGACGCCAGTATTGCCATCTCAGTGTCCATGAAATTCGAAAAGAACCATTAGCTGGTGAAACCAGATGATTGAGTAAGCCTCCCTCATCTTCCTCGTCGTATTTTACCTCAATCAAAAAAATCTGATGCCCAAGCAAACATTTATTTATTTTCTTAATTTTACACAATTATCTTATTTTACGATTGGTCTCCATTAAAAAAAAGGATTACAAATTTTTTTTTCTTTAAATACCATTGATTTCATTTCAACTGATATGTATACAGTTATTGTTTTATATTTCTGTAGTTACTATCTTCATCAAGGGAAATATAAATTTTATAGAATGAATGATTTAATTGGTCACGATTTGACTAATTTGCAGAAGCTCTTAATGAATTTCTTGGATTCACTGTTTTTAATGCATGTATCAAATTACGTTTATTGCTTTTATCAAAGTGATAAATTACATATAAGTTAAATTAAATTGCCAATGAGATAAACTACATTTTTCCCTGAAAATTCGTTAAATTAAGCTATTAATTATGTTGTGATGCCGTTAAATGGTAATCACAGTTATTAATACATTTTTATATTTTATTTATGTTAAATATAATAATTTTGTATTTGTAAAAAGTATTTTTTGACCATTTGTGCGCGCTATATCGTATTCACAACAAGGTCAGCATAACATATATATATATATATATATATATATATATATATATATATATATATATATATATATATATATATATATATATATAAACGTACATATGTTTACTCATATATTTTAATGGACCATTTTTTTACCTTTTGATTCTGTTTAGCTTCAGGAAAGGAAGAAAGAGTATAATGTGCTCATTAGAGAAATGTGCATTTTTTTTTTAACTGATCATTTCGATGGAACATTTAAATTATTCCTTTCAGAACAATGAGGGTTGTATCATTATAAGTTAAGAAGAAGTTGAAATGGAGTAAGCCACAATGGTGGTCGGTAAAATGGGAGGGATAGGAGTGGAAAACGGGTGAATAGGGGATAGCGAGAGAAACTCCAACACGTAGCGTTAGTACGACTTCAGTTACACTACATAAATCTTCATAAATTTGCCCCAGGCTTCTCCTACTCCTCTTCGCAACCCTATTTACAGTTTGTTTTTTTTGTTTTGTTTTTTTCTTAGAGTTTAATAAGCTGTATGACTTAGTGACTCATGGGATATTCGCAAGCTAAAAGTTGGAAACGGGATGGAAGAAGAATATTTGTAAATGTACTCTTCTATAAACAGAGACAAAAAGTGACAGAAAAAAAAAAAACTTGAATGCAACAAAAATGTATAAAACATTTATAAAACAAAGAATAATGTGTCTTCGAAACGCCCCATGTAGTAAAACTGAATTGTGCTAAAAATATATTTAACCTCTTGGCAAGTAAACCACAAAATATATGAAAACAGTTAGTCACACTTCATAATAAAATATATATTTTAGAGGAATTCAAATATTATAAAATTTGAAATGAAATTTCAATTTAAAAAATATAAATTAGTTTTAGAAAAATCTGTATATAATTTCTATAATTTCAATGAAAATACCTATATTAATCGGCAAATGTATTTAAAGGTGTTCCCCAGGAAAAGAAATTGGCTACCCTACTTTTTACTCTATTTATCAATAGATCACATTTATCAATGTGGTAGAATATTTGAGTAAAATTTTTTAATCTAAACCATAAAAATATTTCAATATCTGTTTCTATGTGTGCGCACGCCCAAGTGTGAACTGCCTTTTCTTTAATTTCATTTTTAATTTACTTGTCAAAGTACCACTCGAGAGGTTCAAAAAAACTGTAGGAAATGAATTTTTTATTTATTTCTTATTTATTCAAATTACTAATATTCCATATTATTAAATCCAAGATTAACCATCCCTCATCCTAAGATAAATAAACCTAAATTATCTCATTGAGGTGAGATAACAGTCATAACTAAATCTACCCAGAACCCTCTTATGTAAGATAACTCTAAAGACTGTTGTCTTGGTGCCCTGAGAGTTAGTACATCTCCCTGCCCGAGTTAGTACAGGCTGCCGCATGGGAGCGCCACTAACCGGCCAGTATCACAGTGAATTATTCATGAAATTATCTCGTGGGAGGCTAAAATCCGGCCTGTAATATTTAGTGGGCAAGCGATTACACAGCCAACCTAGGCCCTTACTCAACTAAAATGGATTCTTTAAATAAAAAAAAATTCACGAATATATCTAACCCACAACGGACCGCCTTTCATTTACATATTAAGCATTTTTTATCTTTCGTTTTTAATCCACTGAGCGATAGCAATGCCATTCATTAAAATATTATTTGAAGAATAATTAGGACAAAATTAGAACATATAACAAATAATGTAATAACAACTAATGAAATTCACAGAAAAATCTATATTTCAGACAATCATTAAATAATTACAGTATAATTTCCAAAAATATAGATATCTAAAGCAATATCGTTATATCTCATGCCTTGGTGTATATGAATTACATCATACTACATAAAAGTAATTTTAGTTGATGAAATTGCCCAAAAATTACTTTCGATTCATTTCCAATTCTGAAAATTTATTCCTGGGACTAACAATAACTGAGAAAATTTTTAAAATCATGTATATAATTTATTGTATATCGTAATAGAAAAACAAATCACTGTCGAGTTCCATTGCTTTAAACTAAATATTGCGACTGCTACATCGAAACTCGCAAATTCCTTCCAAACTGCAGAAGTCCACTGCAGCCCCACTAAATTCTGACCTCTAGCTCAAAGCTTTACCTCTCGTCTACAGCCCTCTCATTCAACATTCTGTAGCAGTTCTGAGCTCAGCCCTAAAACCAATGAATTTTCTTCTTTCTTAAAATCTCATCAGCAATCCGCTGTCTAGTCGAGAAACTCTGCACTCTCTCAAGTTAGCCTGTTTTCTCGGGATTATAGCAATCAATCCTATAGAATTTCTCATTTTTCTGCTGCATTTCACATAAACTAAACAAACTGCTCTCGAAAGCAGCTATGCAGAAATTCGATGTTCCTTTTAAGGCAGAATCCAGTGGAAATTCCAGCCCCGTCAGAATCGCATCAAGAGCCCGCTCCCGCACGACCGACTCGCAAGCCCTTAAGCGGTTCACAGACCCCTTCACTAGTAGTCAACCTCCCAGAACTAAAACCAGGGGAATTCCCTACTTATTTCGTGTTGCAGTTCACTCCCGCTGAACAAGATTTCAACCCTCTGATGATTACCCCTCCCTTAAAGATCTTCACTACATGATAATCCTTTATGGAATTCACTGTTTGCATGTATTTTTTTTTTTTTTTTTTTTTTTTTTGTAGTCCCAAGCTCAAGATCCCTCTCATCTCCCACTGAGACCAGTAGCCTTTTAATCTGTCAAAAATTATGGAAACCCATATTTTTTTCATGTTCACTACAGCCTCTCACACAAAATCTGATTTTTTGTTGTCCTGAAATCTATATATTATGAATATTGAATATGAGTATATACTCTCGCCAATATAAAATTATTTTATATAAAATGTGTTTCCAAATTATTAATCAAGTAGCGATTAATTCAAATTTGAAAAAACACTATTATTTTATTCCTTCACAAACACGTCTTTCTTTTTCCTTTTTAAGGGGTTATTTCAATATACTGCAAAATTTACATTTAATAATTTTCTGCATTTATGGTATGTTTTTTGAGGCGCCGGGGTAGCTCATGGGATCCGTTCGGGTCTCGCAATTATGGCGCTGCGGGTTCGAGTCCCGCCTAGGGCAATCTTTTATTTATATTAAAAGCTTTTACTAAGCCATGATCGTTTAGAAAGGGGTGGCAACCTGTAAATAGCCCCTCCCTCCATGACCCTAAGTGGTTGAATGGGAGGCTAACACTTAATAAAAAAAATAAAAAAAGTTATGTTTCAACCAGCTAATTTAAACCTCCTATCTGTTCTTATCTTGTCCCTAATTTTGATTACTATCATTAATTAAGAGTCAAATATATATATATAGCGCCTTCTATTTAAAAGAAATTGAAAACAAATTCGGTATTTTAGCGTCGTTTTGGAAACCGAAAAAATAAACTTTTGATGGAAATCAGATAAAAGGGGAACAGGGAAGGAATAGCGACATTGATTACACTAATGTCTTATTATATCATTTGAGTTCCATGAAATTTATACAAAATTTAGAGAAAAGACAATTTTCTAAAATTCAATTTTAATGTAATTAATTATTTACGCCTTTCGACCTCCTGGGCCTTAATGCCTAAACTTATTGGGAGTGGGGTCGATGGGGCCCTTGTTCTCCCTGAACAGTGATGACCATTTATTTGTTTTTTTTGTTGATTTTATTTATANTGGTCCATATATATATATATATGCTGCATATTTCTATTTCGCCGAATTTTTTTGGCTAAAAAATAAGCGCAACTATAAAATATTTTTCACTTCCACTTGACCTTTTGGGTAATTCATTTTGGCAATGTAAGCCCTAAATATTTCTATTATCATTAAACATATCTGAATTGAGTTTTATTGTTCTAAATTGAATATTTCGCCCGCTCTAAGAAAATACATATAATTGTAATTGAAATGTCAGGTAATTTTCTATTCTAATTTTATTTCACTCCGACGTCTTTATAAGAAACATTGTAAGCGTTCAGAAGGACCTCTAGACAGAAATAGAAAGGCGTTGACACCGACTTCCGAGTAGCTACCTGATAGTTTCTAATCCTCGACTTAAGAGTGAGAGGTGTTTTGTGCAGGTAGCAATGGAGGAGTCTTGGCTCTACCTAAATCCTTTGTTGTCTTGCTGTTCTTCGTGGATCTCTTCTATCCCCTTCTAATGCCAATTGTTCTTCTCCAGGAGCGACATTCTCAGAGCGTGCTTAAACTTTCTTTCTTCTTGCCCATTAACGCTGTTTTCTTCTAAGCCGACGACCGATCTCACAAAAGGCTGAAGTATGAAAAGTTAATTTTACTTCCCTCTGTTCTTCGCCTTGAGATTTGACTCAACTTGGAGTCATTTCTCTTTAATTCCTTATAGGACTTATCAACGTCGACAGGGTCAAGGAAGGACTATGTCAACAATGCCAAGCTCTGATACGGTGTCAGGAATTTCGCTTCGGAAGGCTGAACACTAAAGGAACGCTTATCTGCTTCCAGTTTTAAAAGTTTCCGCGAAACTTTTCTCATCTCCCCTACTGTGGATTTCGTTCGTTTGGAGTCTATAAACGTTCATGATATTACAAAAAATTTGTTTGTAAAAGTTTGTAAAAAAATTAACACTCTTAAAAAAAAGTAAAAAAAAAAAAAGCACAGAAAATGTCCTTCAAACTCTATATAAAGGGCGCTGAACTTTTATTTTAGATATTCCTTTGCGCTGTCCTACGCAGCTCTTTCCGAGGAACTAGGTGAGTTTTCAACTCAAACAATAGGGAAAAATATAATATAATAAAAGAATCTGAAATAGAAATAATAAAGATTATCTTGGAGGGTCCAGCAACGGTAGATTTGGTCTTTAAGCTTTAGATGAATTAATTTAAAAAATAAATAAATAAATAAAATGGAAAGTTACTCTTGACAAAACAAAGAAGATAAAAAGAAGCATAAACGAATAATTATACACAAATGAAAATAATAACTTCATAAAATCAAAGTAAAAAAAAAAATTAAACTAAAGATCTACTATTTACACTTGTCAAACAAATTAAAAGAAAGAATTGATTTATTTTGCATTCTAAAAATAGCTAAATAAATTTTTTAAACTAGCAAAATAAAAATAAAATAATAGTTTGTCCTTACTTGTGAGTCAAGAATCAGGGTAGCCCTTTACAATTGGAAATTATTTCTGCTTAAAAAATCTCCTTTCAACATTTTTTAAAAGAAAAGAACCCGTGTTATATTCATATAATCCTGAATATCCGACTTTTACAATATAAATTTCTTAAATTATGTAATTAGTTAAATTTTACAAACCACATGGGATTAATTTGTTATTGTCTTGTACGTATTGTAAACACTTAAAATAGCGAAATCATAAATCTCCCCATTTCCTCCCTATTTTCACTGCTTTGTGGAAATTTATATTTTACCAGATGAGAGAAATAAACAAGTGAACGACCTCCACTTTAGGGAGTCTGGGGGTTGTTGACCTGTTCATTTCTCCCTTCTCAGAAATTATTATGATTTTAAATTTTGTTTTCCTCATGACCCTTTCCTTCCTCTGCCATTTTCAGTCATTTACTAACTTATCTGAAACATTGTAAAAATAAGCCATTAAAAATACCGTCTTTGGTTCTTTGTATTTTAAGAATTATCTTAATTGAAAGCCAATCATTTCTCAGGACTTCTTATATTATATGTGTATATAAATCAAATATAATCTAAAGCGAATTACTTGATTTCTCCTCAGGAAATCTGCTAATGCGCAGATATGTGTGGGGTAGGTCAGTTCGAGGCAGATGCGGGATGCATAAATTTGATGTTGTTGTGAAGCTTGTGACAGCTGACGCCCTTCTATGTATACGCGATGGAGGCCATTAGTAACAAGCTGTAAATTTGAATTTCATAGCGGCCACAAGCTGAATTTCCTACGCGCCTCTCTTTGATTCAAGGGGCAGACTGGTCTCTTATCAGCCTATCATATTGCCTTTTACTTTCAATGCATATACGTACACTTACTTATACATAGTCTTCATATATACATATATTTGTATACAGAGTGGTCAACCTTAAAATAGAAAAAAAAAATTTTTCCAATGAAAATTGCCATACCTCATTAATAAATGCATGTATGTATATTATTTGATAAATATAAAATTAGTACAAGCATTTTATTTGAATACAGCTTATAAATATTTCGTTAGTATTCCTCAAATAATTGTTGTTGTTTTTTTTTTTAATTTCTAAGTTAAAAGCGAATGTCGTCCGTCTCTTTCTATTAAAGAAAGTATAATTTGCATATAAAGTAGTTTCATTACGTGATGATTTGTCTTCTCACGAGTTCTATTAATATAGAATATAGAAAAGCAAAAACAAATTTGGCACCCTGGAGAATGTTCACCCAAAATGACCCTCCCCCTAAAAATAAAAAGCTATTTGCTCATGTAGGAAAAATATTTAAAATATGAAATATTCAGGAGACATTTTAGTGTTACAATATTTGCAAAAAAATTTAATTTTTTTTATTTTTAACGGAGAGTATCTATAAATATATGGATAAACTTTAAAGTAAAGGTTTACTACTTATGTTTAGCAGATTAATATTTTGTTTGTTTGTTTGTTTTTCATTCCCCTATTTTTGTAAATGTATTTTTTCATGTGTGTATATAAATATATATTTCCACTTGACCTTTTGGGTAATTCATTTTGGCAATGTAAGCCCTAAATATTTCTATTATCATTAAACATATCTGAATTGAGTTTTATTGTTCTAAATTGAATANAAAACAATTTTGTAAAATGTCTTGTTCATGAACCATATGGGGTGACCAGAAGACCAGGTGATACTTCTTTTTAATTAACTATTGATAATTTTTTTAAACTACAATTATTACTTTACATTAGTATTAATATTTCACTGTTTCAGGATGATGCTTAATTTATAACAATAAAAAAATATATACACCAAAAATTCTGATATAAATAAGATGAATTTTAAATGTACTAATTTATACTACCACGCATTTATAAATTTTATAAAAGCAAGTGCTTTAACTTGCAATTTACATCTGGTCAAACACTATGTCGATGACAATAACAAATACAAAATTCAAATATTCATGATCAATTGCTGACTTTAACCACATATTTTCTTTTTATAAGTTCACTGAAATACTCCCCCTTCAAAAACATTATTTTTTTTTTTTTAAACAATTGTCTATAAAAAATCTCTCGTGAAAATCTAAAATATAAAACAGCACTTTATTTATCTGTAGTCGAAAAAAGGCAAACTGTACTGAAAATGCCCCTCTTTCATGTTCCACACTTCAGGATTAGGATTAGGATCAGGTTATAGGGCGATCAACATCATGGTTATAACGCCCTGAGTGTTGGGTCACTATTTTTATCTACACTTCAGTTTTATTTAAACTTGTATCTTAGCTTATAACAGTTTTCGGAATTTTAAATGAGAAAAATGAATCTAGTCAAAAATGTGCAAAAAAAATAATGAATACTCTATAAAGTTCCATAAATGGTAATTTTATAAATATTATTTATTTTGTGGTCTTTAATCCCACGTAAATTTAGATAATTTTTAGTCGAGAGTCCAACCTCGGAGGTTGGACTCTCGACACTAGTGCGGGGAATTTAATAACTTATCAGACTTGTCTCGGTAGCATAAGTGGTAAATGCACCGGTCCGGATAGCAGGGGATCCAGGTTCGAGTCCTGGCTGGGACAGTTAGATTTTTTATTCTGTTCCCTTGCACTAAAAATTACATAAATGGTAATGTTAATCTCATGTATGAAATTTTAATCAAAAAGAAAGAATAATATATGTTTGAGATTTACATTACGATATAAGGAAATTCATTTTTTTTTTTTTTTGTTTGTACTGCTTCTACATTCATCATTTTTGCTCTGCTTCTTCTTCCTTTATTTTTTTCAAAGAGTATTCAAACTTAATTTTGCTTTTCTTCATGCGGTTAATATCAGTTGGCAGGTGAACATATAAAAAAAGTCTAGGTTTCAGGCAGGATCTAAAATAAAATATTTCCAAAAAAAAAATTGGGTATTATTTTATTTATTGATACCGAAGTTTCGATTCACGTTGAAAGAATACATGTGACAAGGGTTATCAGAGAATTTATTGAAAATGCAAAGTCCAATAACATTTCACGTGTGTATTCGATCAGATAGGCAATATGCCATATTGAAAAGAACCTAAAATAAGTTTAGAGGAATTTCATATTATGTGGGGAAACAAGACTAATATTTGCACTAACCTAAACCATTTATTGACTGGTGAGAGGAGAGAGAGGCGCAGTCTAGTGGTGGAGGAGTGTACTGCGCGTAAAAACAACAGTGAACCGCAGCCGTGCTGGTTCTATTCAGAAGGGTAGGAACTACAGGGACCTTTATGACAGTGATTTATTCTAACGCAGCAGACTCATGTGTGTTCTCTCTCCCTCTCTCTCTCTCTCTCTCTCTCTCTNTTTTTTTTTTTTTTTTTTTTTTTTTTTTTTTTTTTTTTTTGCTCTCATCCTTAAATTGGTTGTAAGTCTTAACTTAAGAAACCTTTTCAGTTCCGTTTTGGTCGGACAGGCAAAATATACCGTACAAATATATCAACACTTAATCATTTGTCACCATAAATTATATTATTAAACTTCTATTTATTTATTACATTCTGTTAAATAAAACATTTTAGTAATTTGATCACAATGAAGTAAAAATGACATTAGATGTCAATCACATGAGGAGAGAAGATGACCAATGACACCACTCTCAAATTATTTACAGGCAATGTCCCCAGGAGGTCACGAGGCCATCTTCGTTTGAATCAAAGAGGGGGGGTCGTTGGGGTTGGAGTTGGAAGATATGATCTGTGCTAGTTGATTAAGATGGTATGGCAGTTTACCGTGGAAAAGGGTGAAGCGGGAAGAAATGAGGTCTTAAACAAAAGGGATATTAAGATCGTGGTGAAGGGATGAATTAGATACGTAATAGGGAGCATTTGCAATTATTTTCAGGGTTTTGGATTGAAGGGACTGGATTCTTTAGATGTTGGAAGGCTTGGCTGTACCCCAGATTATCACCATAAGTAAACACAATTTCTGTTGAGTCTTGTTGTAAATCTTTCCCTCTTCTGCAGTAGAAAATCAAAACATTACTATAATGGTCTCTAATTTCAAAACGCAATAACTTTTGACTGAATAGATGAATAAAACTATCTTTGTAGAATGTTCTCTGAACAAGTATTACTGGGGATAGGGATATTTAAGCCAGATTAAATGAAATTACATTATACATCATAACTATTTGAGCACTAATAGTAGATATCGAATTTCCAATTGTGAAATTTCTTATTAAAATTCCAATTAAAATCGTTTTACTCACATGAAAACAAAGATCTTCTATATTTTTTCTCATGGTTTCCATTGTGGAAGTTGGCTTACAAAAATATCTAATACTACAAATTACTTTTTTTCATGATTCAGTCTCAAATGCAAAATAATCTCTTTTTACCATGCACAGAGTGTAGTATGATGTAGAAAATGTGAAGAAGGTGGAAGATTCGTTTGTCTTTCAGGTTTTATTAAAGATACTAAGAAGATAAGCATATTAAAGCCTCCCCCTCCACTTACTCCTGACTCTTCTTGGTGGGGGTGGAGGAGAGAAAGTCACTGTTTTTGTTTTGAAGCTAATATCTCAAAAACGCTTGAACGAAAAACTTTCTCTCAAGATTGTAGACAGTAACATTTTCTTTACAAATATTTATCTTATTTGATTCGTGTTTTTCTCTTTTACTGCATTGCGACAGCTCCCATTTAAAACGAAAGTCTCGAATACAAAGAGTCTAGAATATTCCAAAAAAATTCAGTTTCTGTAAAACTCTTATTCCAGACGATATTCTTCAAAAATATTAATAATAATCCCTCTAAAGAGATATGTGTAGCCCATACGCTCTACTAAGAGAGAAAGAGAGAGAGAGAGGAAAAAATATTAAAAAAAATATTTATTCAGGGTTTTGGTCGGAATGAGAAAAATAAAATTCTCCAAAATTAATGGTAATTTTTTATTGTCGACTTTACTTGAAAGATATCATCAGAGCGATAAGGAAGTAAGGTGGGATTTCCCAGAGAGGTTTAAGGTCACATCAAAGACTGCAGAACTAAACTTTGGAGATCTCTCCGTACTCCCAAATTAATTTAATAAGTAAATTAAATTTTTTAAATAGCTTAACTTATTTTATATCAAATTCTTTCTCAAAGTTTTCCTTTATATTATGCTTCATTAAGTTTTCCTTTAAGTATGATTTTCAAATATGTGATCGTTTCTAATTGCAAGACCTATCTATGTTTTTCAGGGCTGCAATTTATTTTCTAATTTTTTTTTTTTTAACTCACCTAAATTCACAACTAAAAGGTTTTCAAATAACTTCTTATAAACTATAATTAATCTCTTTTATATATATTTGGACATACTCAAATTTTATCTATTTTAAAACCTACTCAAACAGATACTCATGCGCGAGCCCGTTTGTTTGTATGTATGTGTATTGTTTCGAATTAAAATGATTACTTATACTTAATTGCTACATGAAAGAAAACTGAAAATGCGATTTTACAAGAATAAAATAGTTGTTCAACATTTAATTACTTAATTTTAGCAAAAAAAAATAGTGAAACACAAAAAATTAATTCCCAAGCCTAAAACTTAATATTAATATTAAGGAATTTTAAAATTAATGAATTTGATTAGTTTACGCATATATCCAAGTTGACTGTGATTTTATTATAGATATTTCATCCTGAGATTGCATTTTCTACTAATTGATGACGTAAGATTATCAATTAATCTCTTATTATAAATCAATGAGGAGGTAATAAACCATGTGAGGAATTTTTTTATGATTTAATTTGAAACAACTAATAAACGTATACAAAGTATTATAGCCAATAATATCATTAAACGTTACTAAACGTTTCTATAAAAACTTTATTATATGCCCCACTAGAGGAAGATAAATAAAATGTTTTGCCGTAAATAAATGTTATAAATGCCGTAAATTTTGACCGATTGAGTATTTTGGATTTTTTTTTTGTTTGGGTCTACTATATGTGTGTCTGTGCTCCTATTGTTTTGTTTTATCAAACTTTTTTTTACAATTTTCTCGGTGGAAAGCCTTTTAATTCTCAAATCATGATACTCAGGATTACAGCCATATCTGGTCCAGCCAGATCTGTTCGGTGAAAAGCTGAATACTTAAAATAACGTAAAATAAAATACTAAATCTATCAAAATCTAGGGAATATATGATTAAATAACGGAAAAGAAGTACGCATAACATTTTGCATAAAAGAGTCATCTATTCATAATGAAGTGTTTTAATGTCAATGTCTAGTAGAATATTGAAATTCGCATTTACATCTCAGGAGTTGCAGCTGGTAAAGAAAATGACTCTTTTGACATCTGTCACAACGAAAACTGTTATATACTTTTAAAGTATTCTGAAGAATAGTAAATGTTATTGCTACAAATGAATATAGTACTATCAAACCTTCCGTAATCCGTCTTCGTTGGTTTCTTATGTTCTGTCGAGCGCTTTCGGAAATGATCCATCTTCGTGGCCGAATACGTGTGTTCTCTGTCACTGTCTGTATTCCGCTGCGTTTGTATTCTGTGGGTTGGATCATTTCCGAAAGCGGTCGCCAACGGAACATAGAAAACCAATGAAGATGGATTACGGAAGGTATGATATTCTAAAGAATGTCCACTAGAGTTATCACGTAAGCATTTTCCGTGAGGTTAATACTGCAAACCTCTCCCTTCTCGTTCCTTATGCACTTGCGATACGGCATATGGAGGACCTACGCTTGCTCTGGGGGAAAGCCAGGCGAACTCCAGTTTCGCACTGCGCTGTAAATCTCTATCTAAATTCAATAAAGCCGGGAGAACGACCTGTCCGAAACTGAAATCCCTTCCGAACTCGGCGGGAACGCTCGCCATCCCAGCGCAGGGAGCCTCGCCGTAATTTATTTAGGGCATAGAGCTATGAACAGGGCTGGAAGAGGGGCGGAACACAATGCTGGAACACAATAAAGTGTACGTCCGACTCCATTACAACTCCATGCATTTTGATGTGCGGCTACGACCCGAAGCTTGATGGCGATTTTCCGACGCTTTATCGCCCCCTAAAACCTTTATAGCTCCCTCTTTACTGCCCTTATTGAATTACATCAATGCAGTAAAGCCTTACTGATACCGAACCATTTATCGGCCATTAGGAAGTAACTCACAGCAACAGGTATATTAATTAGCACAAGCCATGTTATACTAATTAATAAATAAGTATTCAGAGTAGTATTTTTCAGAATATAACCATTATTGTGCCTGAATATAAGCCCTGTATTTAACTGAAGCAATTCAGTAATACAAATATTTCTTTCCATATACCTACATATATACATAAACAATCACAAATACATAAAAATGTGTGTGTGTAGTGTAATAAACACACAAAAAGAAAAAATTACAGAGACATACATTTTCCGAGACTCTCTCTTCAATTCTCACTGACAAACGGCGAGAAATCTCCCCGAAAAATTTACTCCTTATAATTTTTCTTTTTTGTGTATTCACTACACTCTTTTTTCTTCCTGTTCTTATTTATTATATATATATATATATANATATATATATGTGTGTGTATCACAGACACACACACTCACAAATGAGAGGGTAGAAACGAAATATGACCATTTTCTAAATTTTCAGGTACCGTATTATTCTATAGATGATCCAGGAATTAAAAACTGCCTTTTAATCGCCTTAGAGAAATAAATTTTGTTGTTAGGGACAATAGAAGATTTAGCATTATTCAATATTAAATATATTAATATTAGTATAATATACATTTTTTTAATCTACCGGGAAAAGTTTCCAGATTGTAAGTTATCATAGAACAGCGAAGAATATGTCAAAGTATATTTTAAAATTTATTTATTTCCATAACTATACTTGAAGTGTTTATAGAAAAATCATCTCAGTGCTTCGAGGCTGACCAAGAAGATGACTATAGAAATTTACCCTGAAGACTAGCAAATACCTAATCCCTCTAAAGAGATATGTGTAGCCCATACAATACTTTAGATTTTTTTTTTTTTTTTATTAAAGAATGTCAGTAACCAGAAATTAAAAAAAATATATTATTCCTATGCAAGCATCCTTGTATGTGGACTTTATATTCTTAAGTACGCACGCCTATAATTATTCCCAGACCTGTAATAAGACGACAAAAGAGAGCATATTGTTCTCGTCCAACAATGTCATAAAAAAAAATAATGAATAGAATAAGTTTACTTTTTTCCTTGTTCTTTGATATCGTTTTAAAAGATTTTTCTTCATCAATCAACAATATTTAGCTTCGTAAGTTTTGAAAGAATAAAATTATATTGAAATTTTTAACGAACTAATTTCTCTATGATGTTAAAGATAATCAAATTATAACATTAAACTCTATAATATTGTTTATTTATCTGAATTTATTAATATTAGAGAGAACTTCAAATATCTGACACTTGTCAGTATATTTCGTCCTATCAATTTTCTCTGACATTTTAGAATTTTAGTCTTTTACTATTTACCCGAAAATTTACCTCGGATTACCTAGGTTCTCTTTTTAAGTCTTTCAGAAAAACGTGCATAGCTAACATTTGCACAAATGAGATTATGTGGTGTATATAATAGTTATTTTTCTCCCAATCGTTCATGAATGAATGACTTGTTCTTCCGCCTAATTCAAATTCTGAAGGTCCTAGAACCCTTTTTCAAAAAATCATCTTACTGGGGTAAGCTTTTATTTTTTAAACAAAATATAAAATTGACCAGTGTGAAATAGTAGCTTGCGGATGCATTCAGCTAGTGGAGGTAAGCACTGGACAAAAGGAGTATTAATGTCGTGATAAAGGGTAGAGTTGGATACATAATATGGAGCGTTAGCAATTATTCTTAGGACCATGGACTGAAAAGGCTGTCCTTTGCAGGATTTTAGAAGTTTTAACGGCACCCCAGAGTTCTGCACCGTATCTCCAGATCAGTCTTAGTAGTGCCTTGTGCAGTATCTGTTTGTTCTGTTGTGAGCTTTGAACGCCTGCTTGAAAGTCTGTATAAGTATCCTTAGCGTCTGTTGAGTTCTTGTCGCTTAAGATTAATATGTTCTCTCCAGTTAAGAGAGGCATTAAAGGTTAAAATTATCTAAAAGGGGGGTTAGATAAATATTAAATTTTAAAATCTTAATAACTTAGTTATTAATGCGTTAAGAAACAATTTGTATTTATAACCTTCATATTCTATAACTTTGAAAAAAAAGGAATTGTACAGTTGTATTAGGTTGTCTCTTACATTTTTATACATAAAAATAAATTCAATATTTAGTTCTTTAACGAAAAATAATTTAATAACTATTAAATAATAATTTATAGAATTTATATTATCATTAATTCTTCTTCTGGGATTCAATATGTCGAAGCATTTTCATGCTTACAAAAGTTATGTTAAGTGTGACCAATTAAATAAGTTTTACTGACTCGCTTCACAATCAGGGACGATCCCCGGCTTCAATTATCTCTACCTCTTCCCCCCACTCTTTCTTCTTATATCCTCTTCTTTTGCTATTCATTCAATCCCATGCCCATACATAATGTATCCAAGTTTGTCTAATTAGTTTAGAATTATTTTAAGTAACTGCAATCCTAAGTTGGGGAAGTTATAATTAATTAAAGCTTGCTTTTGCTACTCTGCATTTATAATTACTGCATCATTCACCATGGATGAAGGATCCAGAGTTCTGTGTAATGGGTTATGAATACTATTCATGTTTATCCTGGGCAGTTTTTGTCATCGTAGCAATTTTTTTTTTTTTTTTTTTTTTTTTTTGCTCTCATCCTTAAATTGGTTGTAAGTCTTAACTTAAGAAACCTTTTCAGTTCCGTTTTGGTCGGACAGGCAAAATATACCGTACAAATATATCAACACTTAATCATTTGTCACCATAAATTATATTATTAAACTTCTATTTATTTATTACATTCTGTTAAATAAAACATTTTAGTAATTTGATCACAATGAAGTAAAAATGACATTAGATGTCAATCACATGAGGAGAGAAGATGACCAATGACACCACTCTCAAATTATTTACAGGCAATGTCCCCAGGAGGTCACGAGGCCATCTTCGTTTGAATCAAAGAGGGGGGGTCGTTGGGGTTGGAGTTGGAAGATATGATCTGTGCTAGTTGATTAAGATGGTATGGCAGTTTACCGTGGAAAAGGGTGAAGCGGGAAGAAATGAGGTCTTAAACAAAAGGGATATTAAGATCGTGGTGAAGGGATGAATTAGATACGTAATAGGGAGCATTTGCAATTATTTTCAGGGTTTTGGATTGAAGGGACTGGATTCTTTAGATGTTGGAAGGCTTGGCTGTACCCCAGATTATCACCATAAGTAAACACAATTTCTGTTGAGTCTTGTTGTAAATCTTTCCCTCTTCTGCAGTAGAAAATCAAAACATTACTATAATGGTCTCTAATTTCAAAACGCAATAACTTTTGACTGAATAGATGAATAAAACTATCTTTGTAGAATGTTCTCTGAACAAGTATTACTGGGGATAGGGATATTTAAGCCAGATTAAATGAAATTACATTATACATCATAACTATTTGAGCACTAATAGTAGATATCGAATTTCCAATTGTGAAATTTCTTATTAAAATTCCAATTAAAATCGTTTTACTCACATGAAAACAAAGATCTTCTATATTTTTTCTCATGGTTTCCATTGTGGAAGTTGGCTTACAAAAATATCTAATACTACAAATTACTTTTTTTCATGATTCAGTCTCAAATGCAAAATAATCTCTTTTTACCATGCACAGAGTGTAGTATGATGTAGAAAATGTGAAGAAGGTGGAAGATTCGTTTGTCTTTCAGGTTTTATTAAAGATACTAAGAAGATAAGCATATTAAAGCCTCCCCCTCCACTTACTCCTGACTCTTCTTGGTGGGGGTGGAGGAGAGAAAGTCACTGTTTTTGTTTTGAAGCTAATATCTCAAAAACGCTTGAACGAAAAACTTTCTCTCAAGATTGTAGACAGTAACATTTTCTTTACAAATATTTATCTTATTTGATTCGTGTTTTTCTCTTTTACTGCATTGCGACAGCTCCCATTTAAAACGAAAGTCTCGAATACAAAGAGTCTAGAATATTCCAAAAAAATTCAGTTTCTGTAAAACTCTTATTCCAGACGATATTCTTCAAAAATATTAATAATAAAAATGTATTTCTTAGGAATAAAATGTTTTAAAATTTTTTAAAAATGTTTTTGGCCTTCTTTAAACTTCTTAAATTAAGAACGTCTTGTTTCGGACTCCGACTCCAGGTTTTGAGGGGTTATACTTCCTTCCAAACGAAATTAAGTGCAAACGTCATGAGTTTAACCCTTTCTTTTAAAATAATATATTCTTTTCTATTAGAGCATATTATATTTGGTAACCATGTATGCTATGTGCCTTTAAGTGTCAACTCATACTTCAAATATTAATCTAAGATGATTTTAGTTGGGGTTCGGTCAAGGTAGATCCAAAAAACACTAATTTCAAAAATGTATTTTTTAATAAAGGATTATCCGCCAACGTTTCGGCTTGCATTGTAAGCCATCTTCAGGGCTATCATGAAGATGAGAGAGGACGTCCTGTCCCTAAGTTCACATTTCCATGACTGTAGTTCACAAGTCATGGAAATGTGAACTTAGGGTCTGGACGTCCTCTCTCATCTTCATGTTAGCCCTGAAGATGGCTTACAATGTAAGCCGAAACGTTGGCAGATAATCCTTTATTAAAAAAATACATTTTTTTAATTTGTGTTTTTTTGGATCTACCTCGACCGAACCCCAACTAAAATCATCTCCTTTTCAAATATTAATATTTTTCGCCAAAGTACTAAACAAAATATATTCTTACATTCTCATTCTTAATAATTGTTTTTTTCGTTTTCTGATCAACGTGCAAAATTTATCAATCGACAAAGGTCTACTTAACAAGATTTTTTGTATAACTAATGACAAAATGAGTGAAATTGTTATTGGTGCCGATTGTATTAACGTGTTTCTGTTGTCCTTAAGTGCTGATTTAGTGCTGTTAAGCGCATAGGATTGGCAATTATCTTATATGATTGTTTTTATGTTGTGCAAACATTTTCTAGTGACCTCTCATTGTGCACATATTTCATTAAGCCCACCATATTGCATTAAATTGGCAGACTATTTCAACTCATTGTTCTTGGCGTTTAAAAAATGCACTTTATTTTACGAAAACGTGTTCTTATTCAGGTTTCTTAAAGTATAAATCGTTGTAAAATAAATAGCACAAATCAAGAAGACAAATAAAGAATAATAAAAATGTGGTAAGCATGAATTGTTAGAAAATTGTTGTTTTTTTCAATAGCAATTTTCTAGATTGTTATGTAACTTCTATGACCTAGCTCGAAAATTCTCTATATGCAGATGTCTATCTTCCTAACTAAATAAATTATTCAAATTAAAACACCTAGTTCATACTTTTACCTCTTATGTACATGAATTTTAGATTTGCTTTTCCAATATGTTCGCGATATGGCATCATAAATATATGTACACTAAAATTAGCAACAACTGAATGCTTACCAAAAGGAAAATAATTGGTACAAAAATGTAATAGCTAATTTTTTTCGCGTGTTACGGACTTCCTGATGGTAAACCAGGAGAGGATGGGAACACTACATTTGTAGCGATAAATTCGTCACATATTCGGGCAGTTACGTCAAATCAAAAGCCTGTCCTATGTTATGATGTATAATGTCTATTAAATGAGTTTTGTTACCTTTTATCATTCATAAGATAAATTTAAACTTAAAAAAAAAAGGTTCGCTCGCCAAACTACCTCCTACAGTGTTGTAGAATGAGAATTGACCATGATTATCTCAATGAACTTCAATAACATTCAAAAGTCAAATATTTCCCCCCTCCACAGGTACTTGACTCTTTAATGAACATTCATAGACTAAACTTATTTACTATTATCACTTTTTTAAAATAAAAAATAAAAAATATTTTTTCTTAGGTCTTTGAGTGTTCCATTATTACACATATCAACATGTTTTACATTACCACATGCACTCTATAGACTACTTCATATTTGCAATATGTAAAGAAACATTTGTTGTCTCATGGCATGTGGAAGCCTCTATGATAGAATTTTAATGAAAATCAGTTATATGAATGAGGAAATTTTAAGATTTCAATCACGGATGTATGGAGTGAATTGGTAATGACAATTTATTTGAATTTGTTTAGAAAGTTTGGAATTTTGCTATACTCATTTATTTGTACTTCCCTCTTGCAGACTATCCTACTTTGACGGGATGCCGCCTCCTGCCAAAACATCACTTGAAAGGTCCTGGCATGTCCATACTCAATCCTGAAGACCTACCCCGACATCTCCTCACCACCTCCTCAAACCAAGTTATTTATACATTTACATATTGATGTTTTTATTTGACATTCCCGACTTTAACTATTATCTCTTGTAGCTTAATTTTTAAAGATTAATCTTTTTTTTAATTATTTATTTATTACTTATTATTAGAAAGAAGTATTAGAACTAATCAAAAGAGTGCTTGCAAGGAACGGATTAGCAACTGCCACCGTTATGTTCTCTTTCTTCATAAATTTAAGAAGTTCCTATGTTATCTGGGGTTATTTTTTCTATTAAATGTTTTTGTTGCCTCGCCTTTTACTTTTGATATTGTTATACAGAAGTACTCAAATTTAAGTTTTGCAATTGAAGTAAAATAACGTTCCCTCCATTGACACAAATTGTAAGTGACAATTAATGCTACACACACACACACACACACACACACACACACACACACACACACACACACACACACACACACACACACACACACACACACATATGTATGTATATATATATTGGAATATTAACTTTTATTGCTATTTCTATGCTTTAGTATCCCCTGCATCCAGTTTTGCCAATTTCATGATTATCTCTGTTAGTTGTGTGTTTTTGTTTTAATAGCTACAACTGTATGTTTGTGACTGATTTGCCAGGTATGTAGCATGTGTGTTTTCTAATGTACTGGTAAGAGTTTCAGGTAGATTGGGGAAATTTTGGAAAGATCCAATAATATTAACTATTAGATGATTTTAGTTTGGGTTAAGTCAAAGTAGATCCAAAAAAATACAAATTATAAAAAAAGTGAAATTTTTAAAAGATTATCTGCCAATGTTTCGGCTTACGTTGTAAGCCATCTTCAAAGCTATCATGAAGACGAGAGAGGACGTCTCGTCCCTAGGTTCACATTTCCATGACTATATTAATATTTGTATTCCTCCAATATTAACTTTTTTTTTTTGCTAATGAAAATATGCTATGAAATTTGTCAACGGTTGAATTACATTTATGAGAACACATAAAAGAAGAGGAGATCTCATCTTACACAAGACAAAGTGGAAGATGGTCGTGAAAGGTAAGATAAGAAAGGCTGACTCTAGACCGTACGAGAACAGAAATGGGAAAACACTCAACCGTTGTAGTTTTATGTTCGTTAATGTCATACTTAAAAACCGTTTTTGTTTTTTCTGCAAAAATTTTATTGATAATTTAATGCAAGAAAAATACTTATTATCAGTTAAAAAAATTGTTTGTAACTCTAATAATTACTAAAATATATCATTTAAATAGAAATTAATCTGTTTTACTGCAGCCATAAAAATATACTGAATTTGGTTTCTATATTTTAAAGGGAGGGAGCATATCAAATCTTTCGAACATACTTTCCTATACATTTTTTATATAAGTGTTAAAGAACAAAAATATTAGATAATTATATTTTACGCATATTAAGTTATGCACAGTTTTCTCTGACAGAAACTAAGATATTTGCGATTCTTCAATTTGGTTATACTTTAAAACTTCCTCCCTCCTAGAGTGAATTCATCCATTAACAAACAATCTCATCCAAAGGTTGAGAAAAAAAAACGACTCTTGAAAAATAAATGTGATAAAGCTGCAAAGAAAACTTTATGCTAACTTATAGTGTATTTCAACATAATTATTCTTAATCCTATTAGCATCTCTGAAATGTTATATACGACATTTTATTAAGAAGTTCTCGGATTTAATCATTAAGGCTTTTATTAAGAAGTGATTACTGTAAACCACAAATATTTGTTTATTAAACTTGTGGGCTACTTTGAAATATATAAAATTTTGTCATGACAATCTTAATATTGTTCATAGGGAGGCGGTAAGAAGCTAAATGTCAACAAATGTAAACTTGTTCACACAAAACTTTATTTTTAATTTATTGTCAAACAGAAACACTTAGTTTCATAGTCTTACAGACACCGCATCGGGGATGTATTAACTTTGAAATTATAAAAATGTGGGATAAATTCCCCGGATGAGGTTCCATTAAAAAATGAAACCGGTCGGGCAGAGGATGAAAATAAAGCAGGTTCTTTTAACATAATAGATATACATTTCCAATTATTTCCTAAATTTTTGTAATCCTGGTTAAATTAAATGAATTATACATTTCACGAAATACTTCTTTGATCAAATTTATTTAGCGCGCACATGAAGGAATTATTTTCATCTTAATGTGGTTTAACAGAAAACCTATTTCAAAAATATAGAAGTTAATTTAACATGTTTATCTTTTACTGTTAATTTGTTTAACGTAAAAAACTTTGACTTTTAAACTCAAATAAAAAAAAATTTGAGTGAACCAAGTTTTAAAATTGAAAGTAACTCACACTAGTAATTTGCTAATATGTGTCCTTTACAGTAAACCCTTTTTAATAACAATTTCAGTTCTAGTTTATTCATTCTTCCCCTCTTGGGACTAATAATTTTTAGTAAGCAAACAAGGGGACCAACTTCAGTCACAACAATATATATTTTTTTTTTATTTTTCACATAATTTTTGACAACTTTAAATTATTTTCATTCTAATTTTAAATTTTAAGTATCACAAGAAAGCTATGAAAAAGTAATATTTTTGAATATTAATATAATTATAAGTGTAAATTGAATGGACTATAAAAGAAAGCATGGGTGGTATAACATGAAATTTTTTTCTCAAATTATCCTCATCATATCATAACATGTTGGGCTGGTCGTAACCTTTGTAGTGCTGGTAACAGTGAAATTATAAGTGACAGTAATTAGACCATGACTGATAAGTGCAGATAATTTTGTAAGTAGCTATGAGTATAGGCTCATTTAATTTATTTGTACATATTTATTAGTTAGCTTTAAGTAATTTATCTTTCCTATTTATTTATTTATTAGTTATTAAGGGGAGTAGGTTTGATTGTTATCAATAACTAGTAGGTTTAAGTGTTCTTTATTATAAATTAACTTTAATTCATCTCTGTATTAAATTCTTAATGAAGCACAGCTCACAAAAATATTATTTAAACTGCAGTCAAAAATATACTTACCTGTAAAGAGATATTATTTGAAAATACAAGTAAAAGAGGGTTGTTGCAATAAATAAGGGGAGATGTATTGCTGTTGGCTAGAGAATTATGAAGTTAGCAGTGAGCAAGTCTAGCGAGGCGTGGCCCAATGAAACACGACAAGAATTATAGGTTAGGGGTACATGTTCCGGAAGGGGTGTAGGACAGGCTGGATGGCTCCCCGGGGTGTCTTCTCCAACCCCCAGGTCCTGGCTAGTGCATATGCAAATCCCATGCTCTTTCACCAGGCTAACTTTCAAAACGAGAAATTACCATTGTGAGTCATATTAATTTTGAAATTAAGTAGAAAATTCCATATTTCTTATTATAATTTATTTATGAATCTTACATAAATAAATTTTACACTATAAAGTCTTAATATATTTATATAAAGGTCTGTAAAAGTCTCTGTGGTATTTCTTCTAACTATATACGTGGGGAGAGAGGGAGGGAATGGATAAAATTGAATCAAAAATTGAATATTTCACAACGAAGGCCTTTGTAGAAATTTCACTGCAAAACATTTGCATATTAAGAATTAACTTCAAATAATCCTTGAAATATCTACTCATGATTGGGGAATTTTTTTATAAATTCCCTTAAAAACGAATTTGTTTATTATCCTTAAAGCGTCCTCGTTATAATTTTTATTCATTGAAACGGAAGCAATATAAAGAGCAAAATTATTATTTAATTAAAAACCATTTTAACTAACTTCGGATGAATATTTGTTTACTTAGGACGTGCCTTTAAAATTATTTTATTTCAATGTTTAAACTTCAAGGAAGACCAAATACATGATTCTCGACAAAAAACTTAGGATGGATAGAGGTTTTAATAATTCTTTTCGTCGATATGTAGAACTCCCTTTTACATTGTAATGAATGTCTAACGATGAATATATCAAACTATAAGGGATTCTAACCTTGGATTACATTCTTCCTGAAATGAAACATTATATATTTTTCATAATAGATTATTTTCCATTGATTTCACGAAATCAAGCTATTCACGTTGGTACTGTAACGCAGCTTTAGAAAAATTTCTCCAAATATTTATCGATCATCATTATCTTAATTAGGAGAGGCTAAAAGTATAGTCTATTCAAATACTGTACTCTGACTTTTTTTACCAAAAGCCAAAGCGTCAACATTTCTTAAAATAAAAAAATATAAATTGGTAATTAAGGTGAATTTTTCAAACTACTAATAGTTTATTAAATAGCTTAGGCGAATAAGGGTTCATATATCTTCGTTATTTTTAGTTATGAAAAAATTAATAGAATATAATAATAAAAAAATTAACTCATTTTCGTCAAACGGACCGAATCTCTGATTAACCTCTCCTCTTCAAACTGGACGGTCAAATAATTTCCTCCAATATATTTCTAGTATTTATAATCAATAATATTTTTAGGCAAAGCGCATTTCACAAAATAACATCAAATAATGCTTCCATATTCTAATACTTAAAAAATATTTTTCTATTCAACCTTTGAAAATATTTATTCAGATGAGCTATGGTGAGGCAGAAGATTTGAGGACGACTAAATTACATTATCAATATTTTAATTTTGTCATGACTAAAATTGATAGAACATGCAAAATGCAAACATAGGCTCTATTCTATTTTACTTAAATTTTCTATTTATTGTGATATTTTTTGTTAAACACATATGAGAGAATATAATTAATAAAGTAACTATGACTGTTGAGCTTAAATCATACATTCCCCTTCCTAATAGTGTACATTACCAAATTACCCTCAACCCTTCAGATGAGAGTAAAAAAAAAAAAAAAAAAATTATACATTTTACCCTTTAACCTTTAAAATAACAATCTTAAATAAAACATAGGATATCTGCTTAATTTACACTGCTCTGGCTCATTGGAAAGATTTATTTTATATTGAAATTTTAGTAAAATTCATTTACTTCATTTAGCTGTCTGACCTTGCCTTTCACGTTGTTAAGTAGTGTTAGAAATTTAAAGGAATTTGCGAAAATGTTTAGAAATTAAATTTTTATTTGAAANAAAAAAAAAAAACACCTTTAGTGTCCTTTAAAGTCTTCCATCTTTCACTGAACCGTAAAAGTAACCTCAACGAGGTAACATTTTTTTTTTAAACATCAAGCTGTTTAACGAAGAATTATTATAAAAGTTTTAAGCGTGAGTGATTTTATTCTCTTTCCAAAGTTTTAGCTCAACAAATCAATTATAATTAAATTGTAGCTCAACCAATCAATGTGGTTAAATTAGAAGAAATCGCTATTTTAATTCGAGAAAAATGTAAATAAATTTAACATGACAGTTTTTCCTTGGATTTCTTTGAGTACATATTATTTTTATTATACAAATATTTAATGAACTGTTCAAGTAAACGGTTTCTGTGAAATTTGAAACGTTAATTCATAGTTTTTGGGCGTAATCTCTATAAAAAAAAAAAAAAAAAAAAAAAAAAAAAAAACTCCGATCATTCCAAGTACTTCATATTTTTGTATACAGTATATACAATTCGAGTAGATCGTATGCAATATGCTCAACTCGTACTCTTTTTTATATATCTGCATGCTTAAGTTAACGAGGTCCGAGAGTTACTAAGCAGAGTTCCGTGAGTTCAGCTGCCTTGAATTCCTAACTAGCTAGACCGCAGCAATATTATCACCGGGCTTCCTCGGCAGGAAAAGAAGGGAGGCCTATGAATATGCTAAGGAGAGGGGGGGGGGCAGGAGTAAATTGAGACATCAGCGGGAGACGGATAGAGACGAGGGAGGACTGGAAATGTCTTCTGTCCCCGAGGGTGTCTGTCAAGATCTCAACCTTCCTGCCGTACAATAATTTGCCACTTCACTCTGTCAAAACCAGAGAATTAGAGGATCTTATAATGTGAATGGAAATAAATAAATAACTAAAATAAACTACGAAACTCGGAAGATGATATTAACGAAATACACATTTAGATACACCCTTGCATCATAAGTATGTAACCAACGAAGGTCTATGTTGGAAAGAATATTTAAAAAACTAAAGCCCAAATCATTTTACAATGAAATTAACTCCCCTACAATCTAAATTTCATATAGAATCAAAATAAATAAAGTGAATTCAAATAATAAACCCGCAACTCATTCTGCAAAACAATTTGCTTCTTAAAACACCCCCTCGTTCATAATGGAGTGAGAACATATCTTTCAATATTTTTATATTAAACATTTATAATCCAACACCAGTAGACCATCTATGAATCAACTAAATTAACAGATACCGAAAATTCTT
The DNA here is from genome assembly GCA_000696205.2 of Oncopeltus fasciatus. Lineage (NCBI taxonomy): Eukaryota > Metazoa > Arthropoda > Insecta > Hemiptera > Lygaeidae > Oncopeltus > Oncopeltus fasciatus. The sequence goes on along the minus strand of KZ806964.1, from coordinate 289,043 downwards.
ACTTTCCCTAATGCAAATCATCACGTACAGTTGCAGACAATAAAAATAAAATAATAACCCTTTATATAACCCCCTTTATGGATTATGCTTTTATTAAATTAAGCACATCTTGGGAACAGGTACAACCTATATCCCAAATTTAATTTAAATCCGTTCAACTGTTTTAAAGAAATTCCGTGTACAAATTTAATGAGAGTTTACATATATATATATATATATAGACTAATTTTTTTTTTAATTTGATTTAAAGATTCTTGAAAAAGTAAACATCAAATCCTCAGTATGATTTTGATTTCCAGGTAGATTACAAGAAAAATAAGTGAAAATTTGATATCTTTTTTTACTTTATTATCTAATAAAATAAACTATTTAATTGATCTGAAAAATGATATTCTCCCCACCCTTAAAATTTGATGTTTTTAGTTGAAACACCTTGAAAGGCAAGTATAATTCAAAAATCGAATTAAAAACAATTTAAATTTTTCCAAAATAGTTTATTTTCTCATGGAGAAATTAGTCAGGGCTTTGGGCAGGATCAGAAAATAAAATACTCCATAATAATTACCCAATATTTTTGGAGAATTTTATTTTTCTGACCCTGGCCGAAACCCTGACTAATTCCTCCTCGGCTAACCAACCTCCAACCATGTCTATATTTTCTAAATTATTTTAAAATAGAAGTGGTTAAGCATTTTTAGTTTTTAAAATTGTAGAAAAAAATTGTTTTTAATATTGAAGGGATATGAAATTTAATTGATTCTACAATAGTAAAATATAGCTGACTTGCAAAATGTTCCTCAACAAAAATATATTATTTTCCACATACATTGCTTCATAATTGGTGTACCAACTATGGTATTTCATATAGTCCATAGCAAATAAGAAATTTAAAATACCCTAAATAAATTTTAAATTAATTAATAATTAATTCGCAAACTAAATTCCATTTACGACCATATCTTGCAAAAATATATAATTAAAAACCTAAAGCCAGAATTCATTTCTCAGCAATATTCACGCCTAGACAAACTTATTTCGTCAAAATTGATCCTCTGGCTTGTTGAAATTTATTTAATTTTAAAAGAAATTTTAAAAACACCGAAATAAATTGTAATGTTGTTAAAGTTGGTAGGTGGTATGGTCATGAATGTAAGATACTTAGAAGTAAGTATTATTTAGCATAAATACATAAATAATATATAATATTATTTATCATATCAAGAAAGAATAGAAAAATTTGTGTACTTTAGAAACCAGAATTATTATAAAGAACAAATCGGTAATTTATGTAATGCTTATGACAGTTCAATTTACTGAAGGGCGAAATATTCTTTGTTTCTTATAAGATTAGAGAAAGGGGATGAGACATTCCATTAACTTGTATAATCCTATATTTGTATGATTCTATGCATAATCTATTACAAAATATTGTAATAAGTTTGCCTAAACACATGGAAAAATGGAAATTTGCACAAAGATTTTACTTCATGAGATTTAGCACAAGTGTGAAAAACCGCTCAGAGGTACATATCACTTGAGACAATTCTGTAGCTTATGGAAAATGGAAAATGAATGAGGTTAAAGGTGTCAAACAAGTTGTTATCCAATTCTAGTGGAGTTCAGAAAAATCTGGTTCGAGAAAAAGAATTGTCAAAAAAAAACAAAAAAAACAAAACGAACCTAATGAAATGAGCTAAAATACATCCTCTATAAAGGCTGCCTGGAAATATAGATATATGTTATTTCTGGTGTACAATTGCTTAAATAAAATAAATAAACCTCATAGAAGAAGGACTTTTTCAGCCAAAGTAGAAGTTGCTATGAAGCACAGACATCGAAAATTATTTCTTAACGGCACAGTACTCCTTAATACCAATAAAAATATGGTAAAATAATACCAATACACCTAGGTGTACGTATACTTGCAAATGGGCAGCTATTCTGTAATTCACCACAAGCCCTCCATTCAGATACGGACTTCCCGCTCACAGTAAGTCGCAAGTACCTTTCCGTGAGGGGACTTTTTTATGGCCTTTCAGCTTTTACAGCCGTGCCAAAGAAAATACGAAACATTACAACTAAACATTCTCGTACATTCTTGTTCATTCTTGTACACTATTGTTCATCCACAAAGAATAAAACTGAACAAAGGAAAAGTTGACCATTCTTATAATAATTATTTATAATGGCGTTTTACTTTTTCATCACTGTCTCCAGAGTTTCTGGCAATACTTTCACAGCCGTTGAACTTCACAACTTTCTCGAGTAATTTTCCCGAACGACTTAAAATGAAACGTCTGCCGCCGTTTCGATCTTCAACTATTCGTTATATTTTTACATTTCTTCGGTTTTACCCGGGGCTTTTGTATTTACTTGCATATATCCTTTATTTACTTATTATTCTTAACCTGTCTTTTGGCCACTTAAAGTCATGGAGAGAGGGGCTATCTACAGGGTGCTATCCTTTTCTAAACATCAATGGCTCCGGGTAAGCTTACATATCCCAAGTTATAACTTTTAATAGCTTATAAGAGATTATTATTATTTCTACCACCAATGAATATAGAACTCTCATACCTTATATTCTCCGTCTTCATTGGTTTCTGTACACCATCTCCCGTCGGCCCGTTGGAGATGGTGACAAGAAACCAATGAAGACGGAGAATATAAGGTATGAGAGTGCTTATAAGAAAAGTCAAGACCTTTTAACCAATCTCTCAGGTCCTCCTATTTCTTCTGTCCAAAATGAGCCTTTTATACTCGGATATCAGAGGTGAGATCGAAGCTTCATAGATAAATTCTTTTGGTAGTACACATGGGAGAATGTAAAATTACTTGATAGGAAGTAAGGAATAAGTACCCACTATAGTCCAGCTCCAATGACTCCAAGAATTTGGTCAGCGATTATCTCAAAAGGATCATTCAAAAAATAAATTTAGATCTCTCACTGGTTTATATTAAATTGCCACAGGTTTGCATGTACTTTTATTTCGCTAAACACGGTCAGAAACGAATAAATTTTCAGAATTTAAGTAATATACGTTTTCACAGAAGCTTATATTTATCTATTTAACAGAAATTTAATTATATAAATTGTTATTTATGAATTTGACACAGTTTGAAATTTGATTCATCGTTACAGCAATGTTTATCTTTAGACTATTGTTTAAAATGATTAAATCCTCGTTCCCTGCAGGCTCTTTTCGATTGCCATTATTCTCTATGTATGTAACTCGCTGTAGGTATTGCATGAACTTTGAATTTAATCGAACTAACAGGATTACCAAGAAATTCTCTAATTAATGAGAAACACTTCATTTGCAATCTCCAACTGCACTTGTGGCTATAATTTTAATTAATATTAAAGGTGATTTGAGTTCATAGTTCTCTTAAATTGACGTTGCATTTATAAATCTTTATGGTTGTATAAATATTCACTTTGGGTGAGTTATGTATTGACAACGAAATACAATAATATTTACTTATATATATAGCTTGATTTTCTTGAGGGATTTTTGTACTACTAAGTAGTAAAATGTTTTTTTATTAACATTTATTTTACATTATATTTTTACTAAAAATGATTAAAATTGATAAAACTTTTAAATGAATCATTGAATATTAAAGACGTTTTTTTCTAAAAATATTGAAGTAAAAGTTGTTGTTTGAGATTCGTTTTTCTTGAAATTAACCTTAAATTATTCATTATTAACTGTAGTTTAAAGAGTGGTAAGAAGCGAATTCCAGATTGACAATATCGACCATTATAAGTCAATATATAGCTAACAGACCGTATTTTGTTTATTACTCGTATTATGAAATATTTATAAACATTTCTTATTTATGTTCTATAGTAGTTCTGCGTATGGTGCAGAATAAGTAGGTATTTAGAAGTATAACTTCCAAGTTATCGGGAGTTCAAGACCTCTCTCGCCTTATCCTTCGTTCTAGAGCCAAAACTTAGTGAGATTAATTTTTGTAGTTTTGAATTTTCGACGTTTGAGATCAATTTTATAATTTAGTCTTACTCATAAATATATATTTAATCAAAAATGTGGAATTTCTTTAGTTTAACTTTCTATGTGAAAGCTCTTTTGATCATTTCACCTAGTACATATTGTTACGGGCTACGGGGCAGAAATGATTAAAGAACAGAAATAAATATAAGTTAATTTATTATCACAATGAATTAAATCAATTACAATATAACAGTGCAATTGAAGTGGAGAACTCCATAGTTCCACGGTTATATGCGGCCCTCGATGTAGACATGGGATATGCCGACAGGGAATTGGAAAACTTTGGGGTACTTGACTGGGCCCTCCCTCTTTCAGCACTCCTATTTACAGATAGTTCTTATTACTACTCGATAACTGAAATAATTATAATAACATGTAATAATGTGATTATAATAAGCTAATTCATGATAATAGAAGGTATGATAGTTCTATATTCATTGGTGGTGGAAATAACCTTTTAGATTATTTAGCTTATAATGTTTATTATAAAGACGCGGGCGAAATATTTAATTTAGAGCAAAAAAACTCAATTCATATATGTTTAATGATAATGGAAATCTTTAGGGCTTACATTGCCAAAATGAATTACCCAAAAGGTTAAGTGGGAGAGAAAAATATTTTATAGTTGCGCTTATTTTTCAGCCAAAAAAAATTGGGCCAAATAGAAATATGCAGCATATATATATATATATA
>KZ806964.1:272048-283903 GCA_000696205.2 Oncopeltus fasciatus | reverse complement strand
TATTTGACTTTAGTTAATTAATGTTAGTAAACAAAATTAGTGACAAGATAGGAACAGATAGGAGGTTTAAATTAGCTGGTTGAAACATACCTTAAATGCCGAAAATTATTTAATGTAAATTTTCTTTATATTATTATTATCATACTTCTGCTAGAATATATTATATTTTTCTACCCAGGGCATTTTGTTTTTCTTGAATGGAATTGTAACATACATCTGTTGTAATAGAGTACCATATGTAGTGTTGCAATTCTTCACTTTATGTATATCATTTGTGCACTTTGTGATCACTTGGTCCTATTACATCAACAAAGGGCCTTTTGAAGAAATGTAGTTATGATAATATATATGGCATCACCAATAACTTCACTCTCAGAATCAACAAGAATATAATCAAAAGTAATGCATCATAAAGCACGCCTTTCACTTTTAGCTGAGAGTTTATCAATGGAATTTGTGGATCTAATAAATTTATTTAAATTAATAATAACAAAAATAAAACTTTAGGTTCTATCTCAGTCATGGAAATGTGAACTTAGGGACAGGACTTCCTCTCTCGTCTTCATGATAGCCCTGAAGATGGCTTACAATGTAAGCCGAAACGTTGGCAGATAATCCTTTATTAAAAAATACATTTTTTAAATTTGTGTTTTTTGGATCTACCTTGACCGAACCCCAACTAAAATCATCTTAGAATAAAACTTTAGGCTTTACCTGCTGAGAGCCAGGATCTCTTCTCTTGCTGTAGCTTAATATAAGGACACACTTATAAATCACTGAACAAGACGATTGGGGTTACATAAAAACTGTATGTATCTCTAACTAGAGGATATGTATTGTGAAGAATTTCTTTAGAGTTAGAGGGAGAATTATTATCTCGTGCTTATTATCATCATTATCATTTCGTTACCCCGAAACCTAATTACGAAATTTGATTGGATCCGGTTCCTCATAACTCATCACTTTAACACGTGTTTGTTGGCTTCTGACAACACAAGGTACAACTCGATAGCGTTAAAATTAAATTTCCCAACGAATTAAGCTTTCCAACAAATGGAGAACGTTTTCCTTCAGCTTAAAGTAATCAAGTTCATACCACTCCCCGTTTTTTTCGTGGTAAATTCTCTTGACATTAATTGTACTTTTCTCTTAAGCTTAAAGCCTGAACATAAATTAAAATCATGATTACATTTTTGGTATTCCTTCACTTATATTAAACGTTGACTTATCATTTACTGGATTTAGACTCTCTATTGCAAGACATTGAATGTATTCATATTTGCCAGAGGCCACAGAAATAGAATATAGGAAGAGGGTTTAAAGAAGATCATATTGAATAATCTTCAGTATATTCATTATTAAAAAGTGTAATTAAATAAATTAATGTAACATTAAATAAGCTTTTTTTTAAAAAAAAAATGTATATTAAGTAATCATTTTAAAATTATATATTAATATTTTTTATAAAAAATCGAATCAGACGCATATAGAATTAATGGGTGACTTGAAATACCCTTTCAACTGTTTAATTGTCTCTTACAAAATCCTGAAATATTCTCTTACACCTATTTTTCGCGGCATAAACATATTTCCATTCCTTTATAAAAAAAAGATGGAACTAAATTGTACTCTTTGTGAGTTCGATTACGTCTTTATAAAATCCATCTCCTGCCCGAACAAACAGAGATCTACGATTCTTAAGAGTAAGACCGAGGAAGAAATAATTCCTTGAAGCTTTGCTTTACAAATGGCTCCCTTGTAAACTGTAACATAAACAAGGATTTATTTTATAGTTTTACACCACAGTTCCCTCTCCTGTTAATTGAAATACTCACCTCTAGATTACAACAGCAGGTTATGTTATAACAGACAAAGCATAATGAAATTCTGTAAAGTATTTCATTTCAGTAAAGGCCAAATTAATTTTAAATTAAATCATTTATTTTTTCTCCAGTGCAGCTACATAGTATAATTAACAATGTACAGGTAGCTAGCCATCCTAGCGTATGCAACCAGGGCTTTCATTTCCCAGAGCGGGGGACTCAAACCGCAGCCATGCTTGTGTGACCAAAAAAGGTTCTCCGACACCTAACTAAAATTTTCAGTATCTCTTAGGGCAAAATGTGTGTGTACGTATAAGTGTGTAACCCACTTAGCCAATGTTGTTTCAGAATTCATTTGCTGGGATGGACTTTTTTATTTATTGTTGGTCCAGGAAAATTAAATGAGAAATAATATTGTAAAATCGTTTAATTATTTGAAAGATTAATCTTTTTTTTAATTATTTATTTATTTTTATTTAAACACTTTAAACACATAAAATTTGTCGTAAACTAATTTCTTAAATTATTTATCAGTTTTTTTAATTATGAAAAAGTTTAAAGCATTTTACGGATAAGTAATATAAAATGATATATATTAAAACTCATTCAGAAAAGCCAATTTTATTCTGTTCAATTTATGTCATATTTATTCTCAATATATAATTATGTGTCATACTAATAGACGATATTTTCATAGTATTTCTTGAAAATACTTGACTTTCTCCCTTTTCCAAGTCTATAAATAGTGTTTTGAGTGTTGGTCGCTCGCCAAGTTGCCGCGGGAGTCCGGCCAGCCGTGTTAATATCCGCCCCAAGTAGTGCCTCTATCGTGTGCCTGTACGAGAAATAGTCTACCCCCCAAGATCGTACTCAATAGCCCCTGTGATTGCGCTCAGGAAAACTTTCAGCTCTTTCCGCAAGAGCGCTATCTGCGCAAACTTACCTCGACTGAGTCAGTCTTGAGTACTCTCTCATCACGTATCATCTTCTTCACCTGACTCCTTTCTCTCTATCTATTACAGTATTGTCTTATCTCCTCCGATATTAGGATATTTTCGAAAGTTATACAAGTCATCATAATAAATGGACTTTTGAAGTTCACTAAGTTTATTTTCATATTAATATATACACATATGTGTGTGTGTCTGTAGGCGCGTACTGGTAGGTTTTGCAGTGATCGGACCTGCTAACTTTGGAGAAACTGTGATTTTCTATAGAAGTTTACTTTCTTAGATAATTCGTCGCCCTTAGATTGCCAAAGTTCATCAATTCTGTGAGGTTGCGTGGAGAGGGAGAAGTTTTTCATTCCTAGAGCAATGTTAGTGTGACAGCAGCGCACCCTCTTGTCAAACTGTGGTGCTAATAGTTTTTAAAATTGACTGAAAATCTGGATATCCAGGATTTGAACAGACTTTTAGCATGCGAGTCTCACGAGGTAGCCACTATTTCACGGGGGGTCCCCCGTGTGTGTGTATGTGTTTCTCTCTGTAAATTTAATCGCCCGTCGCCAATTTTTCATACAAAGAAAAAATCATAATTTTCATTTTAATTTTTAAACCATTGGAGTTTCTAACATTTTTCAATGGGAAATTATTAAAAGAAATTAAATGGAATTCATATAGTCCATAGCAAATAAGAAATTTAAAATACCCTAAATAAATTTTAAATTAATTAATAATTAATTCGCAAACTAAATTCCATTTACGACCATATCTTGCAAAAATATATAATTAAAAACCTAAAGCCAGAATTCATTTCTCAGCAATATTCACNTTATTTAAAATTTAAAAAATAATTTTTTTGTATTTAACTTTCCTTTAATCTACTTATGATCATGGGCGGTGGGGCTATCTGCAAGTTGTTATTCTAATTTAAACATCCATGGCTCAGGAGTTTGTATTTGTCGATAATTGCAAGACCCAAACGGATCCCTTTGATTATCCTAATACCCTTTCTATATGATTATAAGGAACATGTGCCTGAATATCTTTTTAACATATTTTTCGATTAAATTTAAAGGACTAGATAATTTTAATTCTGTAAAATCGATGAATTTGAAAAACAATTTAATGGACAGTCGCTTTGAATAAATACATTTATTTTTATTTTAACTAAATCAGGTGAATTAAAATTAAATCAGAATTAATTTATTAATTAATAAAGATGAATTAAAAACGACCATATTTCATAAACCTCAGATATATAAGGGATTTTGATTTTGTTGAACTTCTGTTCATTTGTTAGAAATTTGCTTTACGTCATCACCAAAATTAAAAATATATATAATATTAGGTTATTACATTCACTATCTAATAACCTTCACTTACTTACTTAACCTAAAAACATTAAGTTCTGGGAATAAATTGATTGCTATGTGTTCTAAATTAAAAAAAGAAAGAAGAAAAGTCAAATATTGTATTTAATGATAAGATTGTGAATTATGAGGGGGGTTATGGTACTGCTTGAGTCTCACTGACACTAAGCAGAGGAAGGATTTTCTCCGGATGAAGCCAGGTGAATTTCCCCTGCGATAAAACCCCAAGCCGAGCAGGAAAACTGTAGAGAAAGGCGAGCGGCTGTCCCTGGAGGGAACCGAATCTCCAGGCTCCAGCTCTGACCCCAATCGTCTGATGCATTCCCCCACACACCCTCTACCTCCCCCCACAGATATATTTATTTTATACCCTTAAAGGTAATTCAAGTAGAGGCTTACTCAATTTGCTAACAACGAACAAAAAGTTTCTTTTTGTAAATATTATTTTTTTTGTGGTATATAATCCTACGTAAATTTTAACAATTTTTAGTGCAAGGGAACAGAATAAAAAATCTAAATCTGTCCCAGCCAGGGCACGAACCTGGATCTCCTGCTATCCGGGCCGGTGCGTTTTCCATTTACGCTACCAAGACAAGTCTGATAAGTTATTAAATTCCCCGCACTAGTGTCCAGAGTCTAACCTCTGAGGCCGCGAAAATATCGTCTTATGCTCGGAGGAGCTGACACTATCAATCTGTAGCATAAGTGGATAACGCACCGGCCCGGATAGCAGGGGATCCAGGTTCGAGTCCTGATTGGGAAAGTTAGGTTTTTATTCTGTTCCCTTGCACTAAAATTTGTCAAAAAGTTTCTTTTTTTTTCTCTTAAATTTTCAAAATCAATTAAATGTATTTTTTTTGTTATATACCTCAATATTAAAATAAATGTATGTCAATCAAGAGCTGCCAAATATAAGCAAATTCCCCATGATTTATTAAAGATGATCTCAAATAAGTGTAAAAGACTAATATTACATCACTTGGCTATGGGGGTGAATTAACGCGTAGAGCGCACTTAAGTTATTTCGCATAGATTTTTATAAAAAAATATCGTACAGCATATACATTTAGTTAATTTTCTATTTTTCTTCCATCATTAATATATGTCTTATCCGTGTCTATATATTCATGTTCACAGGGCTACTCATTAGAAATTTATCCCTAGCCCTTTGTGCGAAAGTATATCATGATGAAGTTCACATCCATGGGGCCCACATAAATTAAATGCTCATAGAACTTTCAGATTTTAGTTTTTCTTTTTACCGCGTTCTTTGTATCACAAGTTTAACTTTTTTTAGTATCCTACCGACAATATGGGGCAAAACAAAATCCACACTCTAGCTGAGAGACCCATAAAGAATCACGTAATTTCATTTTATTTTTATTATTTCAAAGTTGACGAATATAGTGGATATTATCTGAAGTATCAAGTAATTTATGATAGCCAAACATTTATTATTCGCTCAAGCAGGCTTACAATGTTAAACTTACATTTGGTTCATTTACTGCTATACACAAAGCACGCAGTATTAAGAAAGAATAATATATATTAGAATAGAATTAATAAATTTGGTACGTACACGAGAATGAATAAAGAATTAACATATAAACAAAAATAGTAGAGTGGACATGAAAAATTACCCGAATAAAAAAGTTATATATACATATTTAATTATTTATTTGAATTACTTTCTGTTGACAGTATTCTGAAAATTCTATGTATATATATATATATTACGTTAGTCTNATATATATACATATTATTTTAGAATATTTATAATAATTATTAACACTGAATTATAAACCTTTTTGCTAAGATACTTTCGTATTTCTCAGAAAAAAGTTCGTTAAATATTATTAGTGAAAACATCATAAACTTGTAAATGAATTCTGGCTATAATTTATTTAAAATTCTTTACATATCTGGTAAATAAATACAATCCATTCTTTTTTCTTATTTCATTTAGGCAATGAGAAATATCTGCTTTTTTTCAACTTTTCCGTTACCGAGCTCAATTGAGTTTTTGAGGAAAACGTTTTTTACAATATAATATTTATATAATACCTATTATAAATATTTATTTTAATTGATAAAGGGGTTTATCTGATTTAATTTAGATGTTGGGAAAGAATTTTTTTCTATATTACATACATGTTTATGTATGAAGATCACCTAATTACGTAACCTAATGGTTACTAAATATTTTTAAATTAAAGGAAATGTTTCACCTTTAAGGTTTTTTATATACTTTTACCTATAATTGTGGTTTCAGGTGAGTGCTCCTTGATTGTTAAAATTCCTTTCTGGTGTATATTTGCTCAAGTTAATTTTAATAGAGTACATGCTGATACTAGATACCTGTCAAGCTAACCACCACAACTTTCACATTCTTTAAAGATAATCAATTCAGATTCTTCACTTCATGAATATATAAGCCTCTGTCCACCACTGAAGCCACAAATATTGGATGTAGCAAGGCAGCAGCCAACAGGGTCCGGGGGAACACTGCCCACAGATATAGAGGTTAACAAATTCTTGGGGTTGCTGCGATCGGACACTTCACCTCCATCAGGGAACCCCCCCCCCCCCCCCAACCCCTCTATCTATACTTCAATCAACCCCTTTCTTCTACGCCCCGCATTTCTCAATGCCTCTCTCTTTCTCTCTCTCTCTTTTATAACTCATCCCTACCCCCTAGCTTACCGCCATATAAACCAACCCCCTTTGTACGACCGTCTCAATTTACGAGCTCCTCTCTGCCGCATTACAGAGAGAATTTTACATTGCAAAGGATCCTTCACCTCTTGTCCTCTTTCTCCTTTCTTCATTTCTATCTCTTTTTACTGTTGAACTTTTTCTCATTTTATAAAACAATTAAAATAGAAAAACAAAGTGACACTTTCATATATTTTCGCTTCACTAATTGGATTCTGTTCTTTCTTTGAAGACAAGTCTAAAAATGAAAAAAAAAAAAAAAAAAAAAAAAAAAAAAACCTTTATTTTTATAATTTATTGTTCTCTTAAAATTCTTCTGAACATATTAATATATAATGAATGTAAATGATATATTAAATTATAAAATCCTCTTTTATTTTCTGTGAATAATATTTGTTATCTTTAAAATATGGAAGAATTTCAGTTTGCTTAGCTAATTAAATTCAAAATGGCTTCTAAAATTATTTTATATTTAATTTTGCAAATACTTTTAATTATATAGGAAGCGTGACAATGCTGGATAGGTGACATGGTTTTCAAGCAATATTATTAAGTATTTATTGTTCAACATATTTATTGTCAAAAATTAGTGTACTTTAATTTATATATGTGTGTGTGTGCAGTTTTCTATATATTATATAGAAAGAACGGTTAGTATGCAAAGTAACTCTCTGAAATTTCTTGTCGATTACGAGAAAAATCGGTCCACGATACCTAATGGCGCAGCTGGTTACGCCCATATGGAATGATTGGTTTTCTTTATTAATGTAACTTTGAGAATAATTAATTATATTTAAACTGTTAATATTTTAACCGATAATAAGAAACTTTGTTTTATAATAATAAAACACATTTAATACAATTTTTTAATAACGAATAATGAATGGGTTTTGAACGAATTAACAAAAAGAGAAGGTATTGGAAAGAACAAAAAAAAACAAAAATAACAGAGCCTTGTATTATTTTGCCGATTTTTCCGTGACGCAATAACTATTTACTAGTAATGTTGCTTGGACAGTGTCAAATATACATTTGTAGGAGGAAATGTCACTGGGTGCTACTAAGTGTCTAACTCAGGGGATTTTATACATTTCAGAAACGCCTCTATGCATTAAGGGTATTGTATTCTGTACTGTCTAAAATACATTGACCTCAAACCACTATCAATTCTGCCCGGAGTATCAACGAAGAAAGAAAATTTGTCTTTCCTGAGGGAGGGACTTGTCGCACGTTCAGCCATAATATATTTCCCGCTAGAAAAATAAATTTTTCACATTGAACTAATGTAGCGACTATTGTTTCCGACCAAAAGAAGAATTTCTATAATTTTGAAATAAGAGACCAAAATTTAGTGTTTATTCTCTTTCGGTAAACCTTTGGATAAGATTCCTAAAAGCCAAAATTGGTAGAGTGAGCAGGGGGTAGAGATACATACTATAATCTTAAATCGTAATATATTAGCAATTTGTAGGTCATTTTTAACGATGTTTCCGAAGCGTAAAGTTTTCATTTCATTGCATTTTTAAGCTGTAATCTAATTATTTAAAAAACCCTATTAAAAATATGCTTAAGGATGTAACTACAAGAGTTGAGCAGGTTATTTAAGTGTAATTAAACAAAACCGTTGCTTTGTTTAGATAATGTATGGTATAAGACGAGGGGAAGATAATATAAATTAGTCTACAATGTTATTTTCAATATATTGCAAATTGCTTTACAGTGAAAAAAAAAAAAGGTACTTATTGTACCAACTAAAGATCTGTCAATTGCAAACAATCTATTCGTCTAAGTTTCGTCTTGTTTCCTGTTTTTTTTCTGAATAATTTTTAAATAATTTACGATTATTTTTGGTTTGCGCGTATAGGCCTTCAAGGACCATAAGAAAATATCGATCAACAATCAAGAACAAATTACTTTATATAGCTTCCTTCTTTCTATCTCTTCCAGAAGTTCTTCATCCTTTCTGACTGTTCGGCTCTCCTTTCTTCAGTCCATCTTCTACTCTTGGTCCTCTTTTGTATTCCCGCAGGAAACGTTAATTCAAAAATATTCTTTCTGTCCAGTCTTTTTCTGAAATTTTAATATGTTTAGCTCTTCCTTCATTTTTTTAATATAGTCAGTTCTTCATAGCTCCAGAGTTTACCAAAAGTATGCTTGTTTAGCCTAGACTGGCTCATTCTGACCATAAGTCCATAGAATTTTAATATCCTTTTCCATATTGTAACTTCCTGGCCTATAATTTTACAGTACATCTCTTTATTTGTTCTCAGTCTTTTTTCAGAACCTTCAGTCTTCTGAAAATTGAGAAAAATTTCTATGCCAGTTATATTTGTAGTATCCATGCCTTAATGCTCGTTTTCCCTAGTCTGGGACCAAGTGCTGGAACAATATTACAGTGCAATAAGTACAACAATGTTTCAGACTCCAATAAGCGAATGTTCTTAGATAATTGAAGACATACTGAGACATTTCACGTCAAATTTCACCGAAACTCTAAATTTTAAGAGCACGAATTACTCAAAGATTGAACCGCAGTAGCTTTGTTCTGTGAATTAGGTCCTTAATTTTTCCTTACAAATCTACCAATTCCCTGATTTTTCATTTAGCAAAAAGTAAAGTTTAAAATAAATAGCAATATCAAAGCACTTAAAAGGGCAACTGATTTGGAACTGTTTTGAAGCTGTAACAATAATTAGAAATTCAAATTACAACAATAACAGGTCATTAAATTTGTCTCAATTGATATCTAATTACAATATCATGTGCTAGATATTGCCGGTCTTAATTAATATGTTTAAAAAATTTAGTTCTCACACCGAACATTGAGTGCCGTCGCGAACAGATGAATAAGTCAATAATAATTGTTATTGCCTCACTGTGGTCAAGCCAATTCTACTAATATTGGATTTAATCCATATTAAATAGTTTAAATCTACATTGAATTAATAGGTTGTATATGAATTAAAGCATAATAACCACTCAAAATATTAATCAAATATTTTATTTTACACTCACTTAATCTTATTTAACAATTCTGACAAATCCTTGTATTGAACGACCAATTAATTATCATACGAACAACCTAAGATTAGTTTAGTTTCCTAATAAATTTTAATGTCCAAAAAATGTAACCCCAAGGACAGTGTAAGATATTCTTTACTTATTCCTAGAATTCATAGTATTCTAGACAGAATTATGGACTTTGAAGGATTATATTGAGGAGGGAAGATATATTCTTGATATTTTCATTGATAATCCTTTATCGAGATCATATCAAAATTACTGGAATTATGACGTGTGAAATCACAAATTCTATTTTAAACATAGCATGAAATTCATTATAAGAACTTTAAAGGAGATGGAACTCAATACATGCATGGGTAAGGAAAGAGAAGTAAGTGGCAGTCATAGTTCAAACTTTAGATGAGATCTAAAGATATATAAAACAAAGACCTCCTAGAAAAATGAACTTGCAAATGGGCAGTCTAACCTACCCATGTGCTATTATTTGTAAAAAGCTATATAAATGATTTTCAAGAATATGGATTCTTTGAAATAGCCACATATTAAGTGAAAAAGAAAATTCGTAAATACTACTTCCAAAGTGTGAATTAAAAAGGAATTTGTGGAGTACCTGGGTAGCTCGTAGTATCTGTTTGGGTCTCGCAATCCTGACGCTGCGCCATGGATGTTTAGATGGGATGGAAAACTGTAGATAGCCCCGCCTTCCAAGAGTTAAAAGGGTAGGTAGCCCCACCCTAAGTTGTTTAAAGGGAGGCTAACACTTATGGAAAACAAATAAATGAATGTATGCACATATATGTTTGTGTTTATGCGTAAGTATGAGTGTGTGTGCATGTGCGCGTGCGTGCGTTTGTATGTTTTTACTGAATATTGCCTATAAAAGAGGACGATGGCTAATGTACATTGGGTTGTTTCAGGCGCACGGGTAGTCACCAGCTGTCGGCCACGGCCCTGCTCTCCTCTCCGGACGGGTCGCGGCACCCCCTAGATCTGTATGAGTTCACGGAGGAGGAGCTGAGGAGGCCGGCCGGCTCAGGAGTCTGGGAGTGTCTCGTCGGCTGCAGGCACCGCATCGACCAGACACTCGCCAGGAGGAGGGTAAATATCAACAAACACCCCGAGATCATGTAGCACAAAATACTTACGTTTCATGCGTTCTGTCACGAGTGTTTCTGTTAGTCGTAGAAGATTCCCCAGCAATGATATTCGGCATTTTCTACAGCCCTTGGTCCGCCATCTTTGCTTCGACTTCCTCAGTCTACTTGATTCTGAGGTGACTCCTTTCTTTTTCACGCAATCAATAATTGGTCATCCGCGAACCACGGAGTAACTGCTCGTCGTGAATGAGCTTACCTCCTAAATTAGTCGCGGGGACCACGTGTTCAATGCCTATCTCAATATATTAGAGATAAGCAATAACTATAATTTTATATTTCTGAAAAATTTGTTATAATTATTATTATGTTATAGCCTTTATAATTTGTACCCAATCTTAACATTACATATGGCATTAGAATATATTGTTGATTATGCTTGCTATTAAGTCATTGTCTATCTTTGTATCTACCAGTAAGGTCCACATCCCCCTAGGCTTGCTTGAGGTCGGTGTGCTCGTTTCATATTGTGCTGCCTCATCGCAGAAACATATTATTCTCAAAGAGCCTTACTGCTGTAAAACATGGCTACTCCCACGGATTGTAAATGCAGCCTTCACACTCTTCCTATATACTATACATCTTCACACGAATCAACATTTTTCTTACGCATATATCTCTATAATTTCTGTTGGGCTTTATATCTCTTTTCTTAAACACAGGATACTTGTACGGAGTTTTCAAATATCTAAGTCTTGTAAAGATTTTTTTTTCCCCTCTCGTCCAACTGCTATCTCTCCCATCCCCTCAGTCTCCTATTTCTCGCCCTCTCTCCCTCTACTCACTCTCTATCTCTCTCTCTCTCTCTCTCTATATATATATATA
>KZ806964.1:259013-271984 GCA_000696205.2 Oncopeltus fasciatus | reverse complement strand
ATAATTCATTAAAATTCATTAGTGGGGAGTATTTACTTCTGAAGTTCTTCAAACGATAATATTTCATAAGATCATTATGGACGTCATAAATATATGAATATTAAAATTGAAGTTACTCAAACATTTTCCAAAAGCAAAGACTTTTTGCTTATTAAACTAATTTTCTTCTTCTCTCTTACCTCTCTACTATCTCTTTAACTCATTAGGTGGGTTACCACCATATTCTAAATATTAGTAAAGATTTGTTTTAAGACAAAGCCTGATCGGGTCATGTTTCGAAGTCGAGTTCCATTTTCGGAGTCCGGTAACTCTCCCCTGATATTTTTTCTTTATATCTGTTTGAAGTACACTTCAATTTTCTCTAAAACTGCTGTGCAATACTCTAAGTCAAGAACAAGAATCGTTAAGAACGTTAAAGCTAATACTGAAAAACATGGTAGTGTTTTTTTCTAATTCATCACCGACCCATTCATTATCCAACTGTGTTACAGTGGTTGTCAGTGTCGGTGGTTATCAAATGGATGGATGGAGTTAATGACTATGAGGTCGACACGCCTTACAAAAAAAAAAAAAAAAAAAAAAAAAAAAAAAACCCATCCAATTACGAAATTAATTGGAAGAACACTACCATGTTTAATAGAATCAACGTTTCAACGTGTAACTCTCTCACTCTCACTCTCTCTCTCTTTCTCACTCTCTCTCTGGTTTCTTTCTCTCGCTTAATGATAAACTGTGAATCAAGGAATTTATAATAAAAACACGAGTTTCTCACGAGTGGAGCAATATTATTATTTGTTATTCAAATATTATTATATTTAATAATTCTAGGGCTTATTTACCAATACTTCTTTCGGATTCAACCGTGTCTTGGAGCTTTGCACCTAAAAGCTCCAAGACACGGTTGAACCCGGAAGAAGTATTGGTAACTATGTCTGAGGACCGTGGAAGCCTGCATGAACAATTTTAGGGCTCTGAAAATGCTATATATAAATGAAATGTGTGTGTTCATGTCGTGAGGGAAGGAGTAAGAAAGGGAGAGAGACTAAATATTAAATTATTCATAATGTTTAATAACATTTTTATAAAAAAAAATTTTTCGTAGGATTAATAATATTTCCAAAATGTATCAACTTTAATCAGTTATTTTATTGGTGGGAATTTAGATGGAAGGTTGTACTTTAATCCGAGTCAAAGTTTAGAACGAGAACGATTAGTCGATGGTATCCTGAAAATGTCTTAGATAGAAGCGTTACTTAAGCGGGGACAGGCGACCATTGGAACTCAGAAACTTACTCCCTTCCGAGACTTTCCACTATAGCGACAGACTTTGAACTCCCCTTCAAACCATCTGATACTAAAGAGTTTGACAGACAGACAGAACACTACTTCAGACGAACTATATTGAGGAAAGTGACTGAGTTATGCAACCACAGTAAGATATTTGACGAGAAGTTATCAACGTCTTCCACCATTCAGCCTGAAGAAGCCATAACGTGATGTGCGTATGCTCGGCAAAAATCTACTTTTCAAGCTCTGAAGAAGTATTTATAAAGACGTTATTATTTCTGAAGAACATATATAAAACTCTATCAGAACTTATACGCTATAAATAGTTTTATTACCGATAGAGGATTTAGACATAAATTAATAGAGATTGATTAATTTTTAATTTATAAATACGTTTCAGTAAAACTAGTATGGTACACTTGAACTTGGCAAAGTTATTCAATTCAAGTTCATTATTATTTATATCTGTCATCTAATTTTATTCTTTATCAAACTTCAGAAAGAATTAAACAATTTTTATTTGTTGTCCCATACTTTCAGATAAAAGTAATATTTTGTACTGCTCTCTTCATCAGCTGAATTTATTTCACCTCTGCATAGGTTAGTTATGCCTTGTAGAACTATTTATTTTATTGTACTTGGGCGAAATTAAAAATATCTCGAAATTAAAAACTAAATTTGCTCTAAACTTGAGGTAATTTTCATGCAATCTCAGGGCCTATGAATTATGTTTGGGTTTACAAATTACCTCATTGCGTAATAATAAGGTTCTCAAGGGAAATCAAACCTGAATAGAGACAATCTTGAGTCTGAACTTATACACTTGGATTATTCCAATACTTGAGTAATCCAAAAAATTCACTAGCGAATATGTAATCTAGTTTTTCTGCTGAATGAATTTGTTTTGAAAAGCTTAATTTTTTCATGTCATGTTTGTGAATTTTCAAATTCAAGCTCAATCTTATTGACATCACTTCTTTTCTTTTCATGTAGGTGGAACACCGTCACAAGTAGTATTTACTTTACCACTACAAACATCAATTTTAGGTACAATTTTATCTGAAAATCATCATTTTGAAAATCTGTTCCTTTTTTAACTTATTACAATTATTTTTTATTGTTGTAAGTTTTAAAAAAAGAAGATCCAGGTTCGTGTCCTGGCTGGGACAGTTAGATTTTTTATTCTGTTCCCTTGTACTAAAAAATGTTAAAAATAATAAAGAGTAACATTTTTTAGGATTTTTTTGTCCTTCGTCGATGAGGAGTGAAGAGAGACTGGTCTCCGATCACTGCACACTCTTTATCCCACCTGCTCTAGTTTACTATATATCGTAGCCGCGATATATTTTAATTTAGATGTTGGGAAAGAATTTTTTTCTATATTACATACATGTTTATGTATGAAGATCANTATATATATATATATACTAATACAGTTTTTGGTAGACTATTTTTACTTTTTCCAATGTAGGTCAGTATAAATCCGTTGATATATTTCAATAATTGTATTATGGTACCAACAGTAAATAGCTTGATTTCCCTCTTTTAAATTCGCAAAAATATTTTGACTTATTCGATTAGATTATTAGATAATATATCGGATATTTATTGGTGTTTTATTATTGCTAAACGAAAATATTAAATTAAGATTATATGTAATCTTGATTTATGAAGAGCGTATAGAAGATCTAAAAGGCAGTATTGATTAGCCACGTAAGCACGTATGTATCCAGGAAGGAATACTAAGTACCTGCCTCCACCTTGCTCCCAACACGCGAGATAACATCTATCTCGTTACGGGAAGCTGACATTTTATCTCAAACGAGGATTTCATTTCTGCTAGACTTTTGAATACAAATAAGGGGAACGGTAGAATTTATCTATCGCAAGAGGATTTTGTTAGAAGCCGTTCTTCATAATGTAGCTGCTTGCGAAATAGTGTGGAAGTTAGTCTACTATCTTGCCATTGGGACATCACTTGGAGAAGAAATCAACATTTAAGATTTTATAATTTTTTTATGTAGTATTTAATTTCACGTAAATTTTATAAATTTCTAGTGCAAAGGAACAGAATTTAAATTTTTTTTAAATTTAACTGTCCCAGCCAGGACTCTAACCTGGATCTCCTGCTATCCGGGCCGGTGCATTTACCATTTATGCTACCAGGACAAGACTGATAATTTTTTTAATTTCCCACACTAGTGTCGAGAATCTAACCTCCGAGGCTGACGAATGCTGTTTAATTAACTCTCGTTATTTACTTTTAAATAATCATTTTATAAATATTATTTTTTGTGGTATTTATAGCTAAATAAATTTACCCACGTAAATTTTAATACTTGTACTAAAAATTATTAACACTCAAGACTGATTTATAAATATTAATTTTGTCGCGGTATATTATCCCACGCAAATTTTAAACAATTATTGCACAGGAAATAGAATAAAAAATCTATCTGCCAGCCATAGCTCGAACCTGGATCTCCTGCTTTCCTTGCCGGTATGGATACCGCAATGGTTAGCATAGCGGCCCAGTCAATAAGACTGATTATGTCAGACCATAAGGCTACAAGAACGTAAGCCTCTCCGTGTTCTATTCTCACCGGGTCATAAATTCAGGCATATTATACAAATAAGTTGCTTATGAAAGCAGGTTTTAGTTTGCGTCAGCGCCTCTTCGCTGTACAGAAATTCCAATGTATAAACTCAGCCGACACTAATATAATAATGCGTTTTCAAGAAAAAAGAGGTTATTTTTCAAAATGAGTTGTTTTTTTCGCGACACAGTACCACTGAGGATAACTTAATTTTCCTAAAGGAAATTAATCAAAAGACATAATAACTTTTAGATAGTTATGTTTCTTTTTATAAATTAGTAAACCTTATGAACTTTTTTACTTTTTTGTAGTATTAGCCTCCCTTTCAACCACTCAGAGTCATGGAGGGAGGGGCTATCTACAGGTTGTCACCCAATTCCAGACATCCATGGCTCGAAACGAGCTTTTATTTATCGATAAACAACCTAGATCAATCCTTTGAACCCGCAGCGCCGAATTGCAAGACCCGAACGGATACCATGAGCTACACTGGTAGGGCACTAATACTTTTATACTTGTTGGAGTTTAGGGAATAATTGCAGAAAGTCACTGATAACTGATAACGGTGATTTGTAGTGAGGAATTATTAGGTTCTTCTGGTGTGAGTTGAATGTAGCTGGCTGAGGTAAGAGACAGCAAACTTGGGCTCACAGTTTGTGGACTGTTTTTGTGCGCTCCTGAGTCCTGGGTCTGTCTCTGATGTTGAAGATTCTCTGACTGAGAAGGAAGGATATTCCCTTCCTCGAAGGAACTGTTTTTGTCTCTTTGGACATCACTGTAAATCTGACCGGTCAGTTCCCTTTTATTGAATTTTAAATGGGTTAAATTACAAATAAATTAATAAATATCGAAAATAAATTGTCAGTGATAAATAATTATTCAAAAAAATGTTTAAAAACTATCCCAGTTATAAATATCGAAATATTCTAAATTTTAATTTTTTTTTTCGTACTGTTGTGAAAAAAGTACACAAACATATCATATTTTTATTATTCATAGTATATTATACATTTTAATAGTATCTTAAGCCACGGTGCATATCCAGATTTTAAAAGACGAACTAAGACTGAGAACTCAATTTTTTTTTCCTTAAGGAAGAAAGAGTTAAATTTTAAATCTCAATTTGGGCATTAAAAACTAAATTTAGCCAATATAGCCAATTTTTACTAAATACCAGCATAAATTTTGTCTCATCTAATTTACAGTCAAATACTTTAATTAAAAAAATTAAAAAATTAATTTTGTTGATATATATATTAAATATAAAATATTATGAGTTTATTAATGATTCTGATTAAATCATCAGGCATTTCATAAGTCTAAAAATTATGTATATTTATTAGATTAATAACTAACTTAAGTACATTTGTATTGTTCTGTGAGAATTCATATATTAAAAAAACTAAAACTTTAGCAAGTTTCTTAGTTAAGATATTCCTGGCGTCTGTACACGACTTCATTTTACAAAACATACTCTTGCTATGATGTTATAGTTTTTTAGCTAAAAAATTATTAATATTAGGGAATAATAATGGTTCACAAACAGAAATCAAGGCACATAATTTTTGAACAGCAATGTTATAGTATTTAATAAATTATGTAACTAATACAATTATTAATTAGTAAATTATGAATATACATACATTATTTTATTAATTATTTTTTAATATAATGTATAATATTATTTATTCTGTTCCCTTGTACTAAAAAATGTTAAAAATAATAAAGAGTAACATTTTTTAGGATTTTTTTGTCCTTCGTCGATGAGGAGTGAAGAGAGACTGGTCTCCGATCACTGCACACNATAATGTATAATATTATAAATGCAATGTAATAATAATGGTTTCTATATGATACAGAAATATAATATAGAATTACTCGTACGTAGTATAAAATATAGTATTTAATGTGAATCACCGTTCTTATAAATAAACATCAAAATAAATTTTTCTTGATACTTTGCAGGCTAGTTACAGTGACCAATGGAACAAAAGAAAAAACCTATAAATCGGATTTTAAACTCAATTATTCTATTAAAAATGAACAAATACCACTTTAATAATAATTATTATAGAATGTCCTTAATTGATAGAAAGGTTCTCTTTAACACATAAAATTAATATATCTTTGATATATTTCATTTCAAAAATTTGTTCTGTGAAGGTCATTTAATTTCTGTCATCTAACATTTTTTACTGGTTATTTATAAACACTTGTTCCGGGCTGGAATAAGACATATTGAAAAGTTAATTTTTCCTGAGCTTTCGGACATTCTGTGATGGCTTCTTCAGGGCTGAATGAAAAATGTAGTTCATTTTGTATCCTTTGTGTTAACAATAAGCAACCTCCCCGAATTCGTCCCTGTCCACAAACATACGTCTGAAACACTTGATCGAACCCTCTCGTTTCACATGGATAGTTATTTCTTAATTCACGGTATTAAAGATCTCACTCTTTTGTTCTTCTGTTTTAATTTTCTTACTGATAGGAAGCTGAAACATGTGGTCACTCCACAATAATTATCTCTTTCCATATTACATCTTCGTTCCTACACTTTCTTCTTTTTATTTTTATTTAATTAACTGATTTAAACCTACGTCATAATTAAATGAGATAATTATTTCCTTTATCTTCCTTCATCCTATTTCCTCAGATAATTTCTATATTTTTCATCAGAAAACTAATTTTAAATTCGATTTTCATTTCATTAATACAATGCCGGACAAAATTAAAGGATCACTTACAAATATTTATATTATTATTACATAAGAGATAAAAATAGAAATTCCATTGCCCCAGACTGGACTTTGTGTTGTATCTTATCCAGTTAATCCTGTACCTGTTTATATTCCCACCCGTTTATGGAGAAAAGGGTCAGATAATCCACTTATTTTCTTTCTTCTTATCAGTAAATGGTTAGTTGTTAGCAAAGATTCATCTTATAGAAGATTTTCCAACATTTAAGAGACTTTAGTTTTTACTTGTGAGTTTAGTAAGAACGTTGTGATGGCCAACAGAAGAGCATTGACTGAAGAGGAATCAATTCCTGCTGTTGCTTTGAGTGAAGAAGAGTTTTCTCAAAGGCATATTGCGCAAAGGCTCCAGCGGTCACAATCCGTAGTGACCAGGGTGCTTAATAGGCACCGTCGAACTGGAGGGCATACAAGAAGAGTCGGACAAGGCCGTCCGAGGTCAACTTCCCACCGTGACGAGAGATTTTTGCAACTGCATGCTCTTCGGGATCGCCGATCAACTGGTAACAGTCTGCGTGGTCTCCTCCAGGGGTTCAGGAATGTGCAAATTTCAGAGCGAACCGTCAGAAGACGACTCAACGATTATGAATTGACCTCCCATCCTTCAGCTACTGGACCTCTTCTCTCCAGGGAACACCGGGTTGAGCGCTTGAGGTTTGCTCGGGAGCACCTAAAATGGACTCAGGAAGATTGGAGCCTCGTTTTATTCAGCGATGAGTCAAGATTCTGTCTCCGATCTCCAGATGGACGGGAAAAGGTATGGCGAAGGCGGGGAGTGAGGTATGCTCAATGCACTTTTTCTCCAAGGTTTGCGTTTGGTGGTGGGTCAGTGATGGTGTGGGGGGGCCTAAATTTAATTGTACGGAGTTGGTTCTTGTGAATCGTGGCTCTATAACTGCTGACAGGTACATTAGGGAGGTACTTGAGCCACATGTAATACCTTTCGCCAGAAATATCGCAGGTAACTTTATTTTTATGCACGATAATGCCCGACCTCACGTTGCTCGATCAGTGCAAAATTTCCTCAGGCAAGAAGAAATTGACGGTATGGTTCGGCCTCCTAGAAGTCCAGATATGAACCCAATAGAGCATGTATGGGACATACTTGGAAGACGTGTCCGCGCCCGAGACCCTCAAAATTTGGCAGATTTAAGGGAAATGTTAGTGGAAGAGTGGAACAACATCCCAGAACAACATCTAAGAGCCCTGGTCGCTGGAATGGGCAGGAGAATGGAAGCAATTATCAGAGCTAGAGGTGGGAATACCAATTATTGATCGTTTTCCTCGAATTCTTCCTTTTTATTCAGTTTTGTTATTTCATTTCAAAGATTTACTTTTTCATTTATAAACTGTAGGATCGTTTTTTTTTTATTTGTTTTCCTATTAAAAATTTCTAGAAAATAATTTTTTATTTTTTATTACCCTTATAATAAAGTGTGACTTCCAAAGAAAAAATAATATTTTCAAAAACACCCTATACAGTTCAGTAATTTCAAAATATTGAAGTGATCCTTTAATTTTGTCCGGCAGTGTATTATTTTATTTATACTCTCTCTTTCTATAAATTTAGAAATTTTACAAGGAGATAAATCATCATAATGAAAAGTATAATAATAAATTCGTTGCCTCCCCCATTTTACTCATCTTACAGCTGTACAGGTACTTTCAACATTTCATGCTTTCTACCCGAATTGGAGCTGAAGCAGGCTCGCTTCAGATTTTGATATAACAATTTCTTCTAGCATACAAATTTAACTTTACAGTAAACTAATTCAGATTCCCTCTCTATATAAACAAAGAGAAAATTTTTGAAAGGTAACTTGAAAACATTAATCTACTTATATTGCAAAATAGCAGATTTCTCCTAACAAGCAATGTACGAAGATACCCTCCTTGCTCTAAATATAGCACTCTCCTGTATTCGCAAATACAGTATCAATCTAAATATGTAGTTTTCAAGTCAACAGAAACCTAAATATAAAATAAGAGAGTCCGCTCAACAATCCAAATTCGTATTTATTTTCTCTTATTTTTTTATTATTTATTAATATGCGTTTATTTTTAAATGCTATGAAGCAAAATGTTTTAAATTATATTTTACACTTATTTTGTTATACATACGATTTTTTCGTGAGACAAATAATTATTATTCGAAGAAGTATTATTATTTTTAATTTCAGTGTCTCTCTGATCCCCCCCAACTTCTCTGGCCAATTTCTGTCATTAAGCAACTCAAATAACAATTCGAAAAAGAAAATTAATATAGTGGATAAATATTGTATACCATGGAGAACATACTAGAACACACACATATACATTATATATATATATATATATAAACACTGATTATCCATATTTTTATCTCCTTTAATATTTAATTGGAGAAGATCTATTGGAATATTTCAAAATTCGAACCTATTTAAAGTTTGCTATTAAAATTATAACAGCAATAGAAGATGGTGAAGAAAACTAAAAGAGAAGCCATTAGAGCTCCAAAACCTTTCTTAACAGAACGGACATTTCTGCTCGAGAAGGAGAGCAAGGAAATAAATACAATAATACATGCAAATTGCTACGCAGCAGTATGTTCTTGATCGTAAATAATAAGGCAGCATTCAGGCCAGGAAGGACAACAAATTGAGTCCAGTATGGGTCTTGGCGTTTAAATATGTAAGGTTATATGAGGGCAGACAGCTTGCAAATGAGGACTCATGAAGTAAAACAACCTGCTCAGAAATTACCTTCATTGCTGAGACATCTATCACGCGGGCGAAGGGAGCAATATACAGGGCTATGAGAGATTTAGTGCCCCAAGCAAGCAGAGTAGGGAACAAAAACTGACTGATGCCTTGAAGCATGAATGGACCACCCAAAGGAATATGACTCAAAATGGAGCAGTAACCAAGAGATTGTTCTCAACTGTGGAATCGAGACTTAAGTTCAGACGGGTTAATTCCGAGAACTGAACGATCCAATTCTTAACGTCACTGTCGAAACTACATTTACGAGAAGAGAGGGAAGAAGATTCCGAAGTGCGGATGAATTCATTTGGCACGATATTTATAATTGCTCAAGTTTGGAGATAAGAGGTAAAAATTTGAAAAAAAAAAAACATTTAAGTAAGTAACTGCTACAATAATGCTCCTGAATTAAGTCCCAAAACTCCAGAAGCATGAGAGCTAAGGATGTACTTCATCTGGAAATTGAAAAAAGCCATTTACGACCTTTAATGGCTAATTGATGTGGAGAATTGAAGAGAAGGAATCCTATGTCTCTGACTCCTAGACCGTTTAAAATTATGCAAATAATGCCGAATTACACAGCGAAACACTACCCCAGCCCCTTAAATCCGTAATACTGTCATGAGGGTAATAAACAAAACGAAAGCTTCCATTATTAAAATGATGCAGTAAAGACATGAAAATAGAGTAATGCGGCAAACGCTCTCCAAAACAGATCGGACTAAAAGTAGGGCAATCGAACCCCTGATCATCAAAAAGAAAGAGCCCAAGCAGCTTCACACTTAAAAAATATATGATTGCTTCTAGATTATTTCAAGCGACAAAAGGCCTATTGGACAAAGAAACAACTGGACAAGTAGTATGCGGTTACCCTTTTTGAATGAGACAAAGTCAAATCGTAGTATTTTCCGTTCCCTTATTAAGCTCTCTTCCTACTCTACCTAATTTTACCATTAACAACACTCTTATTCCCTTCTCCTCCTCAGTTGGAAACCTCAGTGTAACCTTAGACCAAAAGGTCTCCTTGGAAGCTTCACATTTTCCAAATATCCCGGCATTCTTTCCTAGCTCATACAACTGGACTTTGAACTTTGGAACTTCTTGACCTCTAATATTCGACGTGCTCCTTCTCTTTCTACATTCAAATCCCTCTCTTTTTGGCATCTCCTATCCATCCACACTGAATCTTCTTAGCTGTGAATATAAAATTAGACTTAAAACTATACAGAGTAATCGAAAGCTGAATGATTGTTGTGCGGGTCTGCAATACATGTAGATTAATCGAATCAAATGTATGAATAAAAGTGAAGTGCTTGTATATATTTGCGAAATGTGTACTTCACATTGGATTTTATTGGTTATAAGCTTATCCTTTGTTTTTTCTCTCTTTCTTTTTTTATTTTTTAGTTCTTTTACTTTTCCCGAGCATATGCTTATGAATTAGTAACTTGTAATGTCAGCTTCCAGGAAAAGACATTTTTGTTCAGTTATTTATTAAATTTTCACCACATCTATTTTATAAATACTTGTTTTTTGTTTTGTTTATTTAGATTTAAGTATTTTTTTTAAGCCAGTAAAGGCCTGTTTTAAATTACACTTTATTTTATTTAAGGGGACTCTTCTAGTCCCAGAATATTTTCTTTCTTATAAGGCTCGTGAGATCAGGATGAGGAGCAAGGACATTACGATAGGAATGGCTGTAGAGCTACCATATAAGCAAGTCGGAGGGGATAGGCGGGCGGCAACAGTCTCACCAGTCACAAGCAAAACAGCAGCTTTCTGGCGGCAGAGGACGAAGAGAACCGACAGGCATATCGGCAGTTCTATTAGGAGCCGACGAGAGCACTCACCTCGTGGAATATTCAGCAGCGATGTTATAATGTATTCAGGGGAGCCTGTAGCCCTCTCCTGTACAACTTCTCCGACCTCTGTGTAATTGCAGGCGAGTAATTGTGGCTTACATTTACCTAGCGGGGATCTTCTGTGGTCCGCTGATTGATTTCATCTTTCCCCCCATGTCGGCCACTGAAAGTACCTCACGCAAGTGCTGCGCAAACCTGCTCATATCCTGAACTATACACAGAGTAAATGATGAATTCAGTCTGGAATGTCAATCCATAAAACAACAATAAGAAAATGATACTAACTAGCTTAGCGATATTAATTCTCAATAATTACATTCCTTTATGTTTGATTCTTATCAAAAAGACATTTTGAATCTATAGTACATTTCAAACGTTTTATCAACAACGATAAGATATCTAAGGTAATCAACCTATTCATGTTGGGACTCAGACACAACTTCTGAAAAGTTTGATAAGATTCATCGGCACTTCTGCCAGGAGAAGGTGGAAATGTGTTCCTTCCTTAAGTTTACAGACACACACACATATATATATGTATATATATATATATATATATATATATATATATATATTGATAAATGAAGCATTTTACCTTTATACCTAAAATTGTAGGATGGGTTTGCTTTATTAATGTGTGATGGGAAGAAAAGTGCTCTAAGAGAGAAGAGAGATCATTCAACGTTACGAAAATGTCTATATAGATAATACATGGAAAATGCAATATTCTAACTCTTACATTACGTAACATTTAAGGAAAGATCGTATGAATATAGGCGTTTAAAAACATAAATTTTAGTGACAAGAACAGTCTTAAGATTAGTGAAGTGTGAAATAATTAATTTTTGGTTGTTTAGAATAAACAAGAGGTGGACTTTACAAGTACACTAAACTGAACAATCAATAAATTAGTTTTATGTAAAAAAAAAAGAAAAAGAAAAAAAAGGATAAATTTCATTTTCTAATTCTAGCAGTTAAAAAGAGAAAAAACATGGAAAATATGCAAGAATGATAAAAAAAATTTTCTCTTTCTTACCGTTAACCTAGAGCCAGTAGCAGTAATACTAACTTACACATCCTATTACTTTTTATTTTGAGATGCAGGTAATTTAAGCAGGCCTCGTTTTCAACTTCTAATGCAAATGTGATGCTTCGATGACAGCTGTTGATGTATGAATGCAATCCCTTTAATTCCTTATCCGTATTGGAGGAAGAACATATTATAACGCCCCCAAAATTCTATAGGGATTGCGGCTTGATAAAATGTATCTAAACTCCATGTAGTCCGTAAATAACTGAACTGCAAGAGGACTAATCATTGAACTCATGATCAAACCTCCGTCCATGGTATAGAAACTACCTCGAAACTTGAAATAATTTTGCTTCAAGCATACGCGAAGTAAAAAATCCTTAAGTAAAGAATCCTGAAAAAATTTCAAAAATGTTGACGATATTCGGTGTCAACAGAGTACTGAAGATGAGGCGTGGGCTTTGAAATCGCTCTTCTTTAATCAATTAATGAGAGGGAACAGAATAAAAAATCTATCTGTACCAGCCAGGAATCGAACCTGGTCGCGTCCTGGTAGCATAACTGGCAAGAGCACCAGCCCGGATAGCAGGAGATCCAGGTTCGATTCCTGGCTGGGACAGATAGATTTTTTATTCTATTCCCTCTCATTAATTGTTTAAAATTTACGTGGGATAAAATACCACAACCAAATAAAATATTTA
>KZ806964.1:212397-229267 GCA_000696205.2 Oncopeltus fasciatus | reverse complement strand
ATATATATTTATATGTATATAAAGTATGTATAGAAAATGGAAACTCGCGGCTGCGATACGTAGCAATTAAGGAGAGGTGGTATAGAAAAAAAAATCACATTTTTTTCCTTTTGTGTGTTCACTGCACTCTCTATTCCACCTGTTTTTGATTGCTATATATATAGCTTGCCTGTAATTTTTTTCATAAATTTCCCACCGCAATTTAAATCAATTCGCTTGTACATCTTCAATATGACATAAATAATTTGCATCATTCCTAAAGGCAAAGATAAGCTCCTAATTAATGATTAAAGGCTAATATCCCTCTCGAGTTGCTTATGCAAGGTCCTAGAAAAAATCATCAACAATAAGCTTCTTTGGACTATGGTAAAGCTCAATCTTCTAACTCCAGCCCAAAGCGGTTTGCCATAGCCATCAATCCCAAATTCCACCGTAATTTAATGTCTCGCTATTTGTTTATTATATTAAAATATATATCCGCTTCACAAACCTTCTATGGGCAAATAGGATCCTTCAATACACTATCGACAAACTCAACATCTTGGCCGTAGCAAAAAACCTCAGATTTACAATTAATAAAACCAAATGCACTCTCTTCTCCAAAAAAAGCACCCAAACCCACACTATATTAATGATGAATAGTCAACGTATGACTTTTGCTTGAGAAAAAAATTTTTTTAGGTGTGATAGTAGACAACATGCTAACTTGGCTGTCATATAAAAACAATAAAAGAAGAATGTTTTTAGAGACTCAATATTCTTAAGTTACTATCTAAAACAACATGGGGAGAAGACAGAACATCTCTTCCCGTAATATTCGAAAGTCATCTATCTAAAATAGATCATATAGCCAGATCAAGTCATCGCATTTATCTGGAAACGATTAACCACGCCGGAATCCGCCTAGCAACAGATGCCTTCAGAACCAGCCCTAACAAGAGCCTGTTTGCAGAATCTCGCTTTCCTCTACCTTATTATTCATCTCCTATCTTGCTTACCAACCAACTAGCACAATATTTTAACCCAAACACTATCCCTTATGCCAGCAATACCTCAGCGATTCGGCAAGGAAACATTATCCACTCTCGCCCAACCATAGACATACAGGAAGAAATCTAAGAACCTCCATGGTCAAGAAAAAGACCCATGATCGACATACGTCTAACCAAGCTCATGAAGAACCTAATGAAAAATTAGCCAACGCAAATGAAATTATTCAAGCATACTCAAAACATAAAATAATTTAGACTGATGATTCAAAACAAGAAGAAAACGAAAAATTTTCCACGAAATTCGCATCCTTCAAATCCAAGACAAAATAATCAAATTCCTGTGAGTTACGTCACACATTGTTAATAAGCGAATATAGTTATAAAATTTTAGAATATTTTTTAAAAAAAAAGTTTAACTCTGATAAAGGTTAGACGCTGTAACCATAATATCCCACTTTATTAAATGCTGTCCATTAAATTCACTTTTTGACTGATGAGAGCTTATGTCCATAGAAATAATTTACGTCTAATTATGGGCCTTTTATATTTACTGTCAAAACGTATTCAATGCAAAAAGTAGTGAAAATTATTTTAGCTAATATATATGGTAAAAGAATTATGTAAAGAGAAAAAAAGATTATTAACTTACGTGTCGCCACTACTAGTGTGTTGGAAATAGTAGATCCATGGAACTTGGCAAGATCTCATGTTCGATGATGCAGGATGCAATCCTATTCTACTAGCAGTATTATTATT
This sequence comes from Oncopeltus fasciatus, assembly GCA_000696205.2. Classification (NCBI taxonomy): domain Eukaryota; kingdom Metazoa; phylum Arthropoda; class Insecta; order Hemiptera; family Lygaeidae; genus Oncopeltus; species Oncopeltus fasciatus. The sequence goes on along the minus strand of KZ806964.1, from coordinate 227,519 downwards.
TATACCACTTCTAATGGCAGACTTGTCATTGCATAATTTTCTAACTTTGCCTGACTGAACTTTATCAACTCTTGAGCGGGAATCTAAACTTTCCTTGTCCAGATCAGGCTTGGAGCTCGTAGATGAAAGAGGCACCAAGACTCCATTGCCATCCATAGGTTGAGGACAACACTCTTCGGAACTCCTTTTACTTTCCATGTTTTTGCTGGCTGCTGATGACGGGCAAAAAGAGGAAGCACAGAAGAACTTACTGAAGAACTGTTAACTCACACTATAGCACTACGGCACTTAGACCCAACGAAATAAGACCTGAGCAATACCAAGTCAACACTTCCAAAGGCAACTGACGACTAAATAAAATTTGGAGATTAGAGGGTAGGGGAGTGGGGGGTGGGGTTTTTGAGTGGGGGTAATACCTAGAAAAGTAACCTGAAGTAGGACCTCTGACATCTGGCCAGGTACTTATTTTGGAATACCGCTCTACCTGTTTAATCCTTACTTATCATACTTCTTTTAAAATTTACGTTTTCAAATTGTTTCGAGAGAATACATGGGAGTTTTACTTCCAAAAGGGTATAGCTATAAATATAACTATATATAGCTGTATAACGAACTAAAGAATCTACATTGCCACGAAAAATAAATACTTAATGAAATATGGAGATCCCTTAGACAAGTATAAGAGTGGGGTTGGAGTCTAATCTAATTCCTCGAAAAGTAACCTGGACACGTGATGTGCACCCTTCTCACTGTAGGTTATCCTAACTTACCGTCTTTATTTCAATATTTATTTATTGGAACTTCTTCAACAGAACAGATTAAAATAACTAAATTCATGAAAATTACATAAGTATAAATGCTTCAAAATTACATTTTATTCCCATCAACCGTTAACACTCATTTCAATTGTTTCAAGATTCTTCCATTCTCTCATCGTTCTTTTGACCGAACTAAAAAAAACTCACATATTCGATGTACGCACACAATTATGTGAAGTAGATGTGTGCTCTATGACTGTGATAAAGTGACCCTTTGCCCAGTAACTTCAGCCAATATCTCCTTATTGAAAATATATCTTTGAATTGTTCCCAGACACTAAGTAAATTGTTTGTTTTTTTTATTTTAAGTTTTATTATTTTCTATAGTGGTCTAAACTAACGAAATATTCCGTTACGTCAGTTGTCAAATTTCATTTCAGGAAATAATGATTACGGTGGTTCCGATTGAAAAAATCCACAATTCAAAGTCGAAAATAGAAAAAAATCTAAACGCAAAAAATCCTAAATCAATAATTTAAACCAATAATTAATATCCGAAATCAAAAACAAAAATTAAAATCAATTTATTGAAAAATCCAAAATCATAGTCAATAATAGAGTTTTCAAAATACAATGTTTGCCAATGGTTTTAAAATAAAATTAGAAAGCTTGTAAACTTATTCACACTAATTCAGATAACAATAATAAAGTAGAGAAAATCTCGCTCCAGATAGCTTTTTATCTTGTGTTGTTTTTATATTATATAATATTATATTATATAAAGCACAAGCTTTACACTGATTTTCATCGCAACATCCATAATCATAAAATTTGTTTGGGATGTGGTGTGAATCAAAGGAAAAATCCTCATACTAAAGAAAAAACAAAATCCGCATGCTATTAAAGAGGTGTTTATATATATTTAAAAAAAAAATCAAGATTCCAAAAGACTGTAAACAATTTAATCCTATTAATACTTACGAACACTTAATAATCCCTTTAGGGCGTTCACTAAGTTTGTTAAATCCCATTCGAATTCTTTATAAAAAAAAAAAAGCCCCAGTTTAGTTATTTGTTTCAAAGAAGAAACATGACATTGTCTTTTCTTCCTTATTTACGAATTTCTCATAATTTTAAGGAATTAAAGGGGGGAGGGGNTATAATATTCTAGTAATTGTCTTAACCTGTGCTTCCATACCTTAACAGGTGGTTACAGTCTAGATTATGGAGTTAGAGGGCAATAGTTTTGAGTGTAAACAGGGATCATTAGAGATTATACCACTCTAGGCAGGCATGGACCGGAGCAAGTTCTGGTATCAATGCTCCCTATAATTATCCAGTATTTGACTTAACCTGTACTCTTATACCATAACAGGCTTACAATGGAGGTTTCATTCTGGATCATTGAGTTAGAGGGCAATGATTTCCGTGTTTTATTGAAATAGATATATATGAGAGTAAATACCTAATTAAATATTATAAGCCGGAGAGAACAACTAGGAAAATACCCCTAAATCTAGATTAAGCTGGCATGGAAAGAAAATTTGGCAAAGGTAGCTATTGTAGTCAAATTAATAACGACCTCCATAAGAATTTTTCCCAATACTTTTTTAGAACACATATTTCATTAAATAACATTTTGCACCTATTATATTCACCAAACCTTTCTTAACTCACATAAAATCAAAGGTATCAGTACTAAAAATTTTGATTCCCCTTTAACTGTTTATCCCAAAAATGAATTCACATTCAACTTTTTTAATAAAAAGCATAATTGTCGCATTTAGTTTATAACTTTAAAAAATAAGAAACCCTAGTAAACCCTTGACTTCATATTCTTCAATATCTTTCTTATATAACGTTATTTTTTGACAAATTTATAAAACATAAAAAGCACAAAAAAATCATCTTCTTAAGAAACGAACCACTCAATTTAAAAAAAAAAAAATTAAATAAGGCACATTAAGTCACCATTGACTCATACGTGAACTGGGAATTTTTACCTTTTTCTCAAAGGAATAAAAACCAAGGGTAAGGTCACACGTTAAACGTTTCCGTGAATGGATATGGAGTTTTCTCATTGTTCAACGCCAAACCAAATGCTCTGGTCATATTCAATAGTCGTACGAAACCATCTCTCTAACGACTACTACGACTTCCCCGCGATATCTTGAATAGGTCATGTATCGGGCCTTCTACGAAATGTCTTTTTCTTGAATGGAGCATTTTAATTACGTTAAAGAAAATAAATTTTATATGATTTCCCCCATTTTTTCGTGTATTTAACTAGAAATAGACAAATATTGCGGACGCTCTTTGACGGGATACACTTTGCTGATAAAACCTATGACAATGGAGAGTATGGCAGACTCTCTTGAGAGTTAGTGACAGTAAAGGCGGAGGCGGTATTAAGCGGCACCACAGCAGTAATGGCGGACTGTAGGAAGGGCAATAAAATCAGGAATGCTCGTTTACCAGCGACATAGGGACTGAGGGCTTTTCCACTCCGACCACTAGCGCTGCCGTGTTCAAGGCGTCGTCCGCTCTTTACGAGTCCTAGCTTTGCAGAGGAAGATCTTCGTAAAGATTGGGGCAGCTCAGCTTCTCCAACTAGAATCATATACGGCTCATTGGCGAAGATTTTAGTTTCCTAATGTCAAACTATGTTTCTTCCACTTTTCTAATATAGAGAAATATGAATGGGCGAAAATCTATACTTATCAGTCATAAATGTTTAAAAAGTCATTAATAGTAAATTAAGGATCATTTGAGCAAGATGTCGCTCCGAGGGGTACATCATATATTTTAATAATGCTCAATAAACAATATCTTAAGATAAATAATCTAAAATGTTATTTTCACCACCAATGAATATATGACTATCATACCTTATATTATCCGTCTTCATTGGTTTCTGCACACCATCTTCTGTTGTAGAAGACGGATAATAGAAGGTATGATAATATCTTAAAATGCTATTAGGCAGTTCTGTGGCACATAACAAGGTTTCCTACTTGAAAATATATTTTATTTATTTATTTCATTGCGATAAATTGCATTTTATCTCAAATTCACCCTCTTGCACTCTTATCAGCGTACAAGTGCCTCACACGTTCGATTAGCATCTTTTAATCCAACCCTCATGTGCCCACCCGCATCTTATGTACCGNATTTACAGTTGTAGGGGATAAACTATAATGCATCTGGGAGCAAAACTGTTAGCTGTTACGTTAAGTCCATATGAAATGGCCCAGCATTTTGAATACTTTTTGGCGGGTATTTTTTGGGGCTCGCAAATGTTTTTTATGGGTGTCGCTTTCCAGATTTTTGAGAAATAAAAGTTTTCGCAATATGAAAAACGCGAGAAACGTAGATGCTAAACACCAAGTTAGCCCTGTCACCATAGGGTCCTTATAAAGTAAGGTTTTCTTCACTTGTTGTTGTTTTTTGTGGTTTAGAGGCGCTCAACGACCATGGTTATCAGCGCCTTCTTCACTTGTGTATCGTAATTTAATAACTTTTTTTTTTAAATATTTAAAAAGAAAAGATGTATAACATTCTAATTTTCTCTCTGCCGTGGCAAAGTTTTAATTATTATAAAAGATTTTATCTAATTGCCAAGTCCAAACTTCGTACAAATCAGTTTTAGTTTTTACGAAGTATGGAATTGACAATTTGATAAAACCCTTTATTATATTTAACTTTTATTTTGTATTTTTTTACTGTTTTCAAAATCAATAGTTAAATCCGGGTTTTGAAAAATCCGGATAAATATCATAACTAATGTATTGTCANATATTTAACTTTTATTTTGTATTTTTTTACTGTTTTAAAAATCAATAGTTAAATCTTCCAAGCGTTTTGAAAAATCCGGATAAATATCATAACTAATGTATTGTCACGAGTTAATAAAATAACTACTTCTAGAAATACAATACTTATAATTTATTAACAAAGATAAATGCTTACCATTAATTAACAATCTATAAATATTGTCCTTATATCTATTATCCAATTAGAGATAACACAAATTACTTACAGCTACTTTACAATGCTATACAATATGTCATTATCACTAAAGCATTAAGAACTATAACAATTGATTTGTCACTGAACTATTATAATTCGTTCATCAATTAGCGGAAACTCAAGAGTGACTGCGGGTACGTTCTTCGAGGCGATTGCGAACAGTAAGCTGTTAGAGAGCCTCGGGGAAGGCCCAGAATGGTCTCATTATATGTATATCTGCGGAAGCCTAGGACGGCACAGTCGGTCCAAAGCCTTCTCTCTGTCGGGTATAGGCCTACAGTTTCTGGGCGTTCGTAACGGTATGCATTAAAATGCTCCCAGCCAGCTGAGATGGGGCGAACATTTTTCTGAGTCAAACTGGCAACTTCAATTAACCCTAGGAAACTCATGCAAACAGTGCAGGTAATCTGAAAAGGAAATCTATTATATTTTTTTAACTCAAGTGGTTGAAAAAAACACCTTCATCTTAGTAATTAATTAATAGTTGAGTCTGTTGAATCCTCTTTATTAAAAATTTCAAATTACAATCTTAATTTTTTCTGATTACCGTGAATTAAAAAAAAAAACAAGAACCCAAAGCTTAGATATATCCAGCCCTTTGGGAAACCCAATCTTTGATATACCCAACCCAACCTTTGATATACTCTAATACTAGTGTTTATACTGGATAATTACTGTAATTAAATAACAGCTAAAAACTATAAACATGGTTTAGCACTATAGTAAGTAGAAATAGGGAAGCTTTAAATACATAAATAAAATATGAAAAAATGAGCTACACAAAAATATTTATACTTATAACGGAATACAAGTCCACTGTAAAAAAAAAGAACACATGAATAAAAGAGTTTTCAAATCAATAAAAATGTAAAAATCATACTCTAAGATGATGATGTAAAAATCATAGTTTAAATTAAACAGCAAATGTAAATATTTCAATTTGAAATCAATATAGTTTTGCTAATAATAAAATTCATGGAATTTTTAAGTAATACGTCTCGTATGCCATTAAATGGTGAATAGAACTAGTTAAGTTACTGAAAATATGAACAATTGCTGATTAAGGTTAATGTCTAAGAGAAAAGATAAAAAATGGTTTCTGCTATTTTTTTCTCTAAGGTCTCAAAGAAAACACGTTTTTAGTTATTGCATAGCTGTATTATCACACGGGATTTCTGAAAATAACACTCTCATTGCATCGAAAAATAAATAAAAATACATCCACGAAAAATAAATGGTTTCTTACATATGTTACAAGCTAGAAAAAGTTCAGAAAAGGAAGAAAGTTCTCATTGAAAATTCCTTCAGCCGAAGATATCCCATTACAATTATTAGATAAGATAAAATATGTCTCTCTGAAGAGGTTCAGTAGCTGAGCCATATCTGTGACTAAAAGTAACGGTTATCACTAACTATCAGTGCGCCCCACCGAGTGCCCAGAGAGTGTGGGAGATAACCCACCCTGATAGCCCACTAAGACCATCTCCCAGATACTGTCGCCATCAGTCCCCATTTTGTCTTTTCGTTCGGGAACTACGCGCCTTGGGAATCTTCAGCTGCTCTCGGCAATAGTCTCGTACTTTATATTCTACTGTATTCCAACATATCTGTAAAATTCGGTAGTAAAGATACTACTTCTCTTTTATAAATCAATGAATTAAATTGAGTTTAAGTCGTTTGAAACATATATGGACAAGCTTCGAGTGGCATCGTGTCCAAATGAAAACTACGACCACTGGAGCATACAAATTTTTTTGTGAAGTGTTGTGTTAAAATTTAATTAACTTATTAATATCGTTTCCTGATAAAAAAAAATTTTTTGAATACTTTATTGCTCTAAATCATCTTTCTTTATTCTATAAAAAAAAATATCAGATAGAGCTGCAAAATTTTGAACGACCAATTTTAAAGTACAGACTGTTTTATGTGGGAGTTAAGAATTCGACAGGTGACTAAGACCATCACTCCTAGCGTATTAACATTCATGTGTAAAATATGGATATGTTTTCAAAGTTGTAATAAGGAATTGAATTCCCTCAAATATAAGCTGTAGTCAGATAATTTTGCCAACCATTTCAAGCTGGAGTGGGAAACCTATATGATGCTCTGTATTTCTACCATAACGTAAATGTTGATAAAGTCTTTAAAGAAGAGGAAAATGCATGTATTAGTCAGTGTAAATATCTTTAGATATAAAAAATTTGTTCGAAAGCAATGGAAACCCAGTCTGACAAGCTCATAGAATGAACAAAGGAAAGTGCAACAAAGGATGACTTGGTCAAGCGCGATTGTAAGGAATGTGTTAGGATGAGAGGGAATATCGGCAGTGTACAGGATGAAAAGAATGGACCCTAGCACACTACCTTGTGGAACTCCCGCCTCCACTTGGTAATATTCGGAGTAATCAAATCCTTGTCGGACCCTGAAGAATAGGTTGTAGCGAAGGATAAGGTAAAGGGTGCTTGGGAGGATAGATTTTAAATTGGTCAATAGTCCGCTATGCCAGACCCTGTCAATCGCTTGCGACACATCGAGGAAGGCAACAATGCAGTACTGCTTGTTCTTGAAAGAGGAAGATATGCAACCTACGAAACGAAAAACCTGTTGAACCGTGGAGTTTTTGGATCGGGAACCAAACTGGTGTTTTGGAAGTATTTGGTGAGCCTCATGACGTCATATACATTCATGACTTTGCAATGTTGTCAATGGTAAAACATTTAGGGGAAAAAGAAAAACAAAACATGTTACATTGGTGTAAGCCCTTCTTAACAAGGAAAATTTATTATATTACAAAATACATTAGTATTATTAAAATATATGTATTTTTCCAATCATTTAACACTTCAAATTATATACAATTATCGAATTTACAAAATGATCAGTAATTTACAAACAATAAATACAAGTATTTACAATTATTAAATGCTTCATTTCATTAGCCCATCATAATTTTTTAGAAATCTGAAAAATAATAATTAAATAGATAATTTGAAAATTAATAATTATTCAGAAAACTCATAGTTGTGTTCATTATACTGACAAGTAGCTCACCTGAATAGTATCCTAGTAATCGCCCAGATCTATATCATCTTCAGCAACACCTCCTCGATCAGCAAGGAGTCTTTGAATTGTGATGAGACCAACTTCTTTGGCAAAGTTTGTTGTACGGTGTTAAGCCATCATGATTGGGCAGATGAGGATCAGCTCCCAAATACAAGAGTGTCTCGATGAGTTCCTCATTTCCAAGCGTACATGCTATATTAAGGCAAGTATCTCCATTCTGAACTTCCTGCACAAAAACATACCAACTATTGCTGATAAACATAGTTGACAAACTTACATAAATCATAGTAATACATATCTAAATTTCTAGGAATAATTTATGTTTCAGCTAGCATTGATTAAGGAGTTTTTCTGTTTGACAAAACTCAAGTAAGGAGCGACCCTAAAGATATTTTTTACTTGTAAATATGAAAATTGCAGTATACATTTTAAGGAAATAGAGTTTTATGCATAACATCTAGTTTAACCTATAAGGAAGAATCATTTAACTTTGTTGCCTGGTCTATTTGATGGATCTGAATGAAATTAAAAATTATGTGATGAAGAAATGAACAATATACGCTAGAGTTGGACTCGCCCAAACTACGTAGAAATAATAAAAACTGCCGAAATCTTTGTACTAATTTCAATGAAAACCAACTTTCATTCATAGAGACAAGGAATCAAAAATAAGATATGAGAAAAAGTAATTCTAAGCTAATAATGACGGATAGTTCAATAAAACATATACAGAAGCATAATGAATTAGGAGAGTCCAAGACTATAATTTTTAATTATTGATCAGCTAAAGTTAAAATTTCTTTTACCTATATCTAACTGAAGTAATAAAACATATATAGCACTATCATTAATTTATAACTTTTAATGCAAACATTATATGATTATAACTTTTAGTAATTATTTTCTAATAACAACAATAAATAAATAAAACTTACCCTAGCATTGATGTTTGCATTGAGATTCTGGACAAGGTATGTCAAAATTTCAATATATCCACCGTATGTAGCAAGATGTACACATGTATACCCTTTAACAAAAAAGTTAAATGTAAAATTTACCTCAAGCAGAATATATATTAAAAAATAAGTAATATTTCAGACCAAGTTTAAAATCGCACGTTTTTTATGTACTATATAAATGTTAAATGAAAATAAGAATAACTTACACATGCATCAAATATTATGTACATGGACATGCACATTCAAATAAACTTTTATGTTTAAAAATAAATGNATGAAATGAAGTACCCCTCATTAATTAAATCATGTGCAATAGTATAAAAATTGCTATTTCTTGTGCTATTTCAGAAAATGTTTATTTATTTGATTTGATTTTATTTTTTTAGAGTGTTAAAGAAGAGAAAATATTCTTTTGAAATGTTGTCTTAAACTGGGACTAACCTTCAACCTCTAACCTGTCTAACCTTCAAATTACTACATTATATATGAAGAAAACTAAATAATAGAAAACATAAATCAACTATTAAAGAAAACTAAATAAATCAAACTCATAAATAAACTAATGAAGGAAGCAAAAAAATATGAAACAAAGAAAATTTCATAAATCGTAAACTCGAAAAAATAATAAAGAAACGAAATAAATCAAAACATATTATACATAATAATGAAAATTAAATAAAAAACAATAATAGATTCCTTATACTTGTAAATTGATTTGTATAGAAATAGGAAAAAAGAAAATGATGGTAGGACTACTAAAATAGATGAATCCGTAAAAAGTAAGTGAACCTCAGTAAAATGACTGTGGAAAAAAACCGAAAATAAATTAAAATTCAGAGTAGGTTTATATTTATATAATCGTATTATGTTTGATCCTATTTTCAATTTTCATGAAAGTAAAGTCACTTATATCCGTCCCTAATCTTGTAATGTTCCAAATATGTCTGTTTATGACATATTATCGTATATTCTTAATGAGCATGAATAAATGAGTAAAAATAAATTTTTTTATATATGAACACACATTTTTAATATATGAACATCTCCAATTTATTATAAGATGTATTTAGATTTTAAATGTAGATAATATAATGATTGATTTTTACCATCATAATTGTAGAGGTCAGCAATAAGTTTCTTGAGAGGATGTGAACTTTGTAATGGGGTCATTAGAGCTTTGACCCCTGCTAAATGACCCATCATTACTGCTATGTGCATCGCACTTCGCCCTTCCCGGTCGAGAAGGTTAATATCTGCACCTGCGCTGACCAAACTCTGCAAAACATCTTCCCGCTTTGCCCAGGCTGCCATGTGTAGAGGTGTCTGGAACAATAATGTTTATTAGTTAAGATATTTACAGTTAATGTTCTCAGGAAGTACTAAACCTTCACCTTGAAAAGTATACAGTTTTTAAACTCCTAAATATGTTAACTACGTATTATACGTCCTAATTGAGGAATAGTATCTAAGTGAGGAATAAGATACTTTATATATGTGAGGGATAAGTATATGATCTATATGAGGGTTAAGGTCCAAAATCTAAGTGAGAACTTAGGTACTGTATATATAAGTGAGGAATAAGGTGCAGGATCTATGTGAGGGATAAGGTACAGGATCTATGTGAGGGATAAGGTACAGGAACTATGTGAGGGATAAGCTAAAGGTTCTATATGAGGGATAAGGTACAGGATCTATGTGAGGGATAAAGTACAACATCTATTTGAGGGATAAGGTACAGGATCTATGTGAGGGATAAAGTACATATATTTGAGGGGTAATGTATATATTTTACTTGAGGGATAAGGTTTAGTGTCTATGTGAGGGATGAGTTACAGTTACTTTGTGAGGGGTTTCCTTTAGATTCTATTTGAGGTATTTGTTAGAAGCTTTATATGAGGTAATTTCAAAGAACACACATTTTTTTTCAAAAACATGCATTAATTTCATATTGTCAGCAAATATCCCATAATGATAATACACTTGTTCTAATTATTAATTTGTTTAATAAACTGAGTGAGTTTTTCAAAATTTTAAAAATTATTTGTATTTTAATTTTTCTAAAATAATAATATCTGAGATGGGTATTGAGAATGTTCTTCTGATTAAAAAAAAAACTATTTGAAAATAAATGTACTTTATATCCCAAAGCACATAAGCCAAATGTAAATATATGTTCTCTAAAGACATATTTTTCCCCTTCAATCTACATGAGTGTATGAAAGGTTAATAAAATTATTCTAATAAAGCTATAAATTACTCTGAGGCAGTTTCACATAATAAATACAAGTTAAGGACAGAGCTTACGAGAATTATAAATTGTATTTGTACGGAGAAGAGGAAGTTGGCTTAGTGTAGCTTATTGTTGTGAAAGAATTAATTTTTTATATATTAAAAACAAATAAATTTTACGAATACATATTATTTATATTTGTTTCATGCAAATAAACTCACCTCCAATGAATCATTTTGGACGTTTAAGAACGATGGATACGAAACAGCTTGAATGATTGATAGGATGAGTTTTGTATTTTTACTCATGATAATTTTCTTGTGAAACAACCTGAAAATGGAGAAAAGCCATTATAAAAAAAATGTGTATTGAGTAATAATACTAAACAAATCAAAATTTAGCTGAAACGTTGGCAGATAATAAAAAAATACACATTTTTTAAAGGGTATTTTTTTGGATCTAACTTATCCGAACCCCAACAAAAATACATCTAATAATTTAACCTAGTTAAATATCCGTAAAAATGTTCTCTAGAAAATACATACTCACCACAAAAGTTAAATGTAAAATTTACCTCAAGCAGAATATATATTAAAAAATAAGTAATATTTCAGACCAAGTTTAAAATCGCACGTTTTTTATGTACTATATAAATGTTAAATGAAAATAAGAATAACTTACACATNATATATATATATATATATATATATATATATATATATATATTTATGTATAGAAGATATATATTTATATGTATATAAAGTATGTATAGAAAATGGAACACTCGCGGCTGCGATACGTAGCAATTAAGGAGAGGTGGTATAGAAAAAAAAATCACATTTTTTTCCTTTTGTGTGTTCACTGCACTCTCTATTCCACCTGTTTTTGATTGCTATATATATAGCTTGCCTGTAATTTTTTTCATAAATTTCCCACCGCAATTTAAATCAATTCGCTTGTACATTTTCAATATGACATAAATAATTTGCATCATTCCTAAAGGCAAAGATAAGCTCCTAATTAATGATTAAAGGCCAATATCCCTCTCGAGTTGCTTATGCAAGGTCCTAGAAAAAATCATCAACAATAATCATTTTTGGACTATGGTAAAGCTCAATCTTCTAACTCCAGCCCAAAGCGGTTTGCCATAGCCATCAATCCCAAATTCCACCGTATTTTAATGTCTCGCTATTTGTTTATTATTTTAAAATATATATCCGCTTTACAAACCTTCTATGGGCAAATAGGATCCTTCAATACACTATCGACAAACTCAACATCTTGGCCGTATCAAAAAACCTCAGATTTACAATTAATAAAACCAAATGCACTCTCTTCTCCAAAAAAAGCACCCAAACCCACACTATATTAATGATGAATAGTCAACGTATGACTTTTGCTTGAGAAAAAAATTTTTTTAGGTGTGATAGTAGACAACATGCTAACTTGGCTGTCATATAAAAACAATAAAAGAAGAATGTTTTTAGAGACTCAATATTCTAAAGTTACTATCTAAAACAACATGGGGAGAAGACAGAACATCTCTTCTCGTGATATTCGTAAGTCATCGATCTAAAATAGATCATATAGCCAGATCAAGTCATCGCATTTACCTGGAAACGATTAACCACGCAGGAATCCGCCTAGCAACAGATGCCTTCAGGACCAGCCCTAACAAGAGCCTGTTTGCAGAAACTCGCTTTCCAGCCATTACTCATCTCCTATCTTGCATACCAACCAACTAGCACAATATTTTAACCCAAACACTATCCCATATGCCAGCAATACCTCAGCGATTCGCCAAGGAAACATTATCCACTCTCCCCCAACCATAGACATTCAGGACAAAGAATTCAAAGAACCTCCATGGTCAAGAAAAAGACCCCTAATCGACATACGTCTAACCAAGCTCATGAAGAACCTAATGAAAAATTAGCCAACGTAAATGAAATTATTCAAGCATACTCAAAACATAAAATTATTTAGACTGATGATTAAAAAACAAGAAGAAAACGAAGGCCTAGCAGCTGTCTGCACCGAACACATCCACCAACAAAACCTGACACACAAAGCTTCCATATTCACAGCTGAAATGCTAGCAATATGCCTCGCTCGCAACGACATTACAACAGATCCAAATGACTGTCACATGTTCTGACTCAATATCATCATTGATTAATATCAAGTATGGTAAAAAGCAAAGTCCTTAACCCAAAAAAGTTTTTCACAAAATTCGCATTCTTCAAATCCAAGACAAAATAATCAAATTCCTGTGAGTTCCGTCACACATTGGTATCAAGGAATACGAGGCGGCGAAAGAAGCAACCCTAAAGAACTCAACTCTCAAAAATATTATGCAACCAGAGGATGTTAAATGTTAGCTATGCGGACTTATATGCACAGTAAAAAACGGAACCAACTATTAATAAGAGACTGGACCAAGATGTGGTCCTGCTCAAACCGAGGTAACAGAAAGGAAAAAGTTGTCCTGAAAATACTTAGAACAGGGCACAACATTTGATAACCAGAAAAGATCCACAAATGTGTCTAACCTGCGACAAACAATTGAATGTCCAACAAATCATCCAGGATTGCCCAGCTTACCAAAATATTTCACTCAGAAGACCTTTCAAGACAACTGCCTGTGTCCCTAGGAGATAAGGAAGGCAATGTAGGCAAATTAATCAATATTCTAAAAAAAAAAAGCTGGAGTTTACAAAAAAATTAACTTAAATAAAAATTTGAATCAAATTATAATGCTTTGTATATTTTTCTATTTATGTTTATTAATAAGTGAACATGTTATAAATTTTAAAAAAATTAAATATTTATAAATAGGCTGTGAGTTGTTGACCATCGAGTTCTAGGAAGAGAGGATTGTAGGGAATTCCGTCATGGTAGTTGAAGAATTAAAAACAAATTTCAAACCAAAAACAACTTAGTTAAAAATTAGTTTTTAAGTCTTAATATATTTATATAATTAAAAATCAATTATGATAAAAACTGAATGAAATTATAATGCTTTATATTTGTTGATAAGCGAATATAGTTATAAAATTTGAGAATATATTTTAAAAAGAGTTTAACTCTGATCAAGTAATGACGCTGTAACCATAATATCCCACTTTATTAAATGCTGTCCATTAAATTCACTTTTTGAATGATGAGAGCTTATATCTAATTATGGGCCTTTTATATTTACTGTCAAAACGTATTCAATGCAAAAAGTATTGAAAATGCTTTAAGCTAATATAGATGGTAAAATAATTATGTAAAGAGAAAAGAAGATTATTAACTTACGTGTTGCCACTAATAGTTTGTTGGAAATAGTAGATCCATGGAACTTGGCGAGATCTGTTCGATGATGCAGGATGCAATCCTATTCTACTAGCAGTATTATTATTTATACCACTTCTAATAGCAGACTTGTCATTGCATAATTTTCTAACTTTGCCTGACTGAACTTTATCAACTCTTGAGCGGTAATCTAAACAGTCCTTGTCCAGATCAGGCTTAGAGCTCGTAGATGAAAGAGGCACCAAGACTCCATTGCCATCCATACGTTGAGGACAACACTCTTCGGAACTCCTTTTACTTTCCATGTTTTTGCTGGCTGCTGATGACGGGCAAAAAGAGGAAGCACAGAAGAACTTACTGAAGAACTGTTAACTCACACTATAGCACTACGGCACTTAGACCCAACGAAATAAGACCTGAGCAATACCAAGTCAACACTTCCAAAGGTAACTGACGACTAAATAAAATTTGGAGATTAGAGGGTAGGGGAGTGGGGGGTGGGGTTTTTGAGTGGGGGTAATACCTAGAAAAGTAACCTGAAGTAGGACCTCTGACATCTGGCCAGGTACTTATTTTGGAATACCGCTCTACCTGTTTAATCCTTACTTATCATACTTCTTTTAAAATTTACGTTTTCAAATTGTTTCGAGAGAATACATGGGAGTTTTACTTCCAAAAGGGTATAGCTATAAATATAACTATATATAGCTGTATAACGAACTAAAGAATCTACATTGCCACGAAAAATAAATACTTAATGAAATATGGAGATCCCTTAGACAAGTA
>KZ806964.1:178369-198899 GCA_000696205.2 Oncopeltus fasciatus | reverse complement strand
ATATAGATTACAAATTTTTGCTTTCATCTAAAACCCCCTTTCATCGCCTGATTTTAATGAAATCTTTTGTATAAAGTCATGAAATTGCATTTTACATCTATTATTTTTTATGAGTTCTTTTTTTTTTATAGTAGTAATGAAGATATAGACCATTTCTTACTTTGTTCTCACTTTAAACCATTAACTCATCCAACGATTTAAAAAAATAAATAAATAAATAAATGCTCTCTTTATTTTTAAAATCGAAGAGTGCGAACATACAACTTTATATATATATATATATTAATAATGAAATGTGAGATTACATTACCATAATTAACATAATGATTTGTAACGGATTTGGATTCTCTAACTTTTCGATATTTAACCTAGATGTTTTAATTCACTCTGGCAGGGAATGCGATAAATGCTTTACTGTGGAATATATCGTTTTAAATAAGTTGATATATTTGTATAAATTCTTTTCAAATCGATCCTATTTAGAAATATGCGAGAATGAGTGAATGAAGTATAACAAAAGCAATAAAACCAGGAAAAAATAATAAAAAATTTTTTATAAATTAGTCTAAAAGTTTCTTAGAATTTCTTGAGCAAAATTAGTAAATGTACAATAATGGTTTAGTTCTATTAGCCTTTAAAATAATGCATTATTTTCTTTCAAGTGTCATAGTAAATAGTGTATATTTGTAGTCGTCTACTGTTGGTCAATAGCTTGAATCAATTGCTTCATCCTGTAGCTGCTAGAAGCCGAAATTTTAGAATATATAAAATGACTTATAATGTAATAAAATCTATTTAATAAAACATTATTGTTTAATTAATTTATACGTCATACCAATATTATTATTTCTAGACTATATTTGCCGACCACACAGATACCAGCCCGTTATCTACTAAATTTCTATGAAATTTTTATCCCTAAGTTATGAGATCCACCTATTGAGTTGTAGGTGGGTGTGTGGTGATCGTGGAAGTTTGTATGTGTGCGTCAGTGGATGGGTCGGTTTTATATATGTGTGGTGGCGTGTGTGTGTTTTTGAATCACTGAAATATTTTGGCAATAATACTAATTAAATGAGGCTTAGGAAAATTTATTTTCTATAAGTTCATATTACTAGTATCAGTGTAGTCATGCCATCTTCAACTTAAAATTGATTAAATATCCATCCCATTGGAAATTATTTGGATAAAAATAACTGCAAATGAAGACAAATTAGCTAATAAAGCTTAAGTTAAATATTATAATGTACAAAGTAAACGTCTTTTAATGTATACTTAGTAGGAATCATAATTATAACATTATAATTTATTTAAAATTGATCCATTATAGTAGGGTATATAAGGCGGTTCTGGGCCACGCAAATGTTGAAAATGGCGGACACCATGTTTTCCCGCCAAATTTATTATTATATTACTGTGAATGAATATAGACGTTTGTCATTTCTAAGACATTTAAAAGCTGGTAAAAGTAGTATCTCTTTCAGAAGCTACAAAATTACAACCAGCTGCTCAGAGATAAGTATGGCCTATGAAAACGTCTACGCAATGATAAACGTCTATATTCATTCGCAGTAATATAATAATAAATTTGGCGGCAAACCATGGTGTCCGCCATTTTCATCATTTGCGTGGCCCAGAACCGCCTTATATACCCTACTCATTATAATAAATTTAATTTATTATTAATAGACCAATCTGTAGAATTCCAATAATCTGAATCCATATAATGTAAATAATTACCTATCTTATATCATCATAATAGAATAACTTTATAAATATTATTTATTTTGTGGTCTTTAATCCCACGTAAATTTAGATAATTTTTAGTGCAAGGGAACAGAATAAAAAATCTAACTGTCCCAGCCAGGACTCGAACCTGGATCCCCTGCTATCCGGGCCGGTGCATTTGCCACTTATGCTACCGAGACAAGTCTGATAAGTTATTAAATTCCCCGCAATAGATTTTTTATTCTGTTCCCTTGCACTAAAAATTATCTAAATTTACGTGGGATTAAAGACCACAAAATAAATAATATTTATAAATTTAATTTAATTGGTTGTGTTTATCAGATGGTTACATAAAAAAAAGACAATTTATGGTGGAAAATGAAATACTAATCATTAATTATGAAACACGTGCAGAACATTTCAAGAAAAAGCCATGAATATTCATCTTTTGTACGATGTTCGTATTGGTTTTAGAGTCACATTTCCGAGGTCGTATTATTGGACGAAAAAGGAACCTATGTTCAAGAAACAGTTGGAATAGCATAAGATAATTGAATACCAATAATCAAAAACTCAGTAAATATTATGAATATTTTATTTGGTTGTGATATTTTATCCCACGTAAATTTTTAAACAATTAATGAGAGGGAATAGAAAAAAAAATCTATCTGTCCCAGCCAGGAATCGAACCTGGATCTCCTAATAGTGGGATAATTAGCGCGTCCTGGTAGCACAATTGGTAAGTGCACCGGCCCGGATAGCAGGAGATCCAGGTTCGATTCTTGGCTGGGACAGATAGATTTTTTATTCTGTTCCCTTGCACTAAAAATTATCATAATAGAATAACATATTTCACTATTTTTGAGTTTATTTGTGCCAATAGAGTATTTTTGTCGCAGGCATTCGCTGTACAACGAATGTGACCAGTGCCGGACTGCGGGACTCGTACAGATCACAGTGGGCAGTCTTCACCTGGAGTTGGCCACGTTCTGTAAAGCCCTCCAGGCCTTCCAGCAAGCCCACTCCATTGCCCAGAGGATACAGGACCCCGGCCTCGAACTCCAGGTACACTTCCCAGAAACCTTTCCCCTTTCTCCAGGTTTTTCCTGGGGAAAGTCATGGTATTCACATTGGTACCGTAACACGACTAAAAAAATGTCTTCAATTTTACAGTGATTAGTCCTACTTAAAATTACCAAGATATAGAGTCTGCCAAAAATAAAATATACGTGTGTGTATATATATTTATATCATTTTCTTGTTCCTTTAATTCTTACCTGTGATTTAACTAACAAGCCGGAGAAAACAATGATTGCAAAAGCTATGACCACTAAATGAACAGGCAGGAAGTGCAGGAGTAGCGCTCATCCATCATTCACCATTCACTCCTGAAGACACTATCACATGATTTGCGAAAGCTCGGCAAAAATTATCTTTTCAACACAGTGAAACACGGAAAAGGCATTTAAGAATATTATAGTCATTGTCGCTGAGACAGGATCTATGCTAACAATGTGGAAGGAAGCTCCTTTATATTCTTAGCTCAATCTTAAATATCACCATATTTATGCAACTTTAGCTCTGAACACAAATATTTTAAAAATAACCATGTTTTTCATAACAATATTAATAATACCAATGATAATCACGGTCATTCACTTTGGCCTTCTTACCCACCTTTTCTTCTATAAACATTCAATAATTTAAACAAACACGTCAAAATACTGCATTTGGTTTCTGTAGTTTAAAAAGAGGAATACCCACCAAATTTGATGAGTTTTATTCTTAAAAATTTTCCTTGATATGAGTTTTTTTATTATTCATATATGATTCCTTTCGTAAAAATATTACGGAACTATATAATATTAAAAAATATAATTAGTTCGTATTTATAATAATGATTTCCAAGTTTCGTCTGTCTTGTGGCTCCCCTTCCGGGACCCTCACAATAGTACGGTGTCCCGACCTCTCCCAGACAGCAACTAGCCAGAGATCAACAACGAAAGCTATTACTATGAAATATTAGTAGAAAATGGAGCATAAATACAAGTAATAATAGAAATATAGATAAATACGGTAAGGAAAATATTTCTATATATCATAAAACTTATGAAGGCTATTAAGTAAAAACAGAAAAACTTAATAAGTAGCATTTATACAAATATTTATTTTTGACATCTGGCATCAAAGATATTTCTAATATCATGCTAGAAAGAGTTTATGAAAGATAAAAATTCAATAATTGTTTGGCAATTTACTTTTCATCCATGGTATATTTAATATTTTTTGTAAAATATTAAATCATAGCTAGGTCTTATGCCATAGTAACTTTCTACTATCTACTTGTTATTATCTTCTCTAAAAAGAGGCCTTAAGTGCCATTACTAAGGAATTTAGTACTCCTTCTACAACAAAGTTTGTATCCTTCATCCGACTCAGATTAATGGATCCAAACAAGAAAACCTCTTGGAACTCCTGTAACTCCTCCTCTATACTGCACTACAGAGGCAATACATTTTCTCTACAGTAATTTCAGAGTGTATCTCTTTACTAAAGGCCATCCTATCATTTTAAATTTAATAATATGACATACACATTCACATACACACACATATATATATATGTGTGTGTGTGTGTGTGTGTGATAGTGCTGGCTATTAGAGTGAAAAATTGAATAGACTGTAATCTTAAAATCAATATAATAATAATAATAGTCTTCTTTTTATATAAATAATATAAATTAATTGCTTATACAGAAATAAATAATAACAAGAAATGAGATAGAAAATAGGCTAATGAAATTGAAGTCTATTGCAGTCTATTTGCTGAGCTGAGGGTACTGTTCAGAGATGTTGGTTTATACTTTTAAAGCGGGGAAAATTTATTACGAAGAAAGTTTAATTTATTCCTATGATATTTGTTTCTTCAATAGCAGTTTCATTTTGAACGTTATCGATTGAAAGGGTTAGGCTGAAAATAAAATATTAAATCACTTCAATATCTGTTAATTGGAACTTTTGAGGAGTATTATCTCACTGAATCAACCTCTGAAATTACTATTTTAAGCAAGGGCAGTAAATATAAATCACTAAATTTAACAGTTCAGAAAATGAATTCATTGACGAAACCTGTTACGAATAAGTTACATATTCATTTCACCACATAATTACATAANTTTATTTATTTATTTTAATTTATTTCTTTTTTTTTATTATTATTTTTTACACCCCCACCACCCCTCCCCCCCGACCCAACTCCCCGGCCCATCACGACTACTCTCTTGCCTATCTTTCGGTGCGGTCCTCTATAGGTGAGATGTGTTCGCCCCCTGGTTAGTGAGCTTTAAATGATCCCAGGAATATGAGAAATGTAAGTGGCTACTCACATTTTGTATAGAGTTTCACTGGACAGCGTGAAATGAAAATGTGCATAATTAGATGATTTTAGTTGGGGTTTGGTCAAGGTAGATCCAAAAAAAATACATTTTGTAAAAATACAATTCATAAAAGTGTATTTTTTAAAAAACATTATCTGCCAACGTTTCGGCTTACATTGTAAGCCATCTTCAGGGCTGCCTATCATGAAGACGAGAGAGAAATGTGCATATTTTCTTCTTTCTTCCAATATTCTATATATATTCTCTCTTTTTCTTCTTTCTTCCTTGTTCCATGCACGGAGAGTGCTACTTGTTTCCTATTCTGCCTTAATATTTATTCTGTAGCACAAGACAGGATACAGATAGGAATGAAGGGTATGCCAAAGGGGAGATAGTAGCTGGGGCTCACCGCAGATAGCACCACACTCTTTAGGGGTAACCTGCAGCTGTGTTTATGGTGGGAAAATTGAACTTCTCTTAACTGTATCATTATTCTAAGACGACAGTGTGGTAAAATATCAATCAACAAAGAGGGTAATGTTGAAGATTAATGAAATAACTTGTAGATTAATCCATAGTTTCGTTTATGAATTGGGATTGATTGTGACGGTTAGCGTTAAAATTCTTTATAATTCAATTACTCATTTTAACCGAATTTAAATATTTCCAAGGTCATATAAGTTCTAGGTCAAGGTATAAATTCAAGGTATAAGTTCAAGGTATAAGTTCAAGGTATAGGTTCAAGGTATAAGTTCAAGGTATTCTTAATATTTCAAAATTTATAACACTGTGTAAATGCATCTTGCCTATCTTCGTTACGCACCGCATGAAATTACCCCAATCTATTCTTATAAAATAAATATATCAATTTCTTCTGTACTCAGTAGAATCAATGACAATTTGGAAAGTTTTCAAAGTATTTTTACATCACGTAGGAGGTACTTGAACATATTTTATTTTAAAAATGATGTAGATAGGTACAAATTTAGTTAGTCTTAATATACCAAATTCATTAACCATCAATATAAACTCTGCTGTTAGATTTTTTTTAAATTATAGAACTTATAGGTGTAAAATAATTTAATTTAAAATTTGTATTTTATGTTATTTTTACGAAAACTGGATATTGGATATAGGAAATTGCTTGTGAATGTGTAAAGCAGGCTCTCTAAATTTGCAAAAAATCAAATCCAGTATCTAGGCTTTTTATTGCAAACCACTAGGTTGTTTCATTTTTACTTAAAATTGTATGTTGGAAGGGATCCTTTGAAGAAAGGCCAATTTTATATAATTGTGTTATGTGGGTTTATTGAACAAAATTGTTAATAATAAAAAAATATTTTTTCGAAAATCGCTTACTGTGGAAATATGAAGGAATACGCTTACGATGACAGTGGCTCCCTCTCTTTCTTCCCAGTCAGTCAAGAGTCATGCTTACTGGTTTTACCTTTCACGTTCATTGCACACTTTTAATGAGATAAAATTCGCCCTAAGGTTTTTTAAGCTTTTCCTGCGCGAAGGACTTTTGCCTCGTCTATCCCCACTATTTCTGAGGATCTTTTCAACAGCGAGGATAATGTTGGAAGAAAATGAGAAAGACATTTCGCGAGGCAATCAGGCCAACCCAAATATTTACTGGTAAAGAACTAGAAAAGAAAAGAAAAATTAAAGATTCTCCGAGTTCTGGAATGGGGAGGGGGGGAATTCCCCCCGCTGTGTGTAGTGGTTAGCATTGCCTACTCCCAACCCCTCAGGGAATGCTTAGCGATTATCCCGTCCCGCCTAATCGGGGGCCATTGTTAGGTCCCTACTGCCCTCAACAGGATAGACCACACCACCGCAAAACCGACCGACTTTCGGATTTAATACTTATACCCTCGACCTACACTCAGCCCCTCCTGGAATGGAGTGGGGAGAATATACACCATTCCCTGCTTTGACGAGGTCTACTTTAAGGTAAGGCGTAATGTTCCCCATTTATACTTAGTGCATTATTCTGAAACGACCTGGACTTAAGGGGTTTCTGCAGACTATAGAGGACTGGAAAGTTATTATTCTTATCATATCCATTCATTAAGAAGCCAATATTTTACATATGTAAATACAGTTAAATAACTCAATAAAATGGATTTTTGATGTTTCATGAATATGAAATAAATTAAAATATAACAATTAATATAGAAATAAATAAGACTAAATGACTTATAGATTTTACTTATAGATTTTTATAGAATTTTACAATCATGAAGAACAAAAATGTTTTACTGAAATCTATTCAGTCTGGTAAATGTCAGTTTTCTAAAATAATCTATCTTTTGGCACGTACATTCTTCATAGAAAAGAACCATCGGCAACACTAGATTGAATAACGGGCAGACACCCAGTAACACAATAAGTTTCGCAAAATGATAACCTAAAAACGTTTTTTTAGGTCAAAAGTGAAATTATATTGATTTTATAGCCTTTCATCTTGCTTTGCGAGAAAAGTAAAAATCTCCTATATTTGGAAAGAGAGGAGAAGACTTTGTTTCGCCATTCACGAGCCTTGGTTCTCCAGAAGCATACAAAACTTTCGGCAAATGCTACTTCCCAAGAATGGAAATTCGTATCAACAAAATTCCAGGTCTTGCTTTGTTCCAGGAGTGCTGGAATTGTCTACCGCAGATGTGTTAGACGTCATGTATCCCAAATTTATCTTGGTTTAATGAAGGTTTATGCATCCACTTAATTTACTATTGTTTTAATTATCGCCGACATCACTAACCCACAATTCAAAACACTCTATAACACTCTACAAATATATAACGAGTATTCATACAATCATTAAATAAAATAGGATGTGTGTACGTATGTAACGTATGGACTTTAAAACGGCTGGGCCGATTTTGATAAAATTTTCAGGGAATCCTCAGAATATTCAGGCGGGCGACACTGTGAAATTTTCATTTCCAATTTACCTTAAATACATGTGTTTCTCGTTTTGATTGAGCCCATATCTATACCATATGTAAATTATTCTGTGAAAAAACTTTATGATAGGTATTCCATGGTTTTTTATTTGAAGGCCGTAAATTTCATTAAAAGCTCTATTTAAATCGTATCTGATAATACAACACTAATGTTTGCTTAGGGCCAGCAACGCCCTAAAAAAATTTATTTTGGCAAAACGAAGTTTGCCGGGTCCGCTAGTATGTATATATAAATGAGGAGTACTCATATGAATTGGTAATTTCAAAAGCCCGCCACACAGTAACTCTATTAGCGTTGCGAATTCCTTATTTACCAAATCATGTGGCCTTGGTCAGTCCTATCCTCCTGATGTTTCTTAACAATGGACTTAGCATTTTTTTTTCTTTTTCTTTTTTACATTTAAATGCATCAAGTTCAAATTCAAATTTAAGAAACAACAATTTGTGACTTGCATGTATCCTACAAACTAAAATACTTCTCTTTTATTTTTATTTTTTTATCTTTGACAATTCCAAAACAAGAGTTGGATTTTATGAATCTAAGCTAATATACGCCTGCTGCATCGAAAAACATTTTGATTCTGGCTACCTATCATTTCAAAAAAATTCCCAGTCCTCTTTTCTTTTACTCTCAATAACTAATTCAAATTTACTTTTAGCATTAGAAAGACATATGTCAAATTTCATAAGGAAAATTCAAAGGAAACAGTTGAAAATTAAAAAAAAAAAATTGTTATGAGAATAACCTCTACAGGTACATTCTTCCAGAAGTCGTTAAAGAGCTGTTATTCTATTTCAAAATTTCATTCTCCTTATAATTTAGATCTTTGTTTCTTAAATCTATAAATTTTGTAATTAAGGTTTTAGCCATCCTATAATAGGATGAGAAATTAGCAGTTTCTAATTTGTAATATGTAATGTACAACCCTTCTCGGTTGTTTTCTTTATACACTAAACTTCAGCAGAAATTGCCAAAGTCAATTACGCTTGGAAAGTCGAACTAGTAATCGTAAATCCAATGTCTTTTAAGATTGGCATTTTGCAGGATTTTACTAAACGTGGAAAGAATGTTTCTGCTAATTAGGTTTCAGAATAAATTTGTTTATTTATGTGTGCCATTTATTGTATGTTTTCACCTGTTGTCGGCTGTTAGTGGAATGCCCACAATATGTACTGACCTAGTCAAAGCAGGCGTACTACATCCTGTTATGGAAGCTGGTCCAAGTCCGGGGAACAATTAAAAGCGGGCAATAGACGGGGACTGCAGGAGAGGCCATTGTTTGCGGAGAGCAGTGCTGGACCAGACAAAGGACTAGTTCGTAGGAGGTCAGGGCGCTAGAGCGAGCTCACAATGCCCACCATTAGGCGTAATCACAGAACCCTCACTTTGTGACAGCAGTGACTAACCGCCGCTAACGACACACCGGCATGGGCTTACCCGCAGGCTCTCACTGGAAGTCTGTCCTCCAGGAAACCACTGTATAACAACCTGCTTTATCATTTCACATTTGATAAACCGGAGGTCGGGAACTCCGAGGAAGTCAGACTGGTATCTGAGAGGGAAGCGGAAGATTAGCTCAGGGGATCTGTATAGGTTTCGCAATCCTGAAGCTGCGGGTTCAAATCCCGCACAGGTCAGTCTTTTATTTATACATAAAAGCTTGTGCAGAGCCATTGATGTTTAGAATAGGATGGCAACCTGTAATTATCCCCTCCCTCCATAACCCAAAGTGGCTGAATGGGAGGCTAACACTATATATTATAAAAGTAAGGCGAAGTTGGAAGCAAAAAATTTGTGGAACTGATATCATTCAATAAGATCTGCGGCTTAGGTAATAGTGAACTCTCTCTCCCTCCCTCCCTCCCTCTCTCTCTCTCTCTCTCTCTCTCTCTCTCTCTTTGCTTCTAGGCAGATTTATTTATTTATTTATTAGAGGTACGTCCCAGTAACTATTAGCTCGTTTAATTGCTAACTTTTTGAGAATGTATGTTAGTTTGTGTGTACGTGCGTGCGTACATGTATGTGTGTTTACATATTAATTATTGTTGTAAAAAGTTATAAATAGCTCGTTCTTGTCTATAAATAGTAGTGGATTTACATATAGTACTACTTATTAGCATTAAATAAAATTTAAGCAATTTAAATTAACTAAATAATCATAGCTTAATGGTGACAAATAACATATGACAGCTAAATTAACAATAACAGAAATCCCTAAGGTACGCCGGATTTTCACGAAGTTATCCGTTCGGAACTCCCTGAATGATCAGTTTTAATCGACTGTCCAATATAAATATTAGGCATAGGGTGTTTACCTGTTGAAAACCTTCCTCTGTGACCCAAAATGGTTGAAAGGGAGGTTAAAAAAAAGTCTACGAAGCAGCAATTGTGTTAGTATTCACTGTTCATTCATGTCAGATTTCCCATATTTCATTAAGAAGGAGTTCATAGGGTAAATGGTACCTGGATCTATATTGGAGGAGAAGAAAGAGAGTTGGAAGAAATCAGCCTTCATTATATTCATAAATATCTGCATTTACAAGCATTTTTTGTAAAACTCAAAATAGATTCCAATATTATAAATTTTGTAAGAACGTCCGTCTTAAGATTTTGTAGATAAATAACAAACTTTTAATTTATTTAACATATATAAAATTATTTTGATTTAACATTAACCCATATATTTTCATATTAAAATACAGATACAATGTGTGATCATTTCCTCACCGGATTTATTATGTTAAGGAAGAATCTTCGCCAGTTACCGTTTATAAAGCAACAATTTTCTTTTTTCTGTCATACCTTCCATTGTCCGTCTTCATTGGTTTCTGCAAACCATCAGAAACCAATGAAGACGGACAATGGAAGGTATGACAGTTCTATATTCTTTGGTGGTAGAAATAACCTTTTAGATTATTTACCTAACTTTTTTTCTTTTAAATAATTTTGTTCCTTTTCAATAACAATTACTAAAATCATTCGTCGCTGTGACACGTTCGTATATTTATTTGGTACGGTACCTTTTTATTTGGAATCCACAAGACTTCGAACATTATTAAATCCGCGATGACAAACAGGATTTCGAAAGGCAGCGACGAACTTGTCTGAATAGCATTCGCTCACGAGCTGGAATACTTCCTCTCTTTCTAGGAGCGCCTGGAGACGGGAAGTGCAAACAGTGAGAAGCCGCTGTTTGCTCGGAGGACGCTGGAGAAGTGTTTGTCCCAATCAGGGCAACCAGATCTCGGGTTCGAGAGCTCTCTAGTCGTCGCCTCCAGCTTTTTATCTCCAGCACCTTTAGTCTTTTGAATATATTTGTATTCCTCGTATGGTATTCAGTGTGTTCCAGACGAGATCAATCTTCTAAATGTATTCCCGTTGAAGTGCTCCACTACGCCCCTCTGTTGAAGAGACAATGCTGCTGAAGTTATGCTAGGAGCTGCTTAGATCTTCTTCTAAGTTGGCATGAGTGATAAAAATACTATGAATAAATAACAAATAGATCTTTATAAAGAAACCAGAAAACCAGCGAATTTCTTTATCTGATTGCTTAACATATTAATCCCGTTATCACATCGAATAGCTAAGGGGACCCCAAACTTTCCGAACAGTTTTTTCAAGTAGTCGATGGTACTGGCCGATGCTATCAAATCGATCCCCAGAATATCAATGTACTTTGTGTAATAGTCACCTACTGCGATCCTTTATACTTGAAAATTTACGCTCCCACGATGGCTCCGTGGTTCTTACGGAAGTAATGGTCTTGAGCCAACAGATTGTGTAAAAGAAACTTGTGGAACTAATTTTCGTAAGTGAGTATAACTATGGATCACAGATTCCTCATGGATACAAGATTTGCCTGTCTAGCTCTAACTTTTGTGAGATGGTGAAGGAGTAAAGACCTCCCAATATCTTGAGGCCGAAGACCTTTCCAGAATACCACTCACCCTCTTGTACACTCTTCAATATCATTTCTGAACTAATTAAACCAGTTTTAAATCAAGTATAAGTCCCTTTTCGCTCAAGCCTCTATCGTCTCTCAACTGCTTAGTCCCATTACATTCTGAAGAGTCTCACTAATTGGAAGTAAGATTCAGTCTTCTTACGTCATAGCATCACAAGCAGCAGAGCCTTTTAGCTAGAAGGTAAAATTTTCGAAGTAACTTATATTTTGAAAAATAAAGTTCTGCAAATTGGAAAAAAAAAAAATACACGAAAATATTTTCACAAATATCTTTGTTAATAAAAGGCAAGAAGGTTTCCCTTCTACTTCTCTATAAGTTTAGATCGATCTTAGTTAATCTTAAAGTAATTTTTAATATGTGTTATTATTATACAGAGTTATTAGACACTAAATTAATAATGACAAATTTAAACCTTAACAAATCTGAAAGCAAAGAAAACAGATTAGCTTTATCATTCTTTTGGCAAAGACACCTCGAAAGCATGGTTTAACAATTAAAAAAAAAATTCGAAATTCTTTTAGATCGTTTAGAAAATGAGGAGTTTCTGTGAAAAATGGAGAAGTGCAAGGAAGAAGACTAATTATAGCGATTAACACATTAAAATACTTTATATTCCTTTAGCTTCCTTTCACATTATTTGATGGATCTCTCTTTACATATTATTAAATTAAAGTTTATTTTAATTCTCCATTTGCTGAACCACTGCTGAATAGCACCAATATGGTTTTGTAAAATATTAGAAGATTATGAAATCAGGCTGAGAAGGGAAGACAACTTTGTCATTAGTAATGAGGGTATTAGGATGGGTGAGGATGTACAGGATGAAAAGGATGGGTCCGAGCATACATCCCTGTGAAACGCTATAAGTAATTCAAATTTATATCTCTAACTTAGATGTGAACAAATATAAATTTGTCAAATTAAAACTTAAATTTCCAATTGATGACTCGTAGTAGGTACAAGTTTAGTGGCTTCGAGAGACTGAAGCACAGAGCTGTAATAAGAGTACTTGTGAAGCGCTGAGGGGTCCACTCTTGATGTAGCAGTAAGCGAGGCGAGCCTTAGAGATTCAGTGGGCGATCCTCTTCGGGACTCTCTGCACGTAGGCTTCAGCCAGGTCCATGAGTGTTCCCACTGCAAACATCTCGTTCCTAGGCCCATCCCTGTCAGAGTGCCATTCTATTCAGGCCGTGATATTGAATTTCCACCGGCTCTCTGTGGAATACTTAGTGTGAGGCTATTGGAGTATTACGTATTATATCGAGTTCATTTGACAACAATTAATAGCGTCAACGGAAGACCCTACCATATTACACTCCAATTTAGTAATTTCATTTTTTACTATTTACCCTTATATATTTTTAACATAGCTAATAGATGTGGCAAATCTGCAGGATTACACAGTTCTGTCTGACCAGTGGTTTAGCTATTCTAAGTTTTTTTTTTTTTTCTTAAATAAAGTTAATCGAACTGAAAAATTAAAACCATTAACCACATACCCCCCTTAAAGATTGATGATTAACTATTAATAGACGAAATGATCATTATTAGTTTATTGGCGCTGTAGCTTTCTCAAATTTTAAAATAATAAAACCAAATACCGTTTAATAAGCTTGTCTTTGCAAACTGTTGGATAATTTCTGTTAATCTCTGAAATCAATGGAGAGGAGACCAAAATTTTGAATCGTAATATCTTCGTTATGACTAGCGTTACGAACTAAATGTATGGCATAAAAAAAAGTGTAAAATATTTTATAATGCTTTTTTTATATCATATTTTCAAAAATACTAAGAAAGAAATTGAAGAATATAATTTCGAGTATTGAGTGACCTTTCTTATTTTTAAAACTTGGAAATCATATTCTGAATTTAGGTTTATTAGAGCATTTATTGGTTAAAATTGGATAGGGGTAAGTCCCGTTTAGATGAGGATCAAAATTCTAAATTGGAATATCTTTGTTGTTATTTGTGCTAAAGTTTTAGAAAATAATTATAGCATGTATTAAGTATAAAACGTAATTTTCTAACGTTTATGTTTTTTACATAAATCATTTGTTAATGAATACATTTACGAATGTAATAATGTATTATTGTTAAATGCAATAATGTTTTATTGTTTACCACTCTAAAGAAGTCAAGAGTGAAGTCACACCTTTGACGCCTTTTGTTCTCTCCGGCTCGCAAATTACATTTAATCTTATTTACATAAATTTTTAATGAATTACGAGAAATCTGCATAGATTCAGGAGCTGCTGCACTACGGACTTTTTAAAATTGTTGTAGTCACTAGTCAGGCGTTTGTTTATTTTGGGCGAATTGGGATTATATTCTCTCCTTTTGTTTTTTCTACAATATTTTAACCTTAAGCAGACATTTTTGTTTGAAAATGAGGAAGTTAATCAAAATGGGAATGGACATTTAGTTATTAGTATATTTGCTTCATAGCTTACCTTCAATAAAAACTTCTTTTTTTTTTATGTTGCTATTGGCATCTAGAATTATTTTTTGTTAATACGTGGGCTTGAGGGGCACGGAGGTCTGACACTGAGGTGGTAGACGCACTGGACTTCTAAACTAAATGTTCCTGGACTTAAAAACTCTTTTGAGCTTCTTTTTGTAATGGCCCAGAAGATTCTTGATGTGCTCGCTGGGAACATTCAGCCCACCATTCTTCATTGAATAGGGAAAAACTGACGGCCAGAATTGTGTTCTGACCAACCACCTTCTCTTGTGTGCCTTCAGTCGAGAATAAATATATCCTTAACATGTATTTCACCCCTGGACCTATTGCCTGTTGCCGAACTAGTTTTTTCATTATTTCTTTTTCTTTAATATGTGAGTTCTGCTAGAGCTAAAGGGTCTCAACCCTCGCTTTTACGTTTATCCAGAGTTATATTAAATTAATTTCTCCAACTTTAGGAGATACTTCATTACAAGAGAGGGCCTTCGAACCTCCGTCAAATGTACGACAGCTATTTCCAAGAGAGAATGAAATAGAATTTTCGCCCTTCAAAAAAAATGTAGAAAGTAATTACTAATAAAGTTGTATTTAATAATTAATTCTGTTGTTATTTAACCTAAGAGTAACCCGATTTATTTGAAGCCGTAGCCATATCTTACGGGTGCCGTGGGAGAAATACTCCAGGATCACAACACTGGACTCCTCTGGAGTTATAACGGCATCTCCCTGGAGAAATCAGACTCATGTGCTTTTACATCAACCCCTAAGTAGGAGTTATCTCGCGCTCTACCCGTGGCTCATTAACAGCGAGCGGGGTGGGGAGGGGAGGGTCTAGGCTACTCCTCTTCTAAACCACGGAGTCGGATATTTTTTTTTTTTTTTTTTTTTTCTGTGTTAGCCTCCCTTGCAACCACTAAGGGTCATTGGAGGGAGGGGCTATTACATCAACCCCTAAGTAGGAGTTATCTCGCGCNCTGTAAGTTCTATCGATATGCTTGAATTTATCTTGAAAGGTTGAACCACCTATCTCCTCTCTCTATAATCTTTCAAGATACATTCAATATACTTGAATGTATCTTGAAAGGTTGAATCACCTATCCCCTCTCTCTCTAATCTTTCAAGATACATTCAATATACTTGAATGTATCTTGAAAGGTTGCACCACCTATCCCCTCTCTCTATCATCCACCATTGTCCTTGGCCTACCTAATCTCTTCATTACACTTTTTTGTATGTAATACTGAAATAGTCATGTTCTTTTTACATCTTTCATCATTATCAAATCAGACGTTGTTAATTGGTGTAGTTTATACTCCTTTGGGGGGGGGGGGGGCATGAAAGAATTGCCATGTGTGTGTCTCCAAATTTATTGACAAAGAAATTAATCAATGCATTGGCTTGCAAGTGTGGAAATTACCAGAAAGCAATAGGATCCTTTAGCGTAGGTATTTAACACACAGCTTAGTTCTGAAACATCCTACAGAGGATTACACCTCCAGATATCCTGCATACTGCATTCTGAGGGAGAGAGGAGACTTCTCCCCGCATAGATATAATAATCGAGCGTTCTCTTGGATGACTGAAGATCCATTTAGCTGGAAGCGGAGATCGGTTCATTTCCTCAGAGCTCCCTTTGTGGAAGCAGGCAGCCCGATAAGCGACGTCTGAAAGACAATGGACTGAGAACATCTGGAAAGGACGGCCACCGAGAGGTCCCGGCAGATCGGCGAACTGCCCCCTCCCTTCATCTGTAACAGTTCCCTCTAGAAAAATATATACACTACGTGATTTCCATTAAAATGACTTTATTAGATACATCAAACCTCGTAAAGGATAAGATCACTGTGGTAAGTTCTATAATGCGCGTGGAGATATAAAAGGGGAAGTATTCAAACTTGGGAGTTAAATTCCTAAATATATTGTCTAATCATAAAAAATGTTATCGAAAGTTTAATCAGAAAATTTTTCTTTAATTAAATAAAATATATCCTCCCTTTGTGGAACATTATTTTATACATTAAATTATTCTCTGATATATTTCATTCCGTGTAGATTTCTGTGAGTCCTATCGGACGCGTCTTCAGTCGTCAGACATGTCCTCGCCTGTCTGTCTATAGATGGACCTGTGGATTTTTGGGAAAATTATACGCTACCTATCGTACTTGACAAGACAAGGTCGATAATCCATCTTCGCCTGGAGGGGCAAGGAACCTCCGGTGGAAGTAGCCAAATTTGTCCACTAGTGATCTCTAGTAACGAGAACCCTGCAAAGAACTTCTGGTCATCAAGAAGTCCCAGATCGAGACGGCTAGGGTAAATCTACAGACTATGAAGCCTATTGAAGGACAAAGAAGAATACTCCAGTATAAGCAATAATAACGAGTTCTTGACCCAACACACACGCAGCTACTACGAGGCTAAAGATCAATAATTCCTCCCGTCTTATACCAATCCTTTATATTTATCTTCTACCCAAGCACTTCCGTGTATTTATTGGCACCTCATCATGGACACTCATCTCAGCTAGGCTTGTATACCAAATTTTTTTTTTTTTTTTTTTTTTGGTTAGAAATAATTCTGTGTCTATTTCTTATATGAATGTCTCTGATAAAGTGCTCTTGAGAAAGTATTCAATTAAAGTTTTTTTGTTGTTTTTTTTCTTATGGCGTGACTCGGTCATTAACGCCAGGGAGATATTTTTAGAAGCGGGAATATCTTTTCAAGATGAAGAATTTCTTAGTCATGGTGAGGTGTAATTGTATTGTTATTGCGAATGGTTATTATGTGGGTGGACATAGTAATTTCTTTGTACTTGGAAACTATGAAATTTATAAGAAAAAAAAATTGAAAGAGAATGGAAAAGAAGCAAACTGAAAATGCATCTAGATAAGATCATTACATGCCTTCTTTAGAAAAATCATTACAGAGTCGATGACTTTAACGTCATCCAACAGAATTTCGTGTTGAGTCCCATTTAAGTTATATTTTTTCCTTGTTTCTTTATATTTTAGGCACTCTGTAAATATATGAAAAAAAGTTTATGACCAAATATACACCTAACTTAGAAAGTCCATTCTTCTATAAGCTAATTTGTTAAAATATGCTTTTGAAAATATATACATTTATTAAATATTTATGTTTCTTCAAAACTCTCAATCAATCTTCTAACAAATTCCTCTCAGTTCTCCAATGGAATGCCAACGGAGTACATACACACAAAGACGAATTGACGTTACTTCTCAATAATAGAAATGTTGACGTCGCACTTATATCAGAAACACGACTTACGTCACTGAATAGTTACAAAGTAATGTTGTTAATATAAATAATAATAGTGAAAGAAACTGAAAAAAGCTGCAAATATATTGGGCCCATCAAATCGAAATACCCTGTTCAAATCGAAATTTAATTTTGTACAAAGAATAAACTAGAAAATAAGCTAGATTAAACTCCCTGCGATAATTTGAGCAGCAGCTAAAGAGTGAAACAATGGTACCAATTTACGATCACCAACAATCATAAATTCCCTATCAATCCCGATATAAATAGGGTGATCATTGTAATTCTCGCAGGCCTAATCCCTCCTTCAACAAACCAGGTTTCTTTATGATTCCTAACTCCAACATATGTATCTGTCAAGAAATTTAATCAAATTTGTGATTTTAATTGGGGTCCTATTCTTTCTTAGATAAAATGAGTAAGACTCCGTTTAATATTATTAATGGCGCTTAGATGCCCAAAAAATGTAATTTCTTTAGTAACAGTTGAGGATTAATTCAATTACGCCTTTTGCAATATAATAAGATCCAAATTCAAGTACATTTTTTGAACCCTGCTTCATCTTACTGTGAATATTCATCCATTTATGCACTCAACAACCCTGTCACTTAAAAGTGGGTTTATAACATGAAAAATGTAGAGTAGTAGTCATAAATTTTTCTCCCGGGCTTGACCAAGTCGAAAAAATGTTCTTTGCTAAGCTTTCATTTAGGGCTGAACTGAGAATGAAAAATGCGATCATTCTCCATTCATCCATGAAGAAGCCATCACATATTGAACGAAAACTCAAAAAAGTAACTTTTCCATTCCCGGGAGACAAATTTATGAATGTTTTCAAGACCGTGGAAGCCTACGTAAACAAAGTACTGTAGGTTAATGGCTTTCATTATGTCCTCTCAGGTCAAGTTTATAAAAATGGCTTCTTTTTAATTTATTTATTTTATTTTTTTATTTGATAAATCCCTTTCATCTTCTAATAGTCATGAGAAGTGGATTATTTCGAGATAACCAGCCTATTCTAACACCCATTGCACATTTCTCTTAAATATATTTACTCAAATATGCATTAATTGCGATGCTCACGAAATCTTCAATTGGGAAGAAAATAAATAAATGGTAGACAGAGATATATATATATTAAAAAAATGGTAATGAACATAACATTAATGGACAGACATCTTTGTCAGGGAAAATTGTGAGAAATTTAATTCCTTTTTTATCAACACATTTCTTTTGACTTTTATATTCCAGGCGCATTTATTTATTCTCATTCCGCCATCATTTCTAGACGGGCAATTCAGATATATTCCTAGTAGTAGGCAGTATTCCTAGTAATTGAATTATGGATTCATAATGTTGCGGGAGTTGTAATAAGTTGTAAGAACTTGTCGGCCATAAGTCAATAAGTTTATTGACGTAACCCAAAACAACAAAAGTTAGTTTGACTTTTAGAGAGTGAAGCATTAATTCGATTGTCAGAACAAGTTATTAATTGAAATCGACATGTTCAGTCAACTCAATATTAATGAAGCTCATCTAGAAATAAATGTCATCCGTTATCGTATGAAATAAGCTACGAAATGCGCTATAGTTATAATAAGTGAAGAATAATTTATATAAACTAAGAACATTCAGAGGCTATAATGTATAATATAAGCCTAATCAAAGTGCCAATAGTAATAAATAAATTATAAAAACCTCCCTCATCTAAGAGCTTTCTATTCATACTGATTGCTTATATTTTATCCTACCTTAGTTGTAAATTTTTTGAAGGTTTATTTTTTAATAT
Source organism: Oncopeltus fasciatus (assembly GCA_000696205.2). Taxonomy (NCBI): domain Eukaryota; kingdom Metazoa; phylum Arthropoda; class Insecta; order Hemiptera; family Lygaeidae; genus Oncopeltus; species Oncopeltus fasciatus. The sequence continues at coordinate 179,331 of KZ806964.1, read as the reverse complement.
TTTTATAGTAGAAAACAACCAAAAAATTGTTTGCAGAAAATTGAAAATATAAGTTTTTAAACAATTAATGAGAGGGAGTAGAATAAAAAATCTATTTGTCACAGCTAGAAGTCGAACCTGGATCTCCTGCTTTACTTATCTAGCTCGTCACGGTAGTGCAATGGAAGCATACCGGCCCGGAAAGCAGGAGATCCAGGTTCGAGTCCTGGCTGGGACTGATAGATTTTTTATTCGATTCCCTTTCAATAAGTATTTAAAATTTACATGAGATAATAAACCACTACAAAATTAATATTTATAAACTAAAAATATAAGCTGTTCTTTTAATATATATGTATTATATTACATTAATATTATTATTATATTTATATTAAGCCACATTCTTAACTTCATGGTTTTAATGTAAAAATTAATTTGCTTGAAAAATAGCTAGGGTTTTCATTAATATTTTAACAACAATAAGAAGCAGTTTAAAATTCTACTTTGTACATAAATTCTTTCTAATATAAAGTAAAGTTACAAACAAATGTTAACACCATGTTTTTTTTTTTATATTTCAAAACTGTCATTAGTCAGTATCCTGAGAACAATGAGGTAAAATTAGAGAGCAAAACAGGTTGAGAAAAAAGTTCAGCGTAGCAAAGTGACGGAATAGCAATAAAGAGCAAATCAATCAATCGCAGGGAGTTACATATTAGATTAGAATTCAAAAGAAGACTGAAAAGGATCGTCATGTTCGCAAATGTAAGAGATAAATTGTTACATAAACATAGAAGTGCTTTCAGACCATACCCTAGTCGAAATACGTTCAAGAGATCAATTTAGTATTTAATACATTTAAAGTGTAAATACTGCTTGCCTAATTTCTTTTTTGAAATTAGACTATTGCGCTTTTAAATGATATTTAATATTTTTCAAATTATTTTAAGACTATTTTATAATTTTTTTTACGATGCTCAAAA
>KZ806964.1:135248-147346 GCA_000696205.2 Oncopeltus fasciatus | reverse complement strand
TTTTTTTTTTTTTTTTTTTTTTTTTTTTTTTTTTTTTTTTTTTTTTTTTTTTTTTGCTATGTTAGCCTCCCTTGCAACCAATTAGGGTCATTGGAGGAAGGGGCTATCTACAGGTTGCCACCCCATTTTGAACACCCATGGCTCAGGATAAGCTTCCATTTATAAATAAAAGATTGACCTGGGCGGGATTTGAACCCGCGGCGTCAGGATTGCGGGACCCCATTTTCTTCAAGGGAAAAATTTTGATAATTTTGCGGATGTTGAAATTATTATCCAAGAATTTTTCGACAGTCAACCCAAGGAATGGTATCAGCGTGGGATGAGCAATTAGCTAACAGATACTTTAATTTCAGTTTATCTCATTATTGGTCTCCTCCATTTTTTCTTTTACCTAGCATTTGTTTTTTTTTTTCAAATGTAACTAGTAATGGGATGAGCTATCTTTAGGTATACCCCTTATTCTATGTAAACATGAGACATCATTAGCCTAATTTAATATAGTCTGCAAGGCAGAAGGCTTTTATTTTTCGATAAGCAAAGCCAGACTTGGATCACACAGCTAACTTTCCACACTTCCATAAGTCTGAGAAAAACATAACAGTTAATTCAAACAAATGTGTTGATTCAGGAAAGAAGCGTTATTCACATTGGCATTTTCTGCCCATTAAGCATCGCCCTCTTTACTTTTAACAGATTTATAAATGATAATTGTGCCAGTATTGAAGTGTTGTCGGGTGAAGACTTTAATAAAAAATACCCATTTATTTACCTTCACAGTGACCTTATCCAAGGTATATATTTCTATGTATTGTCTACAAATATGAATTGTCTATAAATTTTAGCTTCGCAAGTGAAGCAAAATTGAAGCTGTGAATTTTCCAAAAGACTATGGGAACTTCTTGAAAAAAAAGCACCACAGAATTTTATTCTACAACTCTGGTTATTACTCTCATGTAACAAACTTCGGTAATATTTAACATCCACCATACCACCCAAAAAAAGGTGACTACATATGTTGCGAGTCCATTAATATTTTTCTTTCTTTTTTTTCAATTACAAAAGTGACCCTGTTTTGGTAGTATTGATATAAACTTTTATTCATTTAAACTACTATTAACCCACTCGGTTATCTAATAAATACTGACAGTCGGCTGATGTTTTTTTGTTTGTTTTTTTTAATGTCTCTTATATTAACAAAAAAAGTATTTTATTATTTCTTTATTTTTTATAGATTGCAAAACTAGGAGGAAAAATCTGGTGTAAAATGACGCCATGTGAAAAAAGAATGTACAATAGAAAGAGATGACATTAACAATAAAAAATATATAAATCCCAAAATAAATTGATTTTTAATTTGACCACTAAATTGATATAGTATAGTTATTTTTGAGGCTCATTTGTTAAATTTAACGAAGATGAAGGATGAAATTTCAAGCACAATCTTGAATTTATTCAAGACTGGTATAAATACCAGGTCATAAGAGTATCATTGCAACATTCAAGGAAAACCATTGACCTGCGAAACGCTCCATTTCAACTGCCTCTTTACTGAAATGCTTATAGGTCAACGTGATCTTCCTATTCTTTACCCTTCTCACTCCCTTGACCTGCTAACTAGACGAGATGTATAAATGCGTCAGGCGTAAACAATATCGGGTACGGGTAGGACATATGAATACGTCCTCAAAAATTGCATAATGTATGAGGACGTATTCATGTCTCCTGGCGTGACGTATTGACATGTCCTAGCGAAACATGCCCGCTACATGTTGTATAATTTGAACGGGAACTCCCCGGTTAACAGGTTAATGTATTGTCTTCTATGTAATTTTATCTGTGATGTAACAGAAAATGCTATAAAGAACTATAAAATCGAGCCGTGAAAGATACATAGGACGAGAGGATAAGGTTAAAGTTAAAACTAAATATTTATTTTTTCGGTTTTTAACTAATACACTGTAACGGTACGCACTTTTAATTTAAACTTCCCGCGAGAGTTATCCGTGCTACCGGTGCAAGTTTGTTCGGGCACAGTTGTGAAGAGTCGACTTAGAGAGAACAACGCCTTAGCCCTCGCAGCGAACGCGGAAGTCTTCAACAAGCTCAGCACTTCGCACACACCCAGGAACCGAGAGAAGTACGGGGTATTGGATCAACCGTCAACGGGAGCTCAGAGACCGCAAGTACTCTATATTTACGCCTATACTTCAGCTAATACTGAGCCGGCGCAGTAACCTCGGGATGACCTCCCTAGCTTCGAGGTAGTTGCCAAAGAGGTACCAAGGTTACTAGGCCCAGCGAGCTACATCGCAGCGAGGCCTTGCTGTCAGCGGTCTACCAGGTGACGTCACAGATACCCCACTGATACTAGTTCCTACGCCTTGCACAACCTCGCCATCCATTAGCCGCCTGCATGGGCTATGTTTTAATAGTAAGCGACAAGTATTATTTATTGTAATAAATATATTATTTTTTAATAGCACACGCTTACATTAGTTGGGTACCTTCTGATACAACCGCATATACGCAATATCCCAACAACACTATACTAATTTACCTTGTAATATAAACATAAGTCCAACTATTGAAATGAATAAAAGTTGTTGTTTGTGGTTTAGAGGCGCTTAACGACCATGGTTATCAGCGCCTTTTATTTTTAATTTATTTTTTTTAAATAATCTCTATAGTAATCCAATACTTATTTGCTGGAGATCACATGATCTCGTGTACATAATGAGTAGTCCAGAAGCAAGAGTAGTCAGGGGACACGCCAACACGCCCAGGCCCCCGACCCGCCCCAGGACAGGCCGCGGCGCCCCCCGGTCCCAGCTCTCCAACGCTGCCTTGGGAGGCCCACATCTAGGTGGCTGGCTGTCTGGCCTGGGGTTGAGGGTATGATTGGTGGTGCCAGTCCAACCACACCCTCCAGGCCTACTTGTAGTGAGACCAGGTGGGGCGCCAAGACCCGCCCGAAACGAGGCCGACGAAGCCCAAGCGAGGGCATGACCCCCGACCACCCCACGCCAGTACCACTCATCCAGAATTAATTATATCTATGACAATTTATCTATATAATTTATCTCAGTATACCTATTCTTAAATTGTATCGTAAAGAGACAGATCTTTTATAAACTTCAAAACTCTATTTATAGTAGTGACATCATCCCCAAGGGCATCGGCTATATCTGGAGGAACTTTATGTTTTTCAAGCATTGGATGAAACTTGGGGCATAATGAAAAAATGTGTTCTATTGTTAGGTGGTTCTTAAAATAAGAGCATTTGGGAGGATCTTCTTTAGTTATAAGATGTTCATGTGTGACTCGGGTATGGCCAATGCGCAGACGACATATTACCACTTCTTCTCTTCTTTTAGAGGATTGCGAAGAACTCCAAGCGTTGGTCGATTTTTTGATGCCTTTTAACTTGGATGGTGGACTTTTATCCCACATTGCTTGCCAATTATTTAAAACTTTTTGTTTCTGTGGCTGGGCTATATATCTAGGGGTTAGAACTGTTCTCTTTGGTAAAGAGAGTGTGAGAGAGCTTTTAAAAGCTACATCGGCAAGTTTGTTGCCCGTTATACCAACATGGCCTGGGGCCCATACGAGGTGAACTGTATTGTTCATTTCTGCCAACATAGTAATATACTCCTGAACGAGCGTTACGCCTGGATGATTGAAGTACATGTCCTCCAGTCCCTGGAGGGCGCTTAGAGAGTCTGTCACAATGACAATGTCTTGTTGAGTAGGCATGGAGAGGCAAATGGCTGAGGAAATTGCGCATAGTTCAGCAGTATAGATACTACTGAGATTATGGAGTCTATATTTGTGGGTTGAGTTGGTTTTGAAGACTGCGTATCCAATGGAGTTTTCCATTTTTGAGCCGTCAGTATATATAAGGGTGCTAATGAATAAAAGTATTGAAAGAGAACAAAATTGGGGGAAATGTTTCCTTTTTTAATTTGAACCTACAGGGAGCTAGAAAAATAAACTCTCTACCTCAGAGAGTTAGAGCTGAATACTAAAGCGAAATTTAGCAACTTGTATCTTACTTCTTAGTTCGAGTTTCCAGAATAAACCGATCCTGATGGCTTGATATCTCTTTAATACATCTACTTCCAAAGTTCACAAGGACGCGGTAAGTACTAGGCCCTGCCATTAGCTGTGAAATGCACATGCGGGGTTGCCCTAGTCGGTTGATGTATTTTAAGGAATATTCTTCAGTGTCTCATGAGTCAGTCAATAGCATATTTAATGCCACAATTGCCAATGAATGCCTTCATTGAGACCTACGCCAAATTGCCTCTGTCGTAATATTAAGTTCCCTGGCATTATTTCCTATCGTTAAATGCTTCAATGTATCGAAACTCTTTCACAATTGTGGACAGCATTAAAAACATTACCTCAGGTCTCCGTTTGTGACACTTAAAGGAAAAAACCTGCTTGATATATCTGTTAACTTCCTTCCAGTTTATACTGAACTAATTGCCATCTATTTTTTATTTCTTATAGTAATGGTAATTTGACCGTTTAATAATGCCAGGTAAGAATTGGCTTAGATAAGACTATTATTTAATCGAGTTGAACTATAAAGAAATGACACCAGACTGTATAACATATTGGATCGTGTGGCTCCATTATGAATGAAACAAGTAAGAGCCTGTATAAGGTGAATAGCCTAAAGTCATTTAGAAAGTTTAGTAACATTTATTTGGAGTTCTTGATGTTATGAAATGCAAATCAGGAGTTCTAAGATGATTTTAGTTGGGGTTCTCTCGACCGAACCCCAACTAAAATCATCTTAGAATAATATCTACGGTCAACAAACTCCCTTTTTGAGCAAATAAGGAGTGTTTAATTCATCTTCACTAGAATTAAAAAATTATTGATTTTCTTTGGGCTTCAGAAAATAAGTATTTATCATTTCTTAAGGCTGGTTTATTTTTTCTAATCCGAAGACCGAGTCCAAAATATGCCCATAAACTTCCAAATATACAATTGAAAACTTAAAATTGTAATACGTATAAAGTATAAATTAAACGAAAGTGAACTTAGAGTCTAATAACAGTTTATACTTTAAAATAATAACAAATAATATGTAGAATAAACTGTTTAAAATAACAATAGTGAAGTATTTTTATTCTTATGATATAAAATGGTACTGTAAAAAATAAAAATGTGAGCAGCATACGTACGAAATACGTACTGCAGACAACAGGAAGCTACAACGAATGAGCACGTACAGATACACACACACACACACACACACACACACACACACACACACACACATATATATATATATATATTATTTAAACATCATATTTTTAGTCTAATGTAGAATCGGTGAAAATAAGTTGAAATTTTTCAAAACTTGGCTCATTTTACCAATGTGAATGTCTTGATTTCCCTAAGAGAAATGTTTTAAAATATATCTGCCTCTGAATATATGACGTAACAACCCTTTCCCAGAGCGCTTTTAGCCTTTCCCTTTATTGATTTTTAAACCTCTCTGTTTAGCTAGGTTATTCTTTGTACTGAACGTTTCATTACTCACCAAACAAAATTTATGTTACTGTATCACATGTGTCAGAGAACTGTTTGTAGTGATTTTTTACAAAGTGAATTATAGTTATACTAGATATTTTTATCACTAATTATGTTGCTTCAGATAATGTATTTCTAATGCTTTAAGTATTAAAATGGACTCCTTTGACATTTTTAAGAAATTGACTCTGGGTGCCAAATTCCGAAAAGAACCCAACACTATCAAGTTAGATGTACAAATACCTAAGTCTTTGCCACCAGTAAAAATAAAATTAGAAGACAATGCAAATCATTTGGATGAAGACAAGGAATTACAATCTACAGAACATTCAGAAGATGATGTTAAAGAAAATATATATTCAGGTGAAAATATCTTAACTTTTAAATATGAAGATGAAGTAAATCGATTTCGAAATATTCATAATATATCAGTTAAAGGGCTAAATGCACCGCATCCAATCCGAACATTTTATGAACTTTCAAAATACAATGTCTCCCAGCAAATCATATCCAACATAATGTCTTATGGCTTCAGCGAACCAACACCTATTCAAATGCAAGCTATTCCTGCTATGTGTTTAGGAAGGAATATTTTAGCTTGTGCTCCAACTGGATCAGGTAAGACTTTAGCTTTTCTTACACCTATTGTTGCTTCTTTAAAAAAAAGCAGTCGAAAAGGTTTTAGAGCACTTGTTGTTTGCCCTACAAGGGAACTGGCTTGCCAAATATTTAGAGAATGTGTGCGATTAACGGCTGAAACTGGCATTAAGCCTCACATCATCACTAAAGTTAAAGAAAACAAGCTTGGACCCAATTTTTCTAAGAAATTTGATATACTTATCAGTACACCTAATAGACTATGTTTTCTTTTAAAACAAGAGAAATCAGTTCTTTCATTTGAGAAAGTGGAATGGCTTATTGTAGATGAATCTGACAAATTATTTGAAACAGGAAAGCGAGGCTTTCGAGATCAATTAGGTGAAATATATCGAACTTGTACAAATCCAAATGTAAAACGAGCCATGTTCAGTGCTACTTACACTCCTCAAGTTGCTAAATGGTGTAGAAAACATTTAAAAGATGTTATATCTATTACAGTAGGCCATAGAAATACTACAGTTCAAAATATTGAACAAGAATTAATTTTTGTTGGAGATGAACATGGTAAAATGTTAGCTTTCCGAGAACTAATACAACAAGGATTAACCCCACCTGTTCTTGTTTTTGTACAGTCTAAAGAAAGAGCTAAACAACTTTTTAATGAATTAATTTTTGATAGTATCAATGTTGATGTCATTCATGCTGATAGAACTCAAATTCAAAGAGATAATGTGGTTCAAGCTTTCCGAGAAGGTAAAATATGGGTTCTTATATGTACTGAGCTGATGGGCCGAGGAATTGATTTCAAAGGAGTAAAACTTGTCATTAACTATGACTTTCCTCCAACTGCTATTTCATATATTCATAGGATAGGTCGAACAGGTAGAGCAGGCAAACCAGGTAAAGCAATAACATATTTTACCAAGGATGATAAGCTAACTCTAAGAAGTATTGCATCTGTGATGAAGGAATCTGGATGCAATGTTCCTGAATATATGTTAAAATTGAAGCGCTTAAAGAAAGCAGAAAAAATAAAGTTAAAATATAAATCTGTTCCCGATCGAAAACCTATTACTACCGCACCAAAATCCCATAAAAAAATTTTCAAAAGAAAAAGTGAAGATTCTGAATCAGTTCCTGAAAAAAAGAAATATAAACACTCTAAGAAGAAAGATTAACGGACAATGTATAATTATAATTTAGTACTGAAGATATTTATAAGTGTTAACTATGTTTATTGTGGCTTTTATATTGTTTTATCTCACTCAGATGAAGTATCACTGAAAGTTGAACTATGATTTTAATTTGCGTGAAATTTGTCATGGTATCTTTACTCTGTCTGTTTCTAGTGCTCCCCAATTAAAAAAAAAAATTCTATTAAACTTACTATAAAAATTTATAAAATTAATTGATCATTAAATCAAATATATTTTCTCCTTTGAAAAATTGTTTTAGACAATCTAAAAATTGTTGAAAGCTTCTAAAATAGACAGTGATCTCTAAAGACTGGATCTACCAAACCTACTTTGTGTATGTAATTCTCTCCTTTCTCTCTCTCTCTCTCTCTCTCTCTCTCTCTCTCTCTCTCTTTAATGCTAAGAAAAGTTTGCCATACAGAAGTAGATTTCGCTCTTTTCTTTAAATATGGATATAAACTGGAGTCAATACAAAATTTAATTCAAAATGTGTAGAAAATAACGATTGTAAAAGTTATATCCACCAAAGTTTGCACTAGACTGGCGGGTAAGCTTTAGTGAGCGGAAGCTCTCACTATCGTAGCAACATTTGTAAATTTCTTCTTTCACTAGTTTTATTCATAAAAAATTTATAAGACATAATATAACAAACATATTTATATAAAAAAAAAAGGTTTAAAATGTAATTTTATAACCTTTAAAAAATGCATATTAAAAAGGATGTTTAATAATTTGATTTCAAGAATTTGGTGGGCTCTCTTATTTTGAAGAAACTAAATTTGTTTTTTAGGATTTTCATTTCAGACCCTTGAAGAAATTTATTTTTGATTCGAAATCAGACAAGGGAAAGGGTATATCTTAGTATATATATAGTTTAAAAAACATAATAGTTGTAAAATATAATTTTCTGATATTAATTTTCATATTATTTTTACAAAATAAAAAAACTTTTTGAGGAAGAAATTTATGAAGTTTTATTTGATAAACAAGTATCTACTTTATTTGGTTTTCTCTCAAACAACCAAAAAGGTTTAATTGGCATTCAGTACTTCAAAATTTTGAGAATTTAAGAAAAAAATATTTAACATTTTTCTTTCCTATATATTATTTATTTGGTTTTCTCTAAAACAACTTGGGGGATTTTGATGAAGTCCAGTACGTAGTGGGTTTGTTGTACAGGTAGTTTACTATGAAATATAATTCCTCAAAAATTAGCTTTTCAGATCTAGGAATAACTGTCAGTTTCTTTGTTTTTTTGCCACTTAAGGGAGTGAGAGAGAAATTTATACTTATCTTAGGTGTTATGCCTTACCTAAGTGTCTAAGAATCAGAAATTCTAAATGATTATTAAAACCCTTAAAAGAGCCTCAACCTATTTTTATTTTCTACAGAAATATGAGTAGATATCTTGACAATTTAACTTTAAAATTAAACTGCGAATCTCTGAAGAACATTTTCTTTTTGTTTCAATTTTTGAACAAACTAGTATGAAATATCTTCTTCTTTTATTTACTATGATTTTTTTTTTTTTTAATAATGTGATGTAGATTTACTACCTATGTATTTTATTGAAATTTTACAATATTCTTTTAATGTGAATTTATTTTAATATACTTATTAATTTTAATTAAAAAAAAAAGCATTCTTACATTGTCTTTTTTCTGAAAAAAAAAATACCTGAATTTACCTTTAAAATTTGTTTTCATAATAATGTGGGAAGCTAAGGGTAAAGAGAATATCTTACCATTAAAGTTCAAGAACTGAGTATATTTATTGAAACTTTTCTTCAAAGAAACTATTGTTTTGACATTATTAAGTCAAGTTACTGAAATAATGGCCAAGGTTTGAGAATCTTCAGTGTTTCCTCAGAATTAGAAATTAATGATAGATAGCACACTTGAGTTATGTATTATTACTTAGATATTTTCATAATTATTTAATGCTAAGTAGAGGGTACAGCCATGACCCTGGTGGTTGAATGCCTTAAGTAGAGGGTAGCTGTTTTACAAAACTTATACAAGTAGCCAATTCCAGAGAAAAATTATACTTGGAATATCTTTTTGAGGAAGGATTTCATTCCAGGTTCAGCTTATTTTTTTAAGGGTTACATTGGCCCTGAAGCTTGTGGTAGTATCTAAGTCCTCTCTCAAACTACTGAACTCCTACTGCTAGGGGACTGAACTATTCTATTCTAAGAACTCATTTCCGGGGGGAGATTGAGTCTTTTAAATTTTATTCATGACATTTAAATACAATTTTAGTTCCTTTAGGTATCACATTTTTGCAACTCAAAAATATTTTCTTAAATCTACAACAATCCTGCTTAAGAAAACTAATTAGATCAGAATAGTGAATACATTAATGTGGCCAATGAAAAGTAAAGAAAAAGTTTATTCTCATTACTGTTCAACTGTTTTGATTTAATTCCTGATTAATTTCTCCAGCATAAAATTTTTTAAGTTCTATTTAAATGATTCATTAAGCATTTAAGTGGAACTTAAAAATTGGAGCATTTCTACTTAAAATACTATTTGAAGCATTTTATAAGTTTCAACATTAAAAGAAAGATGTCGCTCAATAATGCCTAAACAGAACACATTAAAGACATGATAAATATAGACTTATGATATTTCTTCAATCATTAACATAAAAAATTTTAACTAAGTTTAAGCATGTCTATTAAAAAAAATTATTTCATCATTGCATTAGAAGTTGCATTTTTTAAATTTATTTCCCTCATTTTCAGAGTCACTACACTATCTTCAGAATCTTCTTATTCGAATAGAATAATATTAAAATGACTGATGACTTATAATAATAACAATTGTAACTATTAGTAGCATTTAACAATTTTATATTCAAGAAATTGAAAACTACTGAATGCATAAAAGAAAACACTCTTCAATAGAAATATTGATCCAGATGTTTTAGCAGGAAATGAAATATATATAGCCAAAAAGGTGAAAGATGGAAATTAAAATGCCTGCAGTCTGCAGTTGGGTCTAATCAACTTGGTGGTGGTGTTCATTTGTTTGCTGGAGGGAGATGTTTTCCACATAATCTTGGTACAGTAACACTGCATGCTACACGTAACAATGGAAATTGTTACAAAAGACAATGTTTTGTTCCCCCTCAGTCTGATCTGTTGTTATTTAAAGAAGAAAATGTTGTGTTCTCAAGTTTAATACATAATACAATTATGTACATCATGTTCAAATGGTTTTCACAACCATAAGATGTTCTTAAATATCAAATTTTATTTTCAATTTCACTCACATTGATATCAATTATCATTATTTTGTCCTAGTACATTTAATATCTGGAAAATAGAACAAAATCTCCACTCTTTGGAACTATTGCATTAAAGAATGTTAATTCAAAAGCAACTAAAAAATTTGAAATTCATTGCTTTGAAGTCACTTGATAAAATTTCTCATGCTGAGAAGAATGATCCCATAACACTAGATATGTAATGAAAATTATTAATCTGAAATCCTAATATTTTTGGTACAAAAAATCTTTAGATTTTAGAATATGTGATTATACAAATTTTAAGCTTCTTTATTAATTAACCATGTTGTGTGCATATGATAATAGTAACAATGATTTATATAAGGTAAGAACCTTTGTTTAGGTTTAAATCTAATAATAGAAAGGAATATGTTAGCCACCAATCAAGGAATTGTTCTAGCTTTCACAATCTTAGTTCTTAAATAGAAGCAATAGTTATTCTAGTTAAACTTGAGGTTATAAATTATTCCCTTATTATTAAAGTAGCTAAGATTCTTATTTACTTGGGGGATTAAAGAAGACCTTGTTTGTATTTTTTTCATCAAAGATTTCCTATTTAACCAGATTCTGATTACAGGATACCTTGTGAATTGTAAAACACTTTTAAACCTACTTGTTTTCAATTAGTTCTGTTAGAATCAATTGTTCATATAAGTATGACAACCACATGAAATTAGGTATAAAATTTCATCTATGTTGGATTTGCACATTTTTGATTGACTATGGATTGAGTACTTTAAAACTGTCCGCTGTTCAGGATATTACAATATATCTCAACGTTTGAAAATTTCTCTGCATATTGTAGAAAATAATTTAGGGGAAGAATCCAAGAATGGTATTTAGTTGTTATATATTCAATATTTTGTACAAATTTTTATACCCCAAATAAAAATCTGGTTATTAGTTTTCCATGTAAATTTAATTTTTTCATAGTTATTTGCATCAATGGAATAAGCACTCAGTTTTTATTTGCTGTAAACACTCCATATACTTAACGTTATTGCCAACATCTATGAGCCACAATTTCTATTAATGGACATGGACATAGGTTAGATCACTTTAGATTTTCAAAAAATGAATTAATTGGTTGAAGGGTATAAATGAGACTTTCTTCAAACCACTAATTGCTTGTTATAGCTAAATCAGTCTTATAAAAACTGTTTTCTTCTAATTGTATTTTTAGACATACAAAAAACAGCAGAGGATGTATTTCCTGATTACCTCTGTTTCAAAAGAAAATTTTCTATCCTCACCTCTCTTGTGTTTTGTTTCAACATGTTTTATTAAGTTTTCATTTAGCTTTACAATGAGAAAAAACCAATTCAGTTTTTATCTTGATGAGATTCTCAATGGTTCAAATCAGGCTCAACAGTTACAATACTTATTTTATTTTATTTTTTAACTCTTCAGCTATTATAAGTTTCAATAAAATGAAGCTTGTTCATATATATATATATATTGGCC
>KZ806964.1:108140-132606 GCA_000696205.2 Oncopeltus fasciatus | reverse complement strand
AGACAACTACTCACATCCCCTGCATAGGAAATGGCAGCATTACCTCCTTATAGTCAGCTCTTCATACAAATTATGAATTAAATTATTTGTATACATTAATAAGCATATATTTGTACACATTTAATTGAAATTCAGTGGCCAGCAAAGGACATCCATTTTGTTAAGTTTCTATTTATTTAATTATTTTTGTTATTTTTTTTGTTGTTATTATTATTGTCTTTATTTACTTTTATTATTTATGTTATTTTAACTTTTATCTAATTGTTTACTTATTCATTTTTATTATTTTTCTAAATTTAAGTTTAATATACAATTTTTGTTTTCTTATATTAATTATTTTTGTACATATGTATTATATCTTATGAGAGCACATTGCAAGATACACCTTGTGAAGGACATAATTATTTAATAAAGTGTTTAAAATACAATTTCAATTTACTGTGTGCATATTAAAAAAAAAAAAAAAAAGATTAATACAGTTAATAAGATGCTCTTCATTCCACCCCTAAGACCCTTAATTCTTGTCCGAGAACAACTGAGAAAATGAAGAGGTTGGGGTCTCAATCCTCCTAGTTTTATTGTTCAATTTTCGTGTATTTACTATAATCGCAATAAATTTTATTTATTAAAAACTCCATTCAATGCCAACCATTAACGGGCTTTTGAATATTCTTATATTTACAGCCGTATTGTGAGCTCACAAACAAGTGATAAATAAATGCCAAGTTGTTTTTCCTTGAATGTATTTGTTTGACTCGGGCACTTTCAAACTTAAAAACACTCAAAAATTAGAGATGCTTTATCAAAGAATTTGGGAGAATTTTTTGCTCACACATACTTAACAAACTCATTTGTTTCATGTTATACCTAAAAGAGTAATTTTTTATTACTATTGATTATCTATCAAAAATTATTAATTGACTGTTAAATTGTTTTACACAAGTTGTTTGTATTATATTATTGAAAAGGAGATTATTTATTTATAACCGTGACCTGACTTAGCTGATGGAATTTTTTCTAAGCTCTTGAAAATAGTAATAAAGTGTGCTAATGTTGTGCATACCAATAAAAATTATCTTGAACTTATGATATACTTGTTAAACTATTGACAAAATATGTGCAAGTGCAAAATTTGCATTCTTCTTTTTAAAATTTAAAAAACATATATTACATAGATTTATATACATATATAAGAACAGGTGGGATAAAGAGTGCAGTGAACACACAAATGAAAATTTTACTCTTTGTAATTTTTTTCTTTTTGTGTGTTCACTACACACTTTATCTCTTTTTCAAAAAGAGAGTTTGTTGATCGTGGATATTATTCTAAGATGATTTTAGTTGGGGTTCGGTCAAGGTAGTCACTACCTTGACCGAACCCCAATTAAAATAATCTTTAAGTAAAACTTATTATTTGGACTGTTATTAAGATTATTTACTGGAGTTTGGCATACTTGGATAAATTGAGCATTACTATCATAAAATAAGGCAATCACTTCTTTATTTATTGACTCAGCTCTATTTTAGCTCTACTGTATATAAATTTTGTTCCTACTCAAGAAGCCATTAAATAAATTATCAAAAATCTTTCAATACAATCAAAAGAAAAGAAATCAGTTCTGCTACAGGCCATAGAGGGCATTCAAGACATGGCATGTCTTAGAAGTTGTGTGATCAGCACAAAATTCTGTTCGTGTGATTTTTTCTCACTCAATTAAGAATAATACCCAGCTGAGCATAGCATAATAATACCCCATAGCTGAGCATTTCCAAGCGCAAATCAGAAAACCTCTGGGTCTCTACAAACAGAAGAACAAAAAGGAAAAACTAACTATCCACTGTGGGTGTTTAACCTGGAACTTCTGACAAATCATTTGTGCTATATCCTCTGAACTTCTGAGTCCTCCTTTCAATATAATTACTTTATTATTATTTATTATCAAAATTCATTTGTTTCTGTTTTTTTTTTTTTTTTGTTTTTTTATAGAAAATTTAATGAAAGCTGGTCAACTGTATTACTCATTTATAATAAATAAGAAACCTTTAATAAAAAAGGTCAAATGTTGTGATATCTTGGTAGATTTACCAATGCAACACAGTCCATATAAATGGTAAGAAACATTCATCTGTGAAATTCTTTACTAAGGAAAGTTCCAATTATACTAGTTATAATAATATTTTTTTTTTTCAAAAGTAAAACAATTTAGTGGTTAATGGTTTACTTCATAGATCTTCAGGAGCTTAAGGAAATTAATAATCTGGAGAAAATGTAGAAACTGTTATCCATTTTGCTAATTTTAACAAATTGATTTAAAATTCCTGCTTAGTGATTTAATGCATCTATATAAAATTTATGTTGGTGCCTATGCGCTCAGGAGTTGACGCATAAAAAAAAAAAAATTAAATTAATAAATAAAATTAAATAAATAAATAAAATTAAATAAAATATATTTTGACAGGAACAAGATTTTCCTTAGGATGTTCCATAATTTATGAAAATACAGCTTTTATTCAAAAAATATTCTTAGGATGTTAGTTGACTACTGATATAACAGAGCTGTTAAAAGTTGCTGAAATAGTTCAATTTAATTTATTTAACGTATTCAAAATGACCGTGGTTATCAAAGAGAATGTGGGTGTCTGTCACAGGAGTAAGAAAATCTAAACTAAAATGCCAACAGTTTCAGAATAGTTCCTTTAGAATTTAGTTCATTCTTCAGGGCCTTTTACCACACTGTCTCTTCATTGCAATGTAAAATGAAGATCCTTTGTCCATGTTAGCGATGTTCAAAGGGGTAGTCCACACTAAGATATTCAACATATTAATGTATTTCTGTGATAACTGATTAATATACATCTTAGTGATAATCGGTTTTGATGCCTTATAAAAGTACTCAAGAATGAATCAATTAGAGAATTTTTGACCATAGAGATTATTAGTAGATGTTTTTTGTTGTGGTTTGGTCAAGTTTGATCCAAAAAATAAGTTCTAAAAAACTGTATTTTTTTTTTAAATAATTTTACCATTATNATCAAAAAAGTTTTTAAGAAACCTGTCATAAGCACATGCTCATTAGCTCTATTTCTTTAGAATTTGATACATTTTTTAAAATTTTTATAATATGTATAAATATAATATCTAATTTAGTCTTGACACAGTAAAAAATTGTTATTAAAGGCTGAGCGGTTTCAGGATCAAAGATTCCACCTCCATAGTTCACTCTGATCATTCAGGTCTCACAACCATATATAGATTTTATCATACTACTTAAAGATAGCCTTTCTATCTGATTCTCAAACTTGCATGATGATAACTGAGCTCTAAATATGGCATCTGTGGTCTGGAAAGCACTGAGTGTTTAAGAAACAATTTTGGACTTGTAAAATATGGTTTTATTTACCTATAATATAAATATGTAAAATTAAATATCTAATATAATGTTATTCATAAAAAATTTGAATTGTTTATTTTCCAATTATTATTATTGATATAGAGACATTTAATGATACATATTTATCTACATTTTTTTAATAGACAGAAATAAAAAAAAAGTATTTTTTTCTCAAAAGAATGATGAACTTTGTTTTTATTTTAAATTTATATACAGCATTTCCCGCATAAGCCTGCTTCATTGACATTTTACCAAATTTCTAGTAAAGCTATTGAGGTTGTTCTATAACAGATTTTCTTGTGTTTTTTTTTTTCTGATCCTACCTATTAGATACCGAGAAAAATAGTAACTAATATGTGTAGAGAAAATTCACAAAAATGTTTGTTCGTTTTTGTATTTCTTATTTACCGTTTCTTATTCCGGGTTGGACCGTGTCAAATTGGTGTTATTTGCCGAGCTTTCGCACATCATGTGATGGCTTCTTCAGAGCTGAAAAGGGAATTTGTATTTCTGTTAACATCCTACAGGCCATGGTTTTCAGGTTTTCCTAATAAAATATTCCATGCAGTTTTCCAATGCAAAACTGAAGGCCAAGTTTAGCTTTATAAGCTAAGTTGTTATTGAGAAAAATCTGAGCAGTGTGAGTAAAAAATTCATTTCAGTGGAACGAGCATAACATTTATTCTACACCAATAAAAATCAATACAGATTTGTTTACTGATAAAAGAAATATTTTAAGAGTTACACATAGAAATTGAACGTTTATGAGTAGAGGTTTATCTGTACCATAAATTTTTATGAGGAGTAAGCAACAAATAGATGTTTTTTCTTAATGAAACTTAGCATATCTCTCTTAAATGTAAAATAAAAGTCTGACTTAGTTTGAGGAATTTTGGATGAACAGGATTTAACTGAAATGCCAAGTGCGAGTAAGTAAAGTTTTTGCATAATTTTAGTCGATTTATGAAACTTAAGACAGTTTCTTTAATTGATTAAACTAATATTTCAAGAGTTGAATTAAAGAATTTAAAATGGGGGTTTACCTGAATTGAAATCTTAATTTTATAATTATAAGATGCAGTTAGTTGTTTTTATTAAGTATTTTGGCTTGTCATTTTTAAATACATAAAGAAAGACTAAGTTCAGTTTTGATTTAACTAAATCAGACAAATAGTAGTGGGAGATTATCTAAAATGACAAGTTAAGTTAAAACTTTTGACCAGTTTTTTTTTATTTTTTTTTATAATGTAATATGCATTTGTTCCTTAAAATCTTCATTTGTATAAGTTTAACTCTATTGAGCAGCTATAACATAGCTTTCAAAAACAATTTACAGTGTTAGCAAAGCTTGTTGAATACTACATACCTACCTCATTTGTTAGATTGGATTATCAATGGAGAATAGTCTTATTTTTGTGAGCAATATTTGGATTGAAAGAACTTATGGTGACACTTAGCATACTGGCCTCACTAAATATTATACCAAAATGCCTTCTTTCAGTGGTTTTTAATAATTTTTTTTCAGAAGACTAAGGCAATCTTATGGAAAAAAAAACTTGAGCACTTGTAAATAAAAAAATATATAAGTAGTAAATATATATGTAATAGAATACAAAATTCATTGAAAAATATATTAATTTAATTTTATCATAAGGTTTTTTTGTTTTTTTTTTTTAAATTAATGGGTAAAAAGTCATTGCAGCTAACATATCATAGCTATAATAAGGAATAATGAAGTGATAATTTTAAAAGTTTAAGAGTAATTGTTAATGACTTATTAGTACCAACAAAGGGAATAGAAAGAAAGGTAAAAATTTAATGTCAATTATTTTACTAGTGGATAAAGTTTTGGCACTTAACATTATTGTTATGATATGGTAAATATTTTACCCTTTTATTGCAACTCTGGACTATCATCATTTTCAAATGTTTGTTAGGTTGTGTTTTAAGAATTACAATAATACTTATAAATATATAGCACTAACTCAAATTTGTTGATTTAGATTTTCTTTAATTGTAAAGTTTGCTTCAGTTCAATTCATTCAATAGTACTGTCATATTTTCAATATATAATAAGTTTTTTTGTTTGTTTTTTTTGTCAATTAACTAATGATTTTCTCTTCTAAAATCTAATCAATATTATAATATTTTAATGTATTAGATTCAGATTAACAAAATTAACTTGGAGTGCAAAAATATTCTTTTGTTAAGCATCAGAATTATCATAGCAGTGTTTTTTAATGAATTTATAGCTCATTATTAATCAGGTTATACCATTTACAGCAATTGTTCTTAACAAGTCCCATAACTTAGCACATTTCTAAATCTTTAACATAATTATAGATCTTTTTTATTATTAAGAACAAATTTTTATGCTCTTGAGTGCCATGTCATTTCAATTTTATAGCTTCTATGCCTCTTGAGCTATTTTCTAAAGTTTAAATTCTTACTAGTTTCAAGAAATGCTGCTTGTATTGTGATACATGCTAATGATTATAGTAGCATACTTGTATTTTAATCTTTCTTGTGGGGATTATCCATATATTCTCAAACAGATTACAGAAGTTTTAATTTACCGTACCTTTTTTAATTCTACCATTAATTAATTAACTGATGCCTTATAAAAATACCATTAGATCACTACTGATCCTTATACCAGAGGAGTACGTTCAAGTTGAATTTTCATAATCAATAAATTGTTAAGGTTTATTATAATTTGTTAATAATCCTGAGGGCTAAGTAACCATTTATTGCATTGCAAATTTGATCCATATTGGTCTTTCCTTCTAAGAGTAATCAATGGAAGATATTAATTTTTGAATTGTTTTATTATTGATAAACACTATCAATCATAATTTTTGTAGTAAATCTATATGGACTTGTAATAAATAATTGAACATATTCCAATGAAACACATTTTGACTAGAAATTAATGAACTATACTGAAACATAGATTCTGAATTAGCAACCATCTTATCTCAGAGATTAGGCCATCATATATTGATTAATAATCTTCAGGATAAGTCTGAATCTTAGTCCTATTTTTAGGATTAAAAAACATGTCATATTGATAATCAGTTCCAGTATTTCATTAAGAGGGGTTAGGGTAGAATAATAGAATTAAGACTATCTGTAACTATATTTTAGTTAATGTCTAAAACCTTATCCAATATGAAGACTATAATAAGAGTCAGATACTAAATAGACATCAAGTCAAAAGTTTGTAGCTACAAAGCATTGCTACTCTCCAAACTCTTAGCTTATTTAGTCTAATAAGTGCTCTCCTCTACCTGTCTTTCCTGATTTTCTATATTGTAGAAAATATTCTGTATTATTTCAGACAAAGAAATTAATTTTTAAAGAGATATAATCCAAATATAATATTTGGTTTATACATTACACTTAACTAAAATAATATTTTTTTTATTATTTTCTTAATTAAGTCCTTCTGTGGTATTTCTATCTATGATTTGGTGTATAGATAAGTCTTGTCTCTCCAAGTTAGTTCTGCACAAGTTATCTAAACTTGAAATCGGTAATTTTTTTTTTTTTTTTAAAGGCATTATCATAAATATTTTAAACCCAATCATAAAAATTATATTTAAACCAGTATAGATCTTAGTGTGTGTACATATACTAGTAATATATACTTTGAGCTAGTGTGTTTTCATAAATTATTTATGTAATAAGGCAATTGCTTTGGACTGAAACCAAGTAAGAATATTTATAGAATTGAAGTAATTTTTATCATTGTTTAATGTTATGTTTCACCTTTCCCGATTAATGAGATGCTTAGCTTTGCTATTGCTCAAATGCCATATCTGTAAGATAAAAGGTTTTCTCAAGTTCTTAGCTTATATACTACCTCTAGGAGACATATTTAAATAATTTAAAATAAATTATAAAAAATATATATTGGTGTATATAGCAATATAATTAAACCAATATTGTCCTTCAAGACAAATGCAGTTTTTTTTTCTTATTAAATATGTGTGGAAGTGCTAGAGCGCCAATTATTTTGCTGAGTGGAAGAATCAGAAGATTTTAAACCTTTTTAAGAGTTTAAATGAAAAAAAAAAAGTATGAGAACTGATTTAGAATTTAGAGATTTGTAATGAAGCTTTTGAACAAGTTTCAAGTCACTCACTTTTATTTTCAGAGATAGTTACTATAAGGTCAGAAATTTCAAAGAAGAAAAACCTTGTAAATTGCATTGATATTTTGTAACAAAGCATGAGAAGTATGGTGAAAAGTATGAGAAGGAACAACTATCCTTATGCTAGTCTTTAATTATGACTTAAGCCTAGTGGTTAATAATCTAGGTAAATTATCATGAAACTAAAATATGTAAATAAACCACAAATAATTATTATAAGACCTCCATTTATTGCTGCTATTGAGTCATTTGGGTCCTAATATGACTAATTATTTACTGCATTACAAATCACTTACCCATCTAGATAAATAAATAGTATCTATGATTTATTTTGATCTATCATCAAGTTATTTTTAATTAAGTCTGTTCCCTTGGAAGCATTGTGCTATCTATTTTTTATCATTATTTATTTTTTATTTTTAGCTTAATATTATTTATGATTTTTAGATATAAATTAATTAAGACTGATTTTCATTATCCCATTCAATTTACTTTCTCCCTTACCTCAACTCCATAACCACTTAATGAATTTCTTAAAATTTAGTGAGTATAACTTGTCTCAAGATTAATTTGCTCTAATTTTTTTTTCTCTGAGTTTGAAGGTCCTCAACTAGGTGATGAAAGAATTAAAATCTCCTTGTGTAGTTTTTATTAGGGGCTAGTGGCTTTTAGAAACCACGGATTACATTGTTAGAGCCTCTTGGGTGGCTGAACTGGCACTGAGTCTCTAGCTAGGGTGGCTCTGATGAAAGCAGACCTTCCAAAAGCTGCTAAACTCAAATAAAAGCTACATGAGTGTGAAGGAGACTTAATTCTTTCATGGATTAATAAATTTGTATCCCATGAAGACTGGATCCTTTGTTCAGAAGATATGGGATTTTAAAATTAAGATCTGCCATTATTTGTTTCAATTATTTTGTAGAATGCCCATATGTTTCGTATTTAGCTTTCAAAATTAACAAGTATTTTTGCTTAATTTATAGTTTTGTAATTATCAGTTTTTTTTTTTTTTTTTAATTTACAATAAAATTATTTTTAGTGAAGTTTATTAAACTTGCATCACAATTGCATACAATTAATAACCGTAGGCCTGTCATAGAATGTGATTCTTATATAATTGAAGACCACTATTACTGGCTTGCAAGGTATTTCAAAATTACTAATCTCAACATATAATGTTTCATTTCTGCCTTATTTAAATATTTTCTTTTTTGCCTAAGGTATTATCTATGTTTAAAATAGTGAAAAAAAAATTTTTTTTAATCATATAAGTATGATTACTATATGATGACTCTGTTCTGGGAAACGGAGTAATTTTAACAGGTACTCAAAAAAAATTTACATCTCTTCACAGTGAAATATTAGTAATATCAACTTAGTACTTTCAGGATCAACAATCCTTACCCCAGACCCAATTTCACCCCCAATTACAGGTTGAAATTCAGGGTGTGCTTGGTTCTGAGGATAGGATTTTTGTTCCTGAAAGCACTAAGTTGATATTACTAACACTTCATACAAACATTTTACTGTGTGCAAATACAAGTTTTTTATTTAAGTTTCTGCTAAAACTTTTTCATTCAGTTGAGAAAGTACGTATTAGTAAGCATAACAACACTTTTAGTTACATGTACAATTGAAACAAATACTTTACATTTTTTTATTATGTAATAAATTTCTTCTTTTTTTTTTTTTCATTAACACTGAAAATTTTTAGAATTTAGTGAAATGAGATTATGAATTATTGAAGTAAATTCAGTAGTTACATAAAATGTTATCTCTCCCTCATAGTTAGATGATCTTGATGATGTCCCAGAGGGTGATTGATGTGTCACAAAAAATCAGCCATCATTATCTAGACTGGAAAATCAGATTGCTGAACTAATGCACTAAACTCGTGTCTCTTTAATGTGAAATAGTATACATAAAGCATCTATGTGAGCTAGCCAAAGTTTTTAAGAGTCTTATTGGTTTCACTCTACCTTCAAACCTCTCTAAGGCAGAATGAATATTATTCTATTTTATTTACTAATATTGTTTGCCATGTGGATCAGTGGAATGAATTAATATAATGTAAACTAAATTAATGATATCTATTATTTCTCATTTTTATAATTAAAAAAACATCATGAATTCTTGTACAACATATATTACTATTTTATATCTTAATGATGCTCAAAAGCTATTGAGAATTAGAAATTTCTCAATAAGTAACACATATTGTGTAAAGCATATATGCACTTGATTGTTACTATAAGCTATACAGAAGATGTATTTTTTTAATACAAATATATTCTAAAAATAAACTGTAATTAATTCCTGGGTATGGCATGAGTTATTTTTTATCCGTTTTTAATAAAAATAAAAAAGGACCTTATTTTGGGCCATAGGAATTTTGAAGATAGTGCCAATTAAGCCAATGAACAATCTCAAGTTATAAATCTTTTTATTTTTAAATTGTTAGACTTCAACCATAAAAATAATTAAAAAATGTATGTCTGACTTGTATTATATACTGATTAAACTAGACATTTTAATTTTTTGATCTATGAAAATCTGTACATTCTCAAATAAAGGCTCTATGAAGCTTATTAAAATTCCTTGTAATATATTGTCATTAAGAGTAGAGACAAGTCTTCATTTTTTTAGATAAGCAATTATCAGTAAATGGAATCACTATGTTGGAAAAAATATTTTTTTTAAATATAGTTTTTAAGAATTAAATTCCCACATATACATTGATGTAAAATATTGTATCTTTATGAACACTACAAATCAATTTTATAATGATAATTTTTTGATAAATGTGGCTTAATTGGAACTTAAAATATATTTTCAAGACAAATAAAATACATTTTTGAATATAATAATATTATTTGTAAAATGAGTATTTTCATTTCACTACCTTGGTAATAAAAATGATTAATATTTTTATTACATATATAATTTAATGTTGTTGTTCAACAAAATTTAAAAACAATTTTGATTAATAAAACAAAAGCTCCGAAAAAGCAAATTAATGTTTTCTCTGAAGATGTCAGAGTGTATGTATTATTTTTCTGGGAAATGAAAAATCTTGTATTTACAAATAAAACTGTTTTATTTGTGAAAAAAGCTTTTTGTTACTAATCTTCAGATTAATTTTAAGTCGTAAATACATTAAACTGCTATTAATTTACTCCCAGATGAGCTGAGACAACACTGACACACTTAGAATAGAATATGTGCTAAAAAGCTTTGAGGATGAATGTAGAAAAGTTTTACTGTGGGAATAACACAGTTCTTATTGCTTTTATTAGCCCAATTAATGTCCTATGAATTCTTTAAGAGAAAATATGTTTTTAATTTGAATCGTTTAGATCAATATCTCAATTATTATTAGCCATTATAAATCAACTTTGAGTATCTAACAACTTACTTTCTGAAGTACTAAAAATCTCTGAGGAAGTAAAATGAATGCTCTATCTCTGTCATTTAACCACTACTTTCATTTGTTCACTGAATGGTGTCAATCCTTGTAATGAATGAAATTTAAAAGCTGTATAGTTTAAACAAACTAAAATAATAAATAAATAATCTAAATCTTAATTTCATAAGTTGAAAGTAAAGTGCATATATATCATTTTAATTAATGATATATATATATATAGGAGTTAAGTAACTGAATGTGATAAATGTATAACATTCTATACAAAAAATTATATTACTAATCTGTAAATATCATTGGTGTTGCAAAATCTCATATTTGTGATTTTTTTTTTTTTTTTTTTTTTTTTAGATGTCCCTCAGGTTCAAACTGAATTTAAATGCTCATTACATATTTTTATAAAGGGTATATTTGAAATGTGAACAGCTTGAAATAAAATATAGTGTAGTGAATCAATAGACAAATAGGTTTGTTCTAATTTGTAATCTTAAACTAATAGAAGTTTTGTTAACTGATCTGTCTTACAGTTACTGCCTAAATGTCTGCTCTAGTTACTTTCATAGTATGATACTTTACCTGATTATATGAACATCCTGCTAAACTAAAGTTTGGAATTGTCTTGTAGGAATCATAAATAGAGTGCAAACATTCTTAAAATTTGAACAAACCTAATGTAAAATTGATATAAAAATATATATGACTTATCTTCCCCTTGATGAATTGTACAAAATAAGAAAAAATTGTAGAGTTGAAGTTTGTTAATTTATTTTCTTTCTTATATTTTTTTTTTATAATCTCATAGAGAGTAAAAATAAAATAAACTATGATATGTTGCCTATAATTTTCATATTTTCAAACAAAAAGCATAATAGCAACGAAAAAAATACAAATATTAGATTTTAAATAAGTTTTGGTGAGTAATTCTTTTTTCTTTTATCAAAAATCAATTGGGGAAGTTAAGTCTTATAGAAACTAGAACTTTTAGAGTTTATTTATATAAGAATTATATTTGCACTTGAGACAAGAGTTATTTGGATACCGTACATTAAGCTAGGTTTGAAGTCAGTATAATGCCACTTTCTTATTAAAGATCTTTTTAATGTAGGTAAAATTTAAGATTTTCACGTAGGCTTCGACGGTCGTCAGATGTGTTTACCGTTTCTTCTTCTGGGTTTGACCGTGAAAAATTGTTGATGGTTGCCGAGCTTTCGCACATCATGTGATGGCTTCTTCAAGGCTGAGTAGAGAATGAGAGCTGTTTTTTTGTAAAAACTTTTCTTTCTGTCTTTTACAAAAAAACAGCTCTCATTCTCTACTCAGCCCTGAAGAAGCCATCACATGATGTGCGAAAGCTCGGCAACTATCAACAATTTGACACGGTCCAACCCGGATGAAGAAACGGTAAAAAAAAAAATTTAAGATTCCCTGAAAAGAATCAGTGACAATCTAATGTCAAATAATTTAATTGATGGTTCATTGTCTAGATGAAAGGTCTCCTAATTCAATACTACCATATAAAAATCAGTCACATTTTCACTGAGTAACAAAGTTTCAGTGTTGAAAAAAAAAAAAACATGGAGTGGAGAATCAATTTCTAGCTTAAGGTAAAATTTATGTTCTAGGATCCATAAGCTAACTATGTGTGGAACATATTATTTAAAATGTTTAGTTATTAAAGGGACGCCTTAGAATACACAATATTAGTATTTTAACTAGGAGGTATAAAAAAATATATTGTTTGTTTGTTAAGAAAACAAAATCAATGTAGTAAATATTGTCAGCTAAGTTTATATATTTCAGTAGCATGTTACTATGTTTTTATTGCGATACCTGTTGATGCAGTTTGATAAAATGAGTTATATGAAACTAAACACATGTATTGTATATGAGTAATTGTTAATCTATATGTTGGATAATTTATTGTATGTTATTGCTGTATACTGTTAATAAATTCACGAAGCTATAATGGATACTGTGTATTCCATAAATTCAAAATAAGGGTTTCAATTTTTTTTTTTTTCAATTAACCTTAATGTTAAAGTCTGTAATTATGGATGTACAGAATCTTTCTTAATTATTATTAGTTTCTTAGAAAATAAAATACAATAATCACCATGAAAAATCAAAATCATTACCGCCCCCTATAAATTTGATGCTCAAGATTGACCAAGATCTACAGAATCTCAAATTTGAATTGAAAAAAAAAAAAAAAAAAAAACTGTCCACCATACCATACATAAAATTTATTTGAAACAGCTGTACCTTTTTTTTTTCTTTGAAGATATTTGAGATGTAGTTTTCATCTATGCATGTGTCTAAGTTGCGCTTGATCCATCAGCAATTAAGAGGTGTGTTACTTTGAATTTTAGCGAGCTTTTTGCTACTAATTGAAGGGAGAAGTAATAAATTTGAATGAATAATTAATGGTGAGATTAGTTAGTCCAAAGTCTAATTTAGAAGTGATTCATTTTTACAAACTGTGCTGTATCTTTCTTTTTATAACATATTAAATTAATAAAAAAAACAGTGACTTCTTATTGGGTTACAGGTGGATTTGAGGGTTAATGTTTAAAATTACTTTAACAACCAAATGGTTAGATTTACCCATTTGATATTTATGAATGCCAAATTTCATTTTTAAAATTTAATATTAAAAAAAGTAGAGCTTTAAAAATTTAAAAAAAAATCATAATCCATTTTANTTATAAAGCATTATAAATAATTATAATTAAACAATTATTAAGCTTAAACGATAAAATATTTCTCTATCAAAGGCTTCGTATAGACGCCATTTGTAATCTGTGCATGGGTACGTTTTGTGTTATATCTCATTCGTTTTCTAATGTTAAGTGATAAATAGTTAATACTGGGTGTTGTTTTACAGAATTTGTATTATAGATACCAGTTTGTTGTCGTGGAAGCTTATCATTTCTACATTGCATTGGAGAGAACAGAAGTATATTTCAATTTAGTGTAGTGTTAGCCGGTAATGGCGGACAAAGATGTCATGGATATGTACAGTAAAGATTTCGAAGATCATACCCATGTAAGTATTAAAATGTTTTTGTTTTATTTAAGTGAACCTTTTTATTTACTCTGGTCATTTACAATTTCCTTTTCTTGGTTTTACGTCTCTTAAAAATACTTCAATTTTCTCTATGTTTATTTTTCTTCCTCTGTTTCATAACCCGAATCCTCTCCCCATCCTAACCATGAAAAGAGACTTATTTCAATAAGTTCATGTTAAAAGAGTTAACGTTCACAATGCTTGGTTTACTGAGAAAGGTAAGCATTTTATATTCCCTTGACTTTTTTTTTTTTTAAATTTAGTTCTGTTAAATTCTCCCTTTTTTGGATGCATAATTTATTTTATTTATGTAGATTGTGTTTCTAGAACTTTCTTGTTTATAAGTTAAGTAATTCATTTTATTTACATTTGATTATAAGTATCCAGGAAATAGTTGCAATAATTACCAAAGAGCTTGCTTTACATTATTTTACATTTATTTAGTATGTGGCCTATTGCAAAGTCCAATTTTTTTTAAGGTCATATGAACTAAGTTGACTAAAATAAAGCCAATTTAATTTTTTTAAAGATATGGCAAGAAATAAAAAGTTGTTTGTTGATAATTTTATACAACAATGTGATGGCTTCATTTTATATTCTCATCAATTGCAAAGGAATAAAAGTTTCTAACACACACACACATCTGTGTATTTATATATATATATATATATACATATACATTAAGGGAGAGGCTATAAATTTGTTTTCGACTGATGCCTAACCTTACTCAACATAAAGGATAGAAGCTCGATCCAAGATATTGAGTTACTGAGTGGATCCAAACCATTGGTTTGAATAAAATTCAGCCAAATGCTTATTTATGAAAATCTAGCAAGCTACTACTGATATCAAGAGAATTCATTATGAAAGCTAAGCTCAAAGATCCTGAAATCCTATTACAATACCATATTGAGCTTGATGAATGAGGATACCTCAAACTATAGGATGACATTTTTGACAAGCACTGAGAAGAATATGAAAAATGAGACTCAAAAGTTGGCAGGAACCCAGAAAAATGCAAGAAAGGGCAATGGTTGACAGGCAACTGCTTGGAAACCATTAAGGATAAAAGAAAAGCAAAAATCTCTAATCTTGCAACAAAAAAAAAAATCAAATAAAACAAAAAGAATCCCTAGAAAACCCACTTCATATCAAATGATGAATATTTGAGAAAAGAAAAGGAACAAATAACGACATACATGCTCTATTCGTGGACTTAAAGCAGCCTATGGCTCTGCAGATATGAGTTATTATTGGAAAATCATGCCTCAACTGGGTTTCCCAGGGAAGTGGGCTTGACTGACGAGGGCATGTATAAACAGCTCAAAATGACGGGTTCTGATACAGATATTATATACTGAATATATATACTTATTTATTTTTTTTAATTCTTGAGAAAGATAAAAGAGGAACACAATTTAAAAATAACCAAAAAAAAAAACTCATTTAGTTATGGACATAAAACTTCAACTAGAGAAGATCTGGAAGAAGTCCAACTTTCTGTGAGTATTCTCTATATATTTAGTAACTGTTAGGATATGATATAAGTTTATTAAATTAGTCCACACAATTCAACAAGAGGAATTGCCTGGGAGGTAACTTACAGGTTTGGGTTATAACTTACAAATGTTGCAATCATAATATACCCCTCCTTAAGTTTTATATTTAATAAATATTAATAAAAATAAATAAACATTACAATCATATATAATGTAATTTATGATCTAATTTGAAACAAATTATTTTATAATTACAGTAAAAAATATAAACAATATTAATTGTAATAAATAAATAAAAAACTTTTTTGAAAATAAAGGTTTAATTACAAAAGTACAGAACAAGAGCTTACAAATAGAAACTTTACAAATCCCATCTTTCTGGTTTTTAATTACTCGACCTCATTGAGGTATTATTAGAGTCAGGCAAACCCAATAGTAAGGAATAGTACGGAACAACCAGAGTTATTTAAACCTTTAACAGTCCTATCTATGCTAAAGTTATTTGACTCATAAAATTTTTTTAAATCAAAATCAAGATTGTTCTAATCATGATATACATGCTTGTAACAGTGTGACTCAGCATCCTTCAGTGACACTGGATTGTGCCTCAATGTTTTGCCATTAATTCTTACTAAATATGATCTTAATTTAAATTAAAGCTTTTTAATAATGAGTGCTCTTAAGTAAGACCATTACTTTTGGCATAATAGGGTCTTCAGTTTGTTATGACAAAATACCACTGGTCTAAAACTTTTTAAATTCAAAAGAGCTAAATGGATTATTGTCGGCGACCATAATTTTGAGGATTTCATAAGCTCCAAATGTTCTATGAGGCAAATTGGAAACCTTTGTTNAATATATTAGAATAAATAGAGTGGTGTTAAAGCAAGGTTAATTCAGAAATTAAATTTTTTTTTTTTCAAATTTCTATAAGGAAACTAAGGTATTAATGTTTTTATATGACACTAGTTTTAAAGTATTACTTCAATTCATCTTCTGAGATTTGTCTTCCACCCACAAGATTTTTTTTGGGGGGAGGTGGAGAGATAGGGGGGTCTGCGGAGGTTTTCTTCTTTTTTATACAAATCAAATCATATACTATAAACAATAGGGTCTTGTCAAGAATATTTTTATAGATGTTATGCATTTTTAGTATTTGTTCAATTATTTTCTCTCGAATCTTTTTTTACCCTAGGACCAGTTTTGACGATTTTAACTTTTATCCTCACAGGCTTTACCTGCTTTTAAGATAAAATTAATCATTATTTAACCTTTCCTAAGGCTAAATTATGTACCACCACCGGGCGTATTGCCATATTTTGGACTATGATTTTTGTTCCCCTATTTCTTCAATGATACCTAGTGATGATTCTATGATCTAAAATTATAAATTTGTTCATTTATAGATTAAAAAAGGTATCGTAAATAAACTTTTTATACAAATTTATTTAAAATAAAGATGAAAAATACAACAACAAAATTTGTATAACATTTACAGTAAGTGCAATCAATTTTACAGATTCAATTAGTTAGTGGCTAATATTTTTATTTTTATAAAGTAGATGTATTGTAAACACTTTCATCACACCCAATTTAAAAAAATCACAGCTGAACTGAAAGTAATACTTCCACAAACAAAATAATTATTATTTCTATTTCTAAGTAAATGTTTCAGTATCAAATGATATACCACATATTACATGCTAAAAAAATTGAGCAAATAAAACATATTTATTATTTACATAATTATTATTTATTCTCATGAAATATATTGTGAGTTGACTTCACTATAGAACTATGTATAAATTATAATTGTTATATAAATTAATACATATGTTATGTCAATCATAGGAATTAGAAAACCGTTTTCAAATCTATTTAAAAATAATCAATTTTTTTCTTTAAAAAAAGGTTGTAGTTTTAAAAATAAAAATGGGAACACCTAATTGAGTTATTAAATCAGTTGCCGTCCTTCTAAATAAATAAAAAACTTTTTTGAAAATAAAGGTTTAATTACAAAAGTACAGAACAAGAGCTTACAAATAGAAACTTTACAAATCCCATCTTTCTGGTTTTTAATTACTCGACCTCATTGAGGTATTATTAGAGTCAGGCAAACCCAATAGTAAGGAATAGTACGGAACAACCAGAGTTATTTAAACCTTTAACAGTCCTATCTATGCTAAAGTTATTTGACTCATAAAATTTTTTTAAATCAAAATCAAGATTGTTCTAATCATGATATACATGCTTGTAACAGTGTGACTCAGCATCCTTCAGTGACACTGGATTGTGCCTCAATGTTTTGCCATTAATTCTTACTAAATATGATCTTAATTTAAATTAAAGCTTTTTAATAATGAGTGCTCTTAAGTAAGACCATTACTTTTGGCATAATAGGGTCTTCAGTTTGTTATGACAAAATACCACTGGTCTAAAACTTTTTAAATTCAAAAGAGCTAAATGGATTATTGTCGGCGACCATAATTTTGAGGATTTCATAAGCTCCAAATGTTCTATGAGGCAAATTGGAAACCTTTGTTCAAAGCTGGGATCCTCAACGTTTTTACACGATCTGTTCCTAAAATAATTTTAGGTTTCATAATATAAAAAACTCTTTGTCTTTTTATTAATCAGAGTGATTCACGCAACTCCCAGTTTACCTAGGAGAACTGTGATTTTCTACAGGGGTTTATTTCCTCAGATGAGTTTTCAACTGTAGTTGGACAGATTTCATCAATCTGTGGAACCATTACGGCTTTAATCCTTACTTATTATTATGCCTACGAGTGTTTCAGCTATGGTGGCTACAGTAGATAGGTCTATTGTCTCCATGGCTTTATGCACTATACTTGTACAAATGTTTTCAAATTTTTTAAAAGTGAAGTTTTTTGTAAATCGTATTAAGATTTATTTTTATTTGTGGCTTTAAAATAAATTTTCAGTATAAATAAATACGGCCAAATGTGAGCAGGCTCTTATTTACAACACTTTCACTTTTCTTCACTGGGCGATATTTGAAGATAAAACAGGAACATGTAAAAGAAAAAAAAAATAATATTGATATATTTGCATATAATTGTATAATATAACTCTCATAAATAGTCCATTAAAACTGTTTTAAAAATTTTAACAGATCTTGTATTGGAGAACCAAAAATATGGTCCATTTAGAATTATATATATGTAAATATTTGTCTGTACACAAATTAGCATTTACATTATTTAAATAAAAATATTGCAAATAAATTCAGGATATAAGGTTCTTTTTAAAAATCATTGGATTTGTTATTTAATATCTAAAATATTAGTTGCTTTACGTTATAAGGCTTTTAAAGCCTACCTATGAAGCCTCTCAGCAGCAGAAAAATCCCTCTGGAATGCAACTCAGAGAATTCTAAAGCACCATGAACTTTCCATCCCCTTTCCCCGAGAAGATGGTTCCTTGGCCTCTTCCGACAAAGACAGGGCTCAAATGTTTGGCTAGTACCCAAAAGCTAACTTTTACTTCTCATCTAGATCCTGATAATTTGTCCAATAACGCAGAGGTTGAGTAGTCACTGGTCATACCCTTAGCAATTTTCCTGCCAATTAGGGCAGTAACATCTTCTGAGGTCAAGTATATTATTAAACATCTTCCTAAATGCAAAGCACCCGGCAATGACTTAATTACTGGGATAATACTTTGAAATCTACACAAAAAAGCAATTATATTCCTGATTTACTTCTTCAATTAGGTCCTTTGAACCACCCACTTTCCACTCCTTTGGAAATTTTCTGAAATAATCCTGTTCCCCAAATCCAGTGAACCTCCTCAAAACACATCCTATAGACCAATAAGCCTTCTTCATTCATTAACCGAGATATTTGGGAAAACTCTTCTAAAACGAATTGTGCCTATAATACATTCATTAAATATTCTTCCAAACCATCAGTCTGGCTTTCGTTTCCAGCATTCAAACTGTCGAGCAGACATTTCACGTAGATTTCATTTGCTCTTTCCTCGAGCAAAAATAATTCTGTCCTGGTGCATTCTTAGACCTCAAGTAAGCATTTGACCGAGTATGGGACACTGGTCTAATTATGTAAGCCCTAGTCCATATTCCTGAGCATCATACTCCAAATTCTTAAATCTTACCTCTCCAATAGATTTTTTAAGGTCTGGCAAGGATCAGATTACTCTGAACAGTTCCTTGTGAAAGTGGGCCTTTCATAGGGCAGTGAGCTTGGACCTTGCCTTTTTATCCTTTACACAGCAGACATTTCTATCCATCCTAATACCCTCTTTTCAGTGACAAAGCAATCATTTCCTCTCCTCTCATCCTGATTCAAGAACCGCATTCTTTACAATCTAAGGTTGTAAAATTACAAAACCATCCAGACGCTATTTAGCAGTAGTGCAGCAGCAAATAGAGGATCAAAATGTGACCAGGTTAATTTCCAACTAAGGAAAGATTCTCCAATTCATTTTACATACAATAACATCTCTTTACCTCTTTCCTATTCAGCCCACTATCTCCACTTTGACTCTCGACTTAACAGGAGCAAAGATATTGAAATCAAGTGACAAGAGCTCAACAGAAGCCACGGAGTCTCATACATACACTCAAAACTCACAATAGAAAACAGACTCTCTATAAGACATTAATTCAACCAATTTGGATATACGGTACACAACTCTGGGGTGCAACCTTTTCAATCCAAAATCCTAAAATAATTGCAAATGCTTCAACACTACTCTCCAAGACTCTATATCCCTTCTGCCTAAGATCTCATCTCCACCCACTTCAAGCCTTCCACGGTAAATTCCAATTTCATCATAATCCATATGCCCATTCCCTATCGTCTGATACCAATCCTTAATATATAACCCGATGACTAAAACAAAGCTGACCTCACGACCTTCTGGGCCTAAATTAACTGGGATTTTCCAACGATTATGTTCAATAGCCTTTTGTTATAGTTATACCTATAGATAGTTATATGTCTTATACCTATGGATAGCTATTACCTACTTACATACTTCTCAGGAAAATCTAATGAGGTGGCATACTGTCCAGATTTAAATTACGTAGCCCACTAGGGTAAGGGACACACATAAGAAGTTCTGAACAAATCATTAAAAAATATGACCCAGATACAAAACATGTTCATGGTGATATGCATATTCCAACTGTATTCTGAAGTGAGTTCTAGAAGTCAAGCAGTAATGTGCAATGCTGTCAAAATGTTTTTGTGAACAAAATTCATGATTTTGACAGCATCACACGTTACAGGAATGAAATTTTCTTTTGACAGATTTTTTTTTCTTCCATTTTTTTGCACAAAATTATTATTTATAAACATTGTTAAATACATACGTTGAACACTAATCACTTTCAGAATAGAATTTCTTATTGAAATGTTAATCATATAAAATGCTTTCAAATTGTGTGTCTAATGTAATATCTTAATTTTTCTATTCCTGAAATAATTACAAAAATTTTACACTTGAAAAAGAAAGTTAAGTTTGTAACCTATGTCATTAAGAAAAATATTAATGTACCAGATTTTCTAAATTTCACATCAGCTTTAAACTATCACTTAGAATCTACAAAATTCAGATAGCATATCCACAAATTCTCATGTCTCCATCTTTATTTTAACAAGCACAAAAATCACTAACTCTGAGTGCTGACTAATTTCTTTTCCATCAAAATTCCCACTAATGCCTTTAATATTTTAAGCTTAGATACTAATTTTGCCACCCTGCACACAAATCAAAACAAAAATTGTATAAAAATTTATAACTAAAATAAGATTTATTCATAGGTACCATTTTTTAATGTAAATTTTGAAGAGCAAGAAAATTTTCACATCTCCACATTAGTAACTTCATCTACAAACCTAGAACCATAATAACACCAATTTTGGTTCGATTTCTTTAACGATCTTAAAATATATCATTTCTTCCAGGAAACAAATAATCAAATTATCATTAACGGAGCTGACAAAAGCAACAACACTGTGATTGAGGATTGTTAAAGCTTACTTAAAGAAGATTTGCATTATACTCAGCTGACAATGCAGCACATCTCTCCATGGCTAACTTTAGGACCCTTCTAAAGCAAACTTTAGGACCATATAACTTTACTCCGTGAAAACGAACATATTGAGAACAAGATATAGAAAACCCTCTTACCCTTTGACTCCTATCTTCTAAATGATATGACCTCTCTAAAGTACATCAAATTAACAATTTTTAAGGGCTTATCATTTTCAATACCAATGCCCCTAACTCTAAACTCCCTCAAAAACACCATGTATACTCTAAAACCTTTGTTCTAAAGGCCAGACAAAGAGGAAAATTTCGAAAAGCCCAGTGTAACTATGTAAATTGATTTGATCAGCATAAAAGGTACTACGGTCCCAGAGAAGACAAACGTGTTAGGGGCATAAGAAAAAAATAAAAGGATTTAAAAACCCTAGGCCACCCGATGACCAACAGAACGCCTAGTGACCATTCACAATATTCTCACTACCAAGACCGATATATGTGGTTTTTCTTAATTTGAGAATGACAACCAGCAGACACAATTCCCGTAATTGGGCTTTGTAAATGACAGTGTGGATTGGATCTTGGTGAAACAGATGATGATCTTCGCCGACACCCGGATCTCTGCTGACTTGGCCTGGTTCTTCAACCCTCGGAAAGTTACTGCGACGCAAGAAGCGTGGATGACTATTGAAACCCTTTCAAACAGTCAAGATCTGTTTCGTGGCTATCCGAATTTTAATCCAGATGTTATGGAATTAGGTATATGCCAGCAAATTAGGTGAAGATACATGACTATTTTTCCAAAGTCGCATCATCATTCTGCGTGAATAACTTGGTTTCTTTAAGGACATTTGCTAAAATTATTTTCTACACACTATTACATTTTGTTTGGTGAGAGTAAGGGTGAACTTAAAAAGACCTTAAAAGATTAACCTCAAATTCCTCTCTAAATTTATATTGTACTTCATTTAACTTGAATCTGACATTTTTATTAGCACTTTTATGTACAGTTTATATTATCAAACAAAGCGTTAGAGAAAACTTTCTCTAAAAAAAAAAAGTTTAATTTTTTAAAAATTTAAATATGCTATTGATAAATATTGAAAAGTTTTTTTAAAAGGTGGTATGGCCCAATAAGAGATCCACAACTGCCACTTGGATATAAAGAATAAAGCATATTAAGGTTTACTAATAAATAAAGAACTAATATTACATTTTTTATGATATTATAGAATTTTTTTTTCAATTATTGAGATATTCAATTTTATAATTCATTATAAATAATTATAATTAAACAATTATTAAGCTTAAACGATAAAATATTTCTCTATCAAAGGCTTCGTATAGACGCCATTTGTAATCTGTGCATGGGTACGTTTTGTGTTATATCTCATTCGTTTTCTAATGTTAAGTGATAAATAGTTAATACTGGGTGTTGTTTTACAGAATTTGTATTATAGATACCAGTTTGTTGTCGTGGAAGCTTATCATTTCTACATTGCATTGGAGAGAACAGAAGTATATTTCAATTTAGTGTAGTGTTAGCCGGTAATGGCGGACAAAGATGTCATGGATATGTACAGTAAAGATTTCGAAGATCATACCCATGTAAGTATTAAAATGTTTTTGTTTTATTTAAGTGAACCTTTTTATTTACTCTGGTCATTTACAATTTCCTTTTCTTGGTTTTACGTCTCTTAAAAATACTTCAATTTTCTCTATGTTTATTTTTCTTCCTCTGTTTCATAACCCGAATCCTCTCCCCATCCTAACCATGAAAAGAGACTTATTTCAATAAGTTCATGTTAAAAGAGTTAACGTTCACAATGCTTGGTTTACTGAGAAAGGTAAGCATTTTATATTCCCTTGACTTTTTTTTTTTTTAAATTTAGTTCTGTTAAATTCTCCCTTTTTTGGATGCATAATTTATTTTATTTATGTAGATTGTGTTTCTAGAACTTTCTTGTTTATAAGTTAAGTAATTCATTTTATTTACATTTGATTATAAGTATCCAGGAAATAGTTGCAATAATTACCAAAGAGCTTGCTTTACATTATTTTACATTTATTTAGTATGTGGCCTATTGCAAAGTCCAATTTTTTTTAAGGTCATATGAACTAAGTTGACTAAAATAAAGCCAATTTAATTTTTTTAAAGATATGGCAAGAAATAAAAAGTTGTTTGTTGATAATTTTATACAACAATGTGATGGCTTCATTTTATATTCTCATCAATTGCAAAGGAATAAAAGTTTCTAACACACACACACATCTGTGTATTTATATATATATATATATATATATATTTAAATGTGGATGTTTATATGTATGCATATACATTTTGAAGCTCTGGAACTTGCTTTTAATAAAGTTAGAGATGGTCTCAGTAAAAATAAATTAAAGATTAATTAAGAAGAATTTTCTAAATATCTTGTATCTTTATTAAATTGTCGTTTTTATGTTCTGATAAATACTCCTAATAAATTTATTAGTTCATGTTTATCAGAATGTAGTAATTAAACAGAATATCAACCCCCCCCCCCCCTCTAAACTTAAATTCTTGGAACATCAGATACAGGGAAGAAAATGAAAATAAAATAATAAAAACCAACAAAAAACTACTTTGTGACCTTATTTAGTTTTTCTGGAACATCTCTGAATCCTTTTGAAATTTCAGAATTAGTTTAGTACTGCGTAGTCTTTTTGGATTAGAATCATATGTTATTGATCTAACAACCTTTCTTGGGGTTCAATAAAGTTACGAATTTCCCTTTGAAAATCCAAGCTATTAACATATCGGATGTGGCTTTTGAAAAATTTAAATTGACCATTGATATTGTATTGGACAAGGTTAAAACACGTGTTGTTCAAAACTACAAAAATATATATAAC
>KZ806964.1:55186-67690 GCA_000696205.2 Oncopeltus fasciatus | reverse complement strand
TATATATATAATTTTCTTTTTTAATGACAGATTATATATATTTTTTTATGTTTTCATTAATAACTGATTTTTAGTTTATTATGATAATTATTGCATTAGGTGTACATCTATTCCTTTATTTTTAGATAACTATTATTAAAGTTTCCAAAATGTTAATCAAAACAACATTTGAATATAAAATAAAATTAAAACCCCGTGTTTATTTGATTTTTAATTGGGGCATTATTTTCTTTTCTTTAATACTCTTTTAAAAATTATTTCATGACTCTTTGGGCGTATCTTAATGTCAAATAGTAAGAATAGAAGATATTCTCATTACAATATTCTCATATAATATTCCATTTCTACTTGAGATATTTTTCTTTGTCCTCATTCTAATTAATTTTTTTTTTAATTTGTCATAGACCATAAAAAAATGTTTTCAATATGTAATCATCATTTAATTGGCTGAATTACATTATGTAAATGAATATATTATGTTTAACTTGATGCAAAAATGTGGGATCCCTTATTATTATTAATAAAATATATTATTTGATGTCAAAAAATGTTTTTGGTTTTGGCTACACTGCCATTCATAATAGCTCTGGCATGAGGATGTCAATGTAGCCAAAACCATCTGAAAAACAAAGAATTTTACAGAGAGCTTTTATTAACCAGAATATCATACATTAAATTAAGAAGTCAGTTTCTTCTAGAAAATTTTATAAATGTTTTCCCCTGTGTATTAATTACTATTGTGTTATCTTAGTAATAAATAATTGTTCTGCCACTGTAGACTTTAGAAAAATAAAATAGCTTTAAATCAAATTGATATTGAGTTTTACTATGGTATCACATATGTAAAACATAAATAGAAAAATAAATAACTATAAAATTGAATAAATTATGTATACTTACATAATTAAATATTAGATTTGTCCTCTTATATGACATTCCTAGTGCTCTAGGATTACCAAATAGTGTGGAGAGTTAAACTAATTCCTATCTAATTTTAATGTAAGATGAATCTTTTAGTTGTTATATAGATTAATATGCATAAAATATTAAAGTTATTTGTGCATAACTTTTTTTTTTTGCAATATTATGAAGATATTTTTTTAGATGATGTCCACATATTTTAGTGTAATTTTTTAGTCAAAATCAAATTTTGAAATCGTTCTTGTTTCTCAGTTGAGAACACATTTAAGGGACATTGCACATAGGGTGTCCAATTTAATACTCCAACTATCTTAGCTAAGGACGTGTAATAAAAAAAGAAAATTGCAAGAATGTAGAGAAAGGGGGTTCTCAAGTGAAAAAAGTTAAGAGGTTGAAATAAGGTAGAGGAAAATAGACTTTTTGCAACAACTGTCTTATATCATAACAAGAACTGATGGTAATACTTGCATCATTTTTAATGTTCAAAAAGGGCCTGGGCTGCAACACTTACATGCTTTCATATAATTTTATCTTATCTAATTTTAAAGCTCCAAAGAATAAAACTTTTATTAGTTTTGCTGTATAGAAAGGTTTAAACTATTTAAAAAAANTCTATAATTCCAAATTACGACATACCCTTTAACTTTGGAGTTAAAATATTCGCAATGTAAATGTGCGGAATAATTTTTTTTACAATTTTTATAACAATAATTTTAATTAATTAAAATGCATGAGCTGCGTACACTAAGCTACTTTTTCAGTTTCCCAAATAATGAACATTTTTATTTAACTTTCCAAGTCAAGTGATAAACACAGTTATAAAATATTTCAAATGAGATAACTAAATGACCAAAACAGATCTATAGTTATTTTATTCTATTCCCTTTCATTAATTGTTTAAAATTTACGTGGGATAATAAACCACAACCAAATTAATATATTATACATTAATATCTTATAAACATCAGCCTTTTAACTTTACAAATAATAAACAATAGATAGATGATGGTTCAATATGTAGATTCATTATTTATGAATATATAACCCCATATGGGATACTCTGTCCTCTAAAGTGAAATATTTCTGAATTCTTCTCAATAATTTTGTATGGAATAGTGGTGAAAATAAATTTAATATCTAACTACATAATTTTTTAATCAATGAACATGATATATATTTAGATGGAATCTTACCATGACCTAATAAGGCCTGTTTTTCATTTCTTATGTTGCTCTCTAAATAGGAGTACAAAAAAAAAAAATGATATTAGCTGTAAAATAAAATTTCAGGTGAAGAAAATAAATTTATTTATATATGTATATGAATAATGAATTAATAAGTATTTGTTGCAAAAAAGGAATCATTATTTCATTTTTTATGGTTGTTAATTTAAAATAAGGTATTTTCTATGCATGCTTGTAACATTAATTTTTGATGTTGTATTAAGGGGATTTACCCTTCTTAAATTTTTTTTTACCTATTCAGAAGTTATCTAACAAACTTTAGTAATGCATGATTGTTTATATTTGGACAGATGCCAGTCTCTTTACTTCATTGTTATATGTTAGTTTTATTAGTTTATTTTTTAATGTATAATATCTCACTTTGTATTTAGTTATTGTAATTTAAGTCTGTCTAGTTATTGTTAGGATTAAAATGTTGTTTTATTACTTTATTAGTCATAAAACAATATGTTAAAATTATAAAATTATATGTTTTTGCTCCTATGGGTCCAGATAATTCATACTTTCTGAAACTATTTTTANTCTTTAACAATATGGTTTAAAAATTATTATAAAAGAAACTACAGATACTTAAATTTAAAAAAAAAATAAATAAAAAATAATAGACTACTTGAGTATAGGTTTTTTCCTTGTGATTTTATTAGATTATCAACTATTTGATAATAGGATATTATCCTTTCCATAAGTCTTAATGGCTTAATTGGAGGTACAAATTAAATGTCATCTTCCCCTCAAATACTTCCCTTTAATTGGTTGTATCCTTTTCTTTTCTTCAGGACCTTTTTGTTACTAAATGTTATTTTAATTTTTTTTCTAAATATTGTAAATGGTTGATAAATGATAACTATACCTACTTGTTAATGTA
This sequence comes from Oncopeltus fasciatus, assembly GCA_000696205.2. NCBI lineage: Eukaryota > Metazoa > Arthropoda > Insecta > Hemiptera > Lygaeidae > Oncopeltus > Oncopeltus fasciatus. The sequence goes on along the minus strand of KZ806964.1, from coordinate 64,660 downwards.
AATTCCATACCTTAATAAAAATGTTTCATTGTTCCAACAAGATGAATAAGATTCAAAAGTTGAAATTAATCTTCTATTGTTTCTTTGGAGCCCATTATTCTGCTTGTTTAGAAAACCTATGTTCTTCATTTCAATATTAAATTAAGTGATTTGAAGATATGAATTCATTTCACCAATCCAACCATTTTTACTATCAATTGGGTACCTTTGCTATAATTTACACCAAAACCTGATTCTTCTACAGGTTTTCTTAATGACTTATCCTTGTGGGAAGAAAAGATTCATTATAATTAAAGACTTGTAGCTATTGGTAATCTACTATGCTTTATATGAAAATACAAGCATTTCTGCTGTCATTTCTTTCCATTTTAATTTAGTTATGATCAATTTTTTTAAAAATAATCTTTATTAGGTTTTAATCATTGGATTATTTGTTTTATGTCACTTAGTTAACACTCACTCGATTAATTTAGTCATATTTATCTATAATTTAGTTTGATAGTCAATTACATTTTTATTTTATTCTTTTTTATGACATATCTACTTTTAATTTCAGTATAAATAAAATTAAAAAAAAACTATAAAAACTATATTACATTATGTATATATGCGTATCTNTATTTATATAATTATTCATAATCTATAGTAATAAATATCCATTATTACCTGGGCCCATATGTGCTTCTATCACTTAAAGGAAGAGCTTTTTCTCATTTTTGTGCTGTTTTATAGGGGAATTCACTAGTGCAATTGAGACTTTAGTCACTGCAATTTCATTGATAAAACAATCGAAGATATCTAATGACGATCGATGCAAAATATTGATTTCTTCTCTACAAGATACTCTGAATGGTGTAGAGGCAAAGAGCTACGCTTCCCACAGGAGAGGTAAAAAAATTTTATCTATTTATTTTTCGCATGTAATTTTATTGTATAGAGCTCATGGCTATAAATATATATTGCTCATATGATGAATGAAAAAAGAAAAAAAACACGAGTAATAAAATTTTCGGGGATTTCTCGCTCTTTGTTAGTGAGAAGTGAAAAGAGACTGGAAAGGACTCAAAGGAAGGGAAAGGCGATTGGTTTTTCCCTAATCCTCTTATTGTTGGCAATTGATGCAAGGTCTTAAAGTGACTTTGTGAATATGGATAAAGGCTCTCTCTCTTGTCTTCAGTTGCAAATCTGAAGCCGTGTCGGAAAGTTGTTCAATCATTGGAACTTGGAAAACGTCATTAAATAACTCTGAGCATGCCTTGCTATGGGAAGAGGGGACTGAGGATCAGAACAGGATGCTCTGTGGTTATTAATTCTGAGATTTAGGGGGGGGGGGGGGTAGTACATTTTCCTATATAAAAAGCAGGACAAAATTTGCATTGAAGCAGGTATACACAACTTTTGGACGTGCATGTTAATGAAGATCGGATGTTATCCTGTAGAGATTGCCTGTGTTCAGGAGGGTGGCAGTCTAAGGGAATTGAATTCCCATGTGTGTGTGTGTGTGTTATTTGATTTGTTTAACGGTTAAACCTATTAAGTAAAATTAGAAATGTTACTTCAACAATTATATTGAATAATAGGGTCTGTAAAAAATGGAATTTTGTTCGTTAATCCTTATGATAGTAAGGGTGTGGCGTGGTGCAAATTTTACTGAGAAATGTGTTGCAGGTTTAGTAATTTTAATTTGTGCGCTTCAAAGAGCAGATTTTGTCCATAAATGTGTTATGTGTTTAGTATTTTCCCCTATTTCTACCTCAAAGAAAAATTCATATTGATCGTAAATCATTATTACCAATAAATTCATATTCATATAGTTTTCAAATATACTGTGGAATAATTTGCAAATGAAAAATTAAATTAGATTTCTATAAAGCATTCTTTCAAATTTAAGTACTAAATGATGATATTAAATACTCAACAACAAAACACATTTTTCTTATTTACTTTTTTCTAATTCAGCTTATATCTTCATTATTTTAGATTGTATAATAAAAAAAAACAACAGATTTTTTTCTGAAACAACAGATTACATTCATGTAATGCTCAGGATAAAAACAACTAATTTATATTGTAAAACATTATATATATTTCATTAAAACCATCTGATTATTGAGAGAGTGGAATTGGATCTTTTTAGTAATTTATTAATTTTTAACTTCTGGTTAATGTTATGGCTAAATCAGGTGCGTGGTGCTTTAGCTCGTAAGAACAAAAATTAAACCAACACCAAAGCATAAAAACAAATTTTCCTAGCTCTTTTTTACTTTATTCTGCCCATTTCATTAGTTATAATGATTCGACTACTTCTGTTACCACATATTGTTCTTTCCCTTGCCCTTTTTTTTTTTTATTATATCCCCTATAAGCACTGGTATTCCGAGAAGTAGCCTAACAAATCTCAGTGAACAATTTTAATAAATATCCAAAGATTTTTTTGTTATTCAAAACTATCAGAACATAGGGAGTACGTTTTAACAAGTATTCCTATTTTAAATGTTTATTAAACAATAATATCTTTAGTTATATTTATTATCACATGTAATAAAGTGATACCGAATTACAGTAGCAACAGTATATGTAATTATAAATGTAAGAGAACAATTGATATGGTTTTTAAATAATTATATTAATACTTTTTATTCATTTTAGAGAGATCTAGGTCTCGTGATAGAGCTCCTCATAGACGATCTCGCCGCAGTCGGTCACGTGAGAGAAGTCGAGATAGGTAAGTATTAAGGATTTACTTTTTTTTTTATGTCAAAAAGGGGAGGAAAATTTTTCTGTCTTTATATTTATATGACTTAACAAAATTTTTGTGTACTACCTTAGCACAGCAATGACTGGTGGTGTAAGAGCAATATGTCAGTATTCAGATTATTAATAATAAATAATTATCTTCCAAACTGTTAAAGTCATCACTATTTGCTTGTTATGGTTCTTGGACAGATTTATTTAAGAAGAAATAGAGAATTATTATTGAAATCTACAAACTTTATTATTTCACACAAAAGGGATAGTAAAACTCATGAATGCTTTTTAATTTTTGTGTAAAAATATCAATTTATATTAATGATTATTCTCATTAAATAATATATTGTTATAAGTATATACAAACTTGCAATATTCATTGTAATTTATTATTGATTATTCTCAATAAGCAATACATTGTTAAAAGTATTTATAACTTAATATTTTTTGTAATTTATAAATTGAATATATTTTTGGTGTGCCCGTGTCAACACATGCATGCCTGTATGTTTACGTATGTCCGTGTAAAAAATGAAAATTTTTGTTTTTAACAGATTTATCATACTCTAATATTAAATGAATGTTCTATTTAGTTGTTCACTATTTGTGCTGTTATATGTTTCAATAGGATTTTCTCAGGAAATTCACATGAGATTCTAATTAAAGTTTCTGAATCAATGTTAATATCACATAACTTTTCCACATTTACAAGTCCTTTAACACATTCACGCTGGCACGGGCCACCAATGGCGGGCACTAGACTGTATCATTGGTGGTCTAATAGATTGTTAGATGGTTGTCTCATCGGGTGGCAGGTAACACGGGTGGGTGGCCCGCACTAGATTGTCTATTCGAGCATCATGTAACACAGGTGGCCTCATTTGTTTGTGCCAATAGACGCTGAAAATTTAACATATTTTCATTGAAAACACTTTATTAAAATTATAATTAATAACATATAAACATAAATTGTGTTCAATAAAATAAACATAACAACACAGTATTATAAATATGACTCCCAATTAGTAAAAACAACATAAAAATTCAATATTATTTTATTTATAATTTCATTATTTATTGTTTCGTGTGCAATTTGTTAAAATATTTCAAGCAAAGTGGCGGCTGACCCTTACAATGACTACAATACGACAACTGTTGTAGTTTTGTTAGTAATCTCTGCCCTTTTTCCTGGTCAAATTTTTATAGCTTTCCTTTCAGTCTTTGTGGGATTCTCTTGCAGATATGGTTGAAGAACATGTTTATTTGACAGTATATGACAGTATTTGTTTTTTGGCTAAAAGGTGATCAATAATAACTTCTTTAAATTGTAACATAGTCATATTTTTAGTGCCCCATCTTTTATAATTATACCAGGCATTCACGAGGGAAGTTCCGCATATTAATTGTATTATTACTTTTCGGTACCATTTAATGGTTTTTCGTAAACAACAGTAATACCCCGATAGTTGATAAATCCACATCTTTTTTTGCAATATTATAATCAAACACAGCATCGGGCTTTACCATTTGTTCCTTGTACAAATTTAAACCAATGATTCTTTGAGGTAGTTAACATGCATACTGGTCTTTTGTCAGTACATTTAAGAAATTTTAGTCATTGCATTTTTCATGCACGCGTTCGCATACATGTCATTGTTAGACCAATACAATCTAATCTCTGTTATTGCACTACACCCATAATAAGCAATATGCCAATAAAAGTACTCACCTCATCTCTTGTAAAACAGACTGCCAGGCCTATTGGTGCATTCTACTACTAGATGTAGAATTATTTATATATTGTGTAGCATATTTCTTTGTTCCTTCAACTATCAAATCTAGTATGTAATCCGTGAAGAATTGTTTGTATTTAGTAAAAGGGTCATTACAGTCAGTGTTTCCATATAAAAATTCCTCTTCTTCCAAATACTCATTTATTACTGTAATTCTTTCTTTTACTTCCTGTCATTCTTCATCGTTATCGTCGTTCCCTGATTGAGACACAAAATTTTCTTCCGCGGAAGATTCTTTCACTTTGCAGTTTTTACTAACAAAATCCTCGTCTGAAGAGGAAGAAAGTATCCGTAATCTTAGTACCCTTCTCCTGCTTCTATTTATAGATTCATCAGAATCAGTTATTTTCCTATTCATGCTACCCATTTTTTATAAGGGAAAAAAATTTAAAAAAAACCAATGTTCTAGTACCTTTCTAGTTATACTTAATGGTAGAAATCTGTGGTAAGGATGAAAAAACGACACGAATTAAACAACTGCAGTATGTCTAGTTTTGAAATTTCATAGACATGATGATTTAAAGATTTCAAACATTCATTTAGAAGATATTACCTCATTATGGACAGCGGTGCTATACTTTGTGCTTACATGCTTCAATAGTTACTTCAAAGGAAGATGTTACCTCAATTATCTATTAATAATAGATATTATAAACAAATTTTACTGTTTATTATAACATTAATGAATAAATAGCCAGCATTCTTATGATAATGTTTTCTCAATTTTTCTAATCTTACTTTATTAATTTTCATTAAATGTATACATGGTTACAAACCTATGCTACTATTATTTATTTTAACTGTGAAAACTACATCCAAGGATAATATAGTACCGAAAGTTATTAACATAGTGAAATAATGAAAATATTTATCATTTTTTTAAGGTATAAATAAGCCGTTTATTTATAGGGCTTTTGCTTATTATTTTTCTTATTCTATTTTATTCTATCTAGTTTTTTTTGTAAACATTTTTTCATGGTTTTAATTTTGATAGGTATTATGGAGGAGGAGGAAGTGAAAGTTACGGAAGAGAAAGATCAAGAAGCCGTGATCGTGATAGAGAAAGGAGCCGTGATGAGAGGTATTTATTTATTATAATTTNCCCTTTGTCTTAAGAGGAAGCAATTCTTCGAAATCAGTTGGAGAAAATATTAAAGGCAAAATTTGCCACTAGGTTATTATTTATTTATTTATTTTTTAAAAATATAAAACGATTGCAATCAAACCAGTTAATTTAGTTTTCATCCCCTTTCTTTCCCCCTCACCCTTAAAAAATTCTTAATACGTACTTAAGTCATTCATTTATGATCTCCACTATATAAAGGTAGTAGAATTCCAACTGAACCTTCAATATAAGTAGATGGCAGGTTTTCATACTTGTTCCAAGCACTCCTATTTTTTTCTTAATACACCAAAATTGTGTATAGTACCCGAATGTTGTACAAATAGATTTTTTTCAGCTTTTGGTAACATTATCACATTTAAAACTTATTTATTTAAAACTCTTTGAATTAAAAATATAAAATGTTATGTGTAATAATTACAAAAAATAAGTAAATGATACTGTGTGTGTATGTTGCTATCTCCCTTGTGATTCCATAAGAAAACAATATAAAAAAATAATAAGCTAATTATTTTCCATTATGTATGGTCATGTCTTATGTTATGAAAGTTTATCTATTATACTCTTACAGTTCCAGATACTATGAAGAGAGGTACCGAGAACGAGAGAAAGAGAGGGACCGGGACAGAGAGCGTGAACGTGAGCGAGAAAGCCGACACTCTGAACGTGAACGTGAGCGTGAAAGTACCAGGACTTCTTCTAGACATTAAACGTGCCCATCTTATCAGTTGACTCTTATTTTTTACAAGCCTATTCAATGTTTATAGTAATTACTTTCTTGTATTTGAACCATGTTATAGATTCCTATTTAGCAATACTTATAATAAATTAGAGTATAAAAGAACAAACTGTTTTTCTTCAGCTCATTGGTGTTTTTTCTTGAGTTTACAAAACAAATAGCTTTGTTTTATCTCCTTATTTATATTTTTTTTTTCTTTCTTGGTATGCAATTTAGTCAGAATTTAGAAGAACTTATTGCTTTTAAAAAGTTATCCATTTATTTGGTTGACTAAGACTATTTCTTTGAGTATATTTGTTTTATATTATTATGTACCCAATAATGGGTACTTGACAAGTAATTCTTATGACTTAATTGTAGATTAATGTATGTTCAAACTGTCCATGTTTGCTAATAAATAAGGATTATATTCCATATGATAAAATTGTTTTTTATTCCTTCCTGATCACATTTATGTTGCTGTCACTGATGTAAACTGGTATCATAATTTCTATAAACGTCAGGTTGATTTTTTAAATAATGATATTAATTAGAGTTTGCAATTTTTTTCGACCCATTGATACAATGATACATGTTACCAAATTAATAAAGTAAGAGTTATTAACGTGACATATGAGTTTGGTGAACTGTTAGTTAAATAGTTGCTCAAATTTTAAAATTTATTAATTTATTGTAAGAAATATTCTGCTAAAAATATATTTCCTTGAGTTTATAAATTATTTGAACAAAAAAAAGTTATTAATAATTGATGTTCTTACCCTGCAGATCCTGAGCTATGCAGTAATCAAGGAGTCTGGACTGGATTAGGCTTCTTGTCATGAATTTGCCTGGCCTAAAAATTAATGGGAAGAATCGGCTGTTTGCCCATCCTGTAGAATTATTGACCTTAACCCTAACAGTTATCAATATTAGCTCATTTTCATTCTTCACTAAAGAAAGAACTACCATTAAACTTCACTTTTAAGTTCTTATTTCTAGATAGGATTGTTAGTTGAATAATATAATACAAATGGCTATACCAGAAAGTCACTAAAATATTTTAGTGTTTCTATATGACTTTTGTAAGATTTCTCTCAAGGAACAATCACCCTTTTTATAACACTTGCCCACACACTTCCCTAATGTCCATCCAATTCTTAATTTTCTATTTGTTTTAAATAAATTTTAAATTCTTAATGAAAACTAAATTATTGGACTCTAAAATAAATAGATTGATATATTGTTTTTTTCTTTCAGATTTTCAACGTTAACTTTAATTTTAGTGCAATTGGGCCTATATATTATTTTAAACCTTGATTTGATACTTGTCATTTTGCCTACCAAAAACAAATATAAGCTAAAAATATATCAGGGTATTTAATTTTTTTTTTTTTTTTTTTTGCTTAGTTGAATAATTTGAAAAAAAATTTACGAAATATTTCATTTTTAAGCATTGCTAAAAGACCATAAATTTTTAAAATGACAAATGTATAGCATTGCATATAATTAGATGATTTCAGTTGGGGTTCGGTCAAGGTACACTCAGTGTCAAAATGTTAGACACACTGCAAATATTGTTATCCCTACTCTCCCACCTTTTCAAATCAGCCGTAAAACAGTATTAAAATAATCTAAGACTCACCTGAAGTTGATCAGCAGCCTGCTTGTGTACATAAATAAATACAAAAATATATACATTTTTTTTTTAAATTTCAAATTATAGTTATGGCCCGTCAAAATGTTAGACACACTCCCTGGTAAAAATAAATAAAACTCATTTTAATACTTTGTGGCCTTTCCACCACCATTTATTAATTCAAAAATTCTGTTTGGTAATGCATCGTACAATTTTTTATAGTTTCTTGAGGTATTTGTTCCCATGAAGCCAGAATTGCAGATTTCAACTCTTGTTCCAAACTGTCTTGATTCGATCTTGAAAGAATTCCCCAAACATTTTCGATAATGTTTAGGTCTGGGGAGACAGCAGGCCAGTCTAACTTGACAATTTTGTTGCTGGTAAGCCAGCATTTAATTATTTTCGCTAAATGTATTGGAGCGTTGTCTTGCTGGAAAACTGGTGTGCCCTCATATATGTCATTAAATGTTAACTTTTGCTCCTCTAACAAATTTTTATATTCAGTTGAGTTAACTTTTGATGAAAGAAATAAAAAATTTCCTTTCTTTTTGTAACCAATTGATGCCCAAACCATAACTTTGCCTCCTCCCATTTGACGCCTTGATAAAATTTTTTCTTCCTTTCCTGAAAATAATAGGAATATCCATCTGGACCATCCAGATTGAATTTTTTTTCATAACTAAAAATGACTTTTTTCCACTCCTCAGTCCATGACATTGCATTTCGAGCAAAGGCCATCCGGGCTAATTTATGTCGTGTAGTCAAAACTGGTTTTCTTTTTAATTTTGTTCTAACTTTTTTTTTTACTTTTTTAATAATTTTTTTTGAACATTTCTTAGTTTTGTTTGAACTCCATCTTCCTCAGCAATTGCTCTTGCCGTTCTGCAAGAGTTGCATGCGATTCGAAGGATATTCCATTTTTCCCATAATGTCAAAACAGGGGGCCTCCCAGAAGAACGGTGGGTTCCATATGTCTCCTCATGCCGAATAAATTTTGTGACCGATGAAAAACTCCGCTTGATTCGGCGGGCTATTTCCCTACAACTCATACCGTCCTTGTGGAGTGAAGAAATCAAATGGCGCACTTCTTCAGAGAAACACATATTTTTCCCCATAACTCACGTTTTATTTTAGGTCTATTTGCGAACAAATTTAACACTATACTGAAGTAGAAAAGGTTCTTAACGATTTCAACTGTTAGAGGATTAAGAAAATAGTAAACAACAACAAGTGTGTCTATCATTTCGATGCATGTAAAATGTCAATATTTACTGATATTGGATTTAAATAATCTTCAAGGTCTGAGAACATTGCCCCCATTTCAATATCATAATTTATTCTTAAAACTGCACTTAAAATTTTTTTTTCAATCAAAAATAAAGAAAACATGGAAAGTTTTAATAATTTCAATGGGCGGGTATAACATTTTGACACTGAGTGTAGATCCAAAAAAAAA
>KZ806964.1:21814-54821 GCA_000696205.2 Oncopeltus fasciatus | reverse complement strand
TGTTTATTGGTTTATAAGTACATGAAAAAGTCCTCCTTTTCACAGGATAATATTTTCTACAATAATTCTGATTTTCATAATTTTATAACTTTTTAATAAAAATAATTTTAAATAAAGACTCATACTTTATATACTAAAATTTCTTCATTCTTTTTATTTAAAGTGAATGAATGAACAAAATCCCCCAAACCCAAACCTCCAGATCATCCTTTTAATTTTGAAATTCCAAAAGAAAAATGGAGCAAGAAATTTATAATAATTAATCTTACTCATATTAGAGAAATTCAGAGACTTCAGTTCTTTTAAAGTGCCTAGATTTACAGAGATTTATGAACATTGATGAACATTAAATCTCTTAAGTCTAGTCTGATTTTACTCTTAAGTAAATACAGGAAAGAACTGCATAAACTAAAAAAAATTAAAGAGTAATGAAAATTATTCTATTATCTTTTCATTACACAGAACTATAATTTTTCTAATGGGATAGTGTGAAGAATTTATAAACGTTTCAGAAATGGAATTATGCAAAGAATTAGCAGCACATATTGTTGTAAATGTAAAGCAAATTTTTAAAAGAATAATCAAAATATTCCCACTTCAACCCTTAATAGAGTTGAGCTTCCTGATAGATTAAATGTTGAATTTTTAAGTTTACGAGACATTCTTTTTATAAAATCACTTGATAAGTTTTAAATGTTATAATTAACATATGCTTGCCCATATAGCAGGAGATCCAGGTTCGAGCCCTGGCTGGGACAGTTAATTTTTTTTATTCTATTCCCTTGCATTTATTGTTTGAATTTGTGTGGGGATAAAATACCCCCATAATAAATATTATGAAAAATAATATTTATAAAAATAAATGGCTGCATTTTTTAAAAATGTATACATTGGAGTGATCCTCCCCCTGTTTGTTCTAATTTGTGTCCTGTATACAAAAACGAAAAAAGAATAAAGCTCACATAAAAATTTCATATTTATAAGCAGAAAAACTACTTAAACACCCCTCCCCTAAAAGTACTTCAAATAATTCATATTCAGAAATAGCATCCTCAGCTCTTACTAGAAATATACTTATTGAACAATTATGAAAACTTAAAACAATGGTGTAAGTTAAAACTAATGAAGTTAATATTATTGAAAGCAAAATAAAAACACTGAATTTGATGAAGAAATAGAAAATATACCAAAAGTAGTTCCCACTTTAAAAAAATCAAGTAGTAAAAATATCAATAAAAATCTCCCAGGGACTTTCCAATTTCAGAGATGAAGGTTATTCCCAGAATTTCATCTTCCAACACTGCTATAAATCAGTAGTAGAGATGTTAACCAGAACAGGCTGTCCGCTCGACTGTTATCTAGGTTGTGAAGTCACACAACTGTTATCTAGTTCACTTTTATCATAACTTTTTTAATTAAGTAATATCAGGAATTTTATAAGATTCTATTTTATATGCCTATTATTTGAGAAAATATGAATCTATATAAAAAATACGAATGTATCTGTACAAAAAATGGGCTACGCATGTCATTGATCTGTCCAACTGCCTGCCAAATTTTTTTTAGGGTGCCTCCCATCATCCGTGTTACATTGTAAAATACGTCTTTTGATTGTTTTAAAAATATGAATCTAATAAAAAATACAAATGTATACACAAAGTGATCTACGCATTTCAATGATATACCCAATCACCTACCAAATTATTTTAGGGGGTCTCCTCCCCCCTCCCTGAGATGATTACGAAACAAACATCCATGTTACAATTTAGAGTAATATGGGTTTGTTTTCTTTCTTTAAGATCCTATATATACCAATAAATGTGATATTTTATATTAAAAAATATAAATATATTAGCAGTAATCAGGGTTACTGTAATTGCACTAAGTAGTGCCGGCTATTTTAGATAAATGAAGTAGTTCCTTCGTTTTTAGTTCTTTCAGTGTGGCTTGTTTTTTTAGTGTGTTTCGTTTCATCCTAATTTTAGTTTCTGAAATGACTCTAGATAGCTGAATATATGTGGTTCCTGCTTAGAGGACTAGACCAAGACCCTTCTCTACGGTATGCATCCCACCCACATATATCCTCCCAGACGCAAGGATGAATAGAGTTGTTGATTTACGGTATCACATATCCAGGTAAGTCATTTTTACTTAGTAATTATCACATGTTTAGTTTGGTTATAGACGCCACAGTGAGAGTTGATGTCACAGCGAACCTGGAGTTGAAGTTAGTTGAGTCACATCCCTCCCACGGGAAGGTAATAGCGGATAGCCTGCCCTGCTACTTACCCCAATAGTTGTAAATCGCATTGAAAAAAGACCTCTGTCTGGGTCATCTAGCTCGTCATAGTTAGATTTCGGTCATGTGGGAGCCATACCAAAAAGACAAAGACCAAGTATAAAAAAATCTAGAAAAGATGTTTACAAATAATTACATAAATCAACAAGTATTCATTAAAAAATGCAATATGATACCTAAAACTAAATTGGTATCTAAAGAGAAAATATCTATTTCTAATTCAAAATAATTAATCAGTTAAATAATCTAAAAGGTTATTTCCACCACCAATGAATATAGAACTATCATACCTTATATTATCCGTCTTCATTGGTTTCTGCAAACCCCCTTCTGTTGGCGAGCGCTTTCGGACATTGCCCATCTTCTGGCCAAATACATACGTTCACTGTCACTGTCTGTATGTATTCTTGGTTTCGCCAACAGAAGATGGTTTGCAGAAACCAATGAAGACGGATAATAGAAGGTATGATAATTAATCAGTGTTGTGTTGACCCTCGTCAGGAACGGTTCAACAAAGTACATCTAACCTTATATTTTTGTTCATGTTTCCCTTTTATTTGATTTTTTATTAATTTCATATTCATATTTTATTTTGATTTCTTCATTATAACTCGGGAAGAGTATCTCTTTAAAAATTAGCAATAGAGGGTCCCATTTGGGGCTCTTCAAGCCCCTAGTGGAAAAAAACAAAAAACCTATTTGAATCAGAATATGAATGTCGTTTCTTATATAGATTTTTTTCACTTTAAGAAATTAGGTAGGGGAGACCTTAAAACGTCTCACCTTTTATTATAAAAAAGGCTATCAAGGCTTGTGCCGGTGAAGTAGTCAATATAAAAAGTTAGAGATGGAATCATTTTAATTGAATGCCATATTGATATCATCAAAATTACTTAATTTAAAATCAATTTATGAAATCCCAGTAAAAGCTGAACCACATCAAAATTAAACAGTAGTAAAGGCTTAGTATACTCAACTGCATTAATAATTACATTCACAAAACGTTGCTGAAGTGAAACAAATAATTAATAGGAGGATACTACCTCTCCAATATCTACGACCCTACTCCGAGATTGATTCTTACTTTATACACCCCACTTAGCTTCATTTATTAAAGCAGGATATCTAAAATGCAATGTCACTCCTCACGTTTCACTGAAACCTTGTAGGGAGTGACATTAATCACTGTCATACGTCCTGTCAGTCCTCACAGGATATCTAAAACTTAGTAGTGTCACTCGCCCGTGGCCCTGGAAAGTCCGACCTCCGCAGCCTTGGTACTTACCTTCATCAGAGCTCCATGTTGCCAGTTCCTAGCTCATGTCGCGTCGGCAGATAAGAAACCAAAATTTTAAAAAAATTTGTTTTTTATATTATCTGTTGACGTTTCGGCTTAACTATAAAGCCACCTTCAGTGCTGTTGAAATACAGTGGCAAAAGAAAACTTGAGTGAAACAAAAAAAAATATATATNGGATTATATATATGATTAAAATTATTATTAAATTAGAGTTAAGTTTATGCAATAAAATTTAAATAATATAATTTTTTGTTTTTTTCATGTTAACTTTCGACATTATATTTCAACAGCTCTCAAGGTGGCTCAAAACGTAAGCAGAAATGTCGGCAGATTATAGAAATACACTTTTTTTAAATTTTATTTTTTTTTCCAACTTTGACCGAACCCCAAATTCTACCCTAGAATATTAAGTACCCAATTCGTTGACTTTTATAAGCAATGACTGCTAATAAACTGATCCATACTCCTAAAGACATTCTTTTACACCCTATAAAAACATTTTAGGTCATGGTGATAGAGACTAACTAGAGGTACGGGGCTAGATTAAATTTCAAGATGAAACCATAAACAGGGCGGGACTCCCTGGCCTTGGTTTGAGAGCCCCAAATAATTAGATTCCTTTGGCTATATAATAGTATATATAATATAATATTAGTACTTAGTCAGCTGTAGATTTAGAAAACTTTATTAGGTGTCAATTTCAGCATAACCTTTGTTAAATATTGACCAACGAGAAATATTTTGAATAATTTATAGGTTTATAAATAACGATTCCAGTAAAAATAAACTAAATCTAGTATTTAGATTCTTATCTTAGATTAGATAAGAATCTAATCTAAAGTCTTAGATAGACTAAGAATTAATTATAAATAACTAAACACGCAATAAAACTAATACCTTTTTAAACTAATAAGAAACATACAATAATTCAAAAAGTTACCTATTGCAACTATAAATAAGGATATTTTCACTCATTGTCCAACTTAAATTGTAATGAACTCTGAGCGTTAAAATATTTTGAGTTTCGGCCTCCTTAAAAAAACTAACAACTGACTAGGAAAATATTTTGAACAATAATATTTTAATGTTAATAACACTAAAATGAGCTAGTCAGGTTTTATAGAGTTTGACATGAACATTAGGAACCTATAAAACCTGATAAATAAGGACCTTAAAACATGAACATTTAGGACCCCAAAACATTAGATAAAATAAAATGGTCTAGAAGTGGAGCAAGCGAGCTGCGAACGTGAAAGGAAAAGGTTAAGAAGAGCGACTGGTCTAGTTTTATAGTTTTCGGCATAGATATAACGGAATGGATTAACGATGAAATATCTAATTATTATTTGAACAGCTTTTAGCGTCATGACCACAGATTGGGCTCGACAGGAAGTTAAATTGGTCTGATGTTAGAAGCTGTGGATCCAAAAACATTCAGGCCCGAATAATAAAAGTCCTGTTTTTTTATGGTCAGATTCCTAATCCACTGGTCTCCCGCTGGTCCGTGATCATAAAAACCTTCTCAAGTCTCCTGGTTTGAAACCTTCCTTCTCGGTTCTGTTGTTATAACGCTCCTTCATTCTGTCACTGGTAGACTGTTGTCCCTTCTTATTAACTCTATGTGTTCTATCGCAGAGGCCGCTTAGGATTCCATACCCACAACCCAAACCCTATCATGACCTCGCAGCTGACAGCTAGGGTCAGTGAGTCGAAGAGTATCTTTGGCCGGGATAGCTTAGTTAAACTATCCTAGCCCGAAGACTACATATGCTGAGTCTCGGACATGGGTACTGCTTTAAAGACTCCCTGTGCGTCTCTTCGCAAGCCAAGCACGGAAACCTTTGTCCCCAGTGGCCATCGGTAGGCCACAGCCACCTTCTTGAGGAGTGTCTTGAAATCCTTCCAGGGCATCTTCCCGTCTTGTGCCGGAGTAGTAGGAACAGCAGCAGCCTGACATGTCTTCTCCTCTATGTAGACTTCACGGTATGAGTCGTCAAGTGACTGGGCTAGCCGACACTTTATGGCAACATAATTTATGTCCTGCCATTAAATTCCCTTCGTCATATTTCATTTTTTAGGTAAATATATACTTAATGATAGAGTTCGGGATGTGGAAGTAGATTCTGAAGGGGCATAGTAAGAACAACTGAAAAATTAAATAGGGTTAATAAGAAGGGACAACACTCAACCAGTGACAGAATGATGGAACGGAATGACAACAAAACCTAGAAGGGAGGCTTCAAACCAGGAGACTTGAAAAGGCCTAAATGAAATAATAAACTGGATTATCTAAATAATATACCTTATTTAGAACCAAACAAAAGAGAAACCCAAGATAATCCACTTCAACCGATTGACTCCATATAACGGAGATCATGGACCAGCGGGTTAGAAATCTAAGCATTAAAGAACATGGCTCTAGTCCACGAACCGACCTATCTGGCCAGCCCCAATTGACCGTCCAGAATAGTTACAGGGACATCTTCACGCTGGCCAAGAACTTCGCTCTCGCGCATTGTGCAACTGAGGATTTGGGATCGTCGGAATTGTTACGGTCTTAAGGAAAAATTCGGCGGCACCGAAGAATTGAATCAACGGAACCATGCATCGGCAAGGTACTCCATCAGGAACGGAATAGACAGCACCTGTTCTACCTGTTGAGCAAGGAGCCAACATACGATCTACGGAGGTATCTCATCGACCTGCGGACGCAGATCCACCAGCTGGCCATCACCATGCTTGCCATCTCCAAGTTAGGTTGAGGATGTGACGGCCGGTGGTAAGGTAGGGGAGATCTTCGCTGGCACAAGAATTACCATTGTGGTCTGCTTTTTCAACCCGTAGAAAGCTAATTCGACCCAGAGAGGCGTGGATATTGTTACGAATCCTCTTCTTTAGTCAAGACCTGTTCTGGGATTTAACAGTTTTAAGGAGGGGGTAATGTTAGAGACTAGTGATTACCAGACTTTTACGGTAATAACAATTGAAGGATAACACCTGCTTCCTTCGTCTTGAAAGGGCAGTTGGCTTACTTGGAAAACCGTATAGACCCTTCTAGATTTACCTCGACTTTTCCATGGAGTTATAAAAGCAGCTCGCCAGCGGCCCTCCGTGTCAGTGATAAGTTAGCCTCCGTCTGTGTCAGTTTCTGTGGCAAATCGCGTGTTCCAAGTGTCGGGCTGGTCTTGGCCTATGCATTGGCGGTAACAGCGAAGTGATAAGTGACAGTGATTAGCAAGTTATCTTGAGGCCTCTTTGTAAATAAACATATTTAATTTATTTGTACATATTCATTAATTTATTAGCTGTAAGTGATATATAATTTATATTTTCTATTTATTTATGTATTAAGGCAGTATTTACTTATGTAAGTAAGGGCAGTAAATTTAAAGGTTGTGTTGTGATTACATTATGATTTAATTATTTGTGATAACAAATTAACTAATATTTATCTCTGTTGTTTAATTATTAGTGATCCATAGCCCTTAACAATAACATATTCGTTCCCAAGAAATATCTACTTCTTGATATAAACTGATTCTCATAGTTGCCTTGAGTTATATTATTCACTTTGATGTAAGTTTATTGCTTATCCACTTTACAATAAATGAATCTCATTAAATAAAATTTCCATAAATCCTTTAATATTCTTTATACAATACGCGTTATTCTGTGAAATGGCAGAATCCATAGTGTATTGAGAATTTTTTCTGGTTTATCTTCGCTAACGGATTCCTTTTACTCATTTTCATTGACGTCCTTGTCCTGGTGTTTTACGTAGTCCTTGACACTGCTAATAATTTCCTTGTTCAATACTCGCTTAGCAATGATTGTCTTCCGATTTTCCACAGCTCAATGCAACGTAATCACTTTTTCTTGTGCCTGAAACAATCACCTATCTGGAAATCACTTCCTCAAAAATTGAATTTTTAAGGAAAGTTTTTAATTCAGACTTCATAAAAATGCTTCTGATTCAGGTCTGGCGTGCTCCAAACATCTGGTATGATTCATTTATAAAAGGGAAAGACCCTTTATCAGATACAAAACATATTTGACATATATATTACTTTATTTAATCTAAGGCCCCTTTTCAAAATTGATAATGTTAGTAAGCATATTACGGAGTCCGTAAGAAGGGTTAAATGGCCTGCAAGCGAGTTATGAAAGTGCATTGCCGCGCGATCTACCGGAAACACTAACAAACTTATTGTACGTGTTTATAAGCATAGATAGCGCTAAGAGGTCTATGAATAATTGCTTTAACAGTGGATAAGGGGATTTTACTTTCGGGTAAAATCAGACCTATTAGCTGAGGGAATTATGCAGAATACTGAAGGTTTAGCAGGTTACCCTTAGAACAATCAAGCTATTCACGTTGTTACGTTATATATNGAAAACATTTCTAAGGAAAAATTGTATCTTGAAACTTATCTTAACAGTTTATCTGTTGAGTAGCTTGAAGATGTTAATCCAATTTTGAAAGAAATATTTTGACAATCTATTAAAAAAAAATCTGATCGGAATTAGTAATTTTTTAGTAAAAATGTTGCATGGGTTTTTCGCTGAAACCGGTTGAAACTATTAAAATAATAATCCACAGGAATATTTACAGCAGTAGATTAGAGATACAGTGACCTTCCTTCAAGTCGCAAGGAGTACATTCTCTTTGTATTTAATGTATTCTATCTGATTTGTTAAAAAGTAAAACACACGTGTTTTCCATTCTTATAATGGAGATTAACGTAAACAATAAAGCTCAAGCCCCTCAAAATGTTACGTATTATTTAAAATGGAATACCTTTGTCCAAAAACTAACTACACATGACAACAGATAAAACCTACTAGAGTAATGACAGTCTATTTTATTGAAAATTAGATAACGAATATAAAAAGTCGAGCTGTATAACCTAATCTGATTTCCCATGTTTCATTAAAGAAGTATATAAAAAAGTGATTAAATGAGTAAATATAATTTACAAGCCACAGAGAACAATGAGCGAACAAGCTATGACAACTAAACTCTATCAGAGTGGCCGGAAGTATGGAAGAGGCTCCAGCAACGTAGTTACATTCGTGAATTTCTGCACAAATTTAAGAACGTGAACGTTGGAATACGTTACATTTTACACCTACTGTACACTTACATAATACATTTCAGACGCTAGAGCGCTTAAGACAACACACAAGCATAGATATAAGGGTGCTCAAGAAGTACAGTCCAGGAGTGACTCGGTGAAGGTTTTAGTATGGTGAGCTGGAATTAGATATTAAATATATTTAAGAATTTAGCTCGGAGACTTTCCAATAATTTCACATTTTTTAAGAGCCTCTGTGCACTTTTCCCCCCACAGACATTACAAATGTCGAAAGAAAGGAGAGTTTTTTTGACCGTAGATATTATTCTTAGATGATTTTAGTAGGGGTTCGGTCATGGTAGATCCCAAAAACACAAATTTAAAAAATGTATTTTTTAATAAAGGATTATCTGCCAACGTTTCGGTTTACATTGTAAGCCACCTTCAGGGCTATCATTAAGATGAGAGAGGACGTCCTGTCCCTAAGTTCACATTTCCAGACGTCCTCTCTCATCTTCATGTTAGCCCTGAAGGTGGCTTACAATGTAAGCAGAAACGTTGGCAGATAATCCTTTATTAAAAAACACATTTTTTACATTTGTGTTTTTTGGATCTACCTTGACCGAACCCCAACTAAAATCATCTAAGAACAAATGTCGAAAGGTTACACTGATCCCGAATATTTGTCTGTTATTTTCTAGGTCCTGGTCCTGGATCATGGTCAGTCTGTTTATGTTTTGTTTAAAAAAATTAACCCCATCTTTCCAAACACTAATTCGAATTAAATATACAATGGATGAAGTGATCATTGAAAAAGAACAATAAAAAAAACTGAATATAAATATTAATTTAGTTGTGGTATATTATCCCACGTAAATTTTAAACAACTAATGCGAGTGAATAGAATAAAAAATCTATCTGTGCCAGCCAGGACACGAACCTGGATCTCCTGCTTTCCGGGCCAGTATGCTAACACTTGCACCATCGGGAATAGCCAGATAACTTATTTTTATTCTATACCCTTGCATAAATTGTTTAAAATTTGCTTGGGACAATACACCGCAACTAAATAAATATTTATAAACTGTGGTTCTTGTCGCGTCTAAGCACTTGTCAAGCAGTCTCAGACACTAGCTTAGGAGTTGCTTGCATCTGAACCTCCTAGTGGAGTCAAAGATGTCACATCCCCATTGAAATTTTAATGTCGAACTTAAAGAATTTTCCCTGTTTACTGAGGTCACGTTCTTAGATGCTGTATCTGTCCTCAGTTGGGCGGGAGTTCCCAGACATCAGCGCCCCTAGCAGAGAGAATTGTATTTATATCTCCAGCAACAGTCGGCGGATTTCAGTTCATCGCTGCGGCCTTTCCTACCCACGACAAGCCGCATGCCACCCTCCGAAATGGTATGTACGCTTCTCTCATTTACCTTTATAAATAAATGTAGTTAAATGTATCTGTCCTCAGTTAGGCGGGAGTTCCCAGACATCAGTGCCCCTAGCAGAGAGAATTGTATTTATATCTCCAGCATCAGTCGGCGGATTTCAGTTCATCGCTGCGGTCTTTCCTACCCACGACAAGCCGCCCTCCGACATGGTACGCACGATTCTCTCATTTATATTTAAATATAAATGACTTAAATTATCAATATAAATCAGAGATGAACTAGCTGTTTAATATACAAAATCTTTCAACTCTAATATTTGCTTATAAATCGTGAACTAAAAACTTAACTCCCTTTTGAATTTGAAATGTTTTGATTTATTTTGAAACTTATGCTTTAGGTTATTAACAAACTTTCATTGTTTAAAAAAAAACAATTTACTTTTGATATTAAAATATATAAATTCTTGAATATGACTCCCGGCATTATGTACTCAAAACGTAATTTTAACATTTATGATTAGAATAATGACATAAAATTATTAATATAAAGAGTTTCCATACTTTTATAAATTACCGTTTGGCCACTTTTATTATTTTATAAATTTATCTGAAAGCCTCAGAAACAAAACAAATCATCCAATAATTATTCTTGCATCCCTATCTACTTTGAATTGACAAACTCTTTCTCACTCAGAAGACTAACAAGAGGGGTTCAAATACGGTGAAACCGGGTAAAAAAAAGTAGTAACGTGTACAAAATTTCTCTGAAAAATCGCATAAAAAAGGTTTTTGTAATATCGCTGGGAATTGTGAATCTCATTATACATTCGATTAAATAGATGAAGCAGGCGAATTATTGATTTTTGTTTTCTGCCTATCTACTAATCTCGGAATATAATTAACACAATGTCTCCGTTGGAGAGTCAGGGTTAATAGTTATGAGGACTCATCAGAGACTGTGGAAGGATGAGCTGTATAGGTTTCTACCATTCATTCACAGAATAGCACTATTCACAGTTCGAATGGTAACGAAAAGTATTAAAATGAAGAGTTATATTATTATATATTATTATTTTTGTTGGGGTCCGATCAAGATAGATCCAACAAAATACAAACTTAAAAAAAAAATGTGTATTTTTTAAAATTATCTGCCAACGTTTCGGCTTACATTGTAGGATATCTTCTAGGCTATCATGAGAGGGGACGTCCTGTCCCTAAGATCACATTTTCATGACTGAGAGGAACGGTTTTTTTGGATCAACCTTGACCGAACCCCAACAAAAATAACATCAAATGAAAATTATTAAATTTTGCTTCTAAATTGCTCCGTATGCCCTGATGAAGGATTAAATATTGTCTGAATCGTCGGCAATAGATAACTGTGTTGTTTTATTTGTGACCAACTTCGCAGCCCCTAACCACTGAATCGAAATTTACATTATTTTCTTTTAGTAATTTATTTTAATCACAAAATATAAAAATCTAAGCTCCCTTTAAGCTGAACAATACGGACGTCAAACGTTTTTACAAACAACCAATTCATTTACAAATATATTAATCTAGTATAGAATATAAAATCTCTCAGCTAAGCATAGACCACTTTTAAACGATAAAAATCACGTTTAAATTTATATTACTTGAGTTAATTTATTCGATTTCCAATTTAGCAATGAGATAAGTTTTGATATTCCCAATCGAAGTATTGATCGTGAAATCAGGTTTCCAAACTTATGTTTTATGCATCAAAAGTTGCATAAAACATAACTTTTGAAACGCATTTTTTTTTTTTAAATTCGTTTAGAGTGAACAAGCCAATGCATTTTCTTTTCCTGCATAATTAAATGGAACTCAAATTAATGTTTAAGTATGTCAAATGGTATTTTTGCTTTTAAAACTCTAAAATTGGCTGCTTACAAATTTCCAAATTATACTGCAAAATCATGGCAAAATTGTACCTTGTACAGTTCACCATGTAGACTAAATAAAGATTTAAAAAATAAAGATTTTGCACAACTCATTGTTGTACTGTTAAACTGTGCAAAGAAATTTCCGCCTCGCAGATTATAAGTAAACTGAGCAGATTTCCCGCGATTCACTAAAGGCCAGCATAAGGAAAAGTATTTGATCCTGACACCGGAGCTTCATGGGTAAGTTTGGTTTCTGATCTGGCCTCGAAGGAACGTGGGGGATTCGCTCAGCCATATTAGTGAGTATTTACAAATGTGAAATAATTTCATAATAAATTTTTCAAAAATATTACATGATATACATGTTAAAATATCGTATTTTATACTCATCATGTTCTACAAATTTTTCGTAACTGAAATAAAAACGAAGATGTCACGATTCTAAATTTTGGTATCCATCCATCTTCCCACTCCCCATATCTTTTTTCAGCGAAAAATGTTTTTTTTTTCTATAGTTTGAAATAGAATAATTAATTACTGAATTTTGTTTCTATTTTTTTTTAAAAAAGAGAGGGTCCGAGTGTGTGTGTGTGTGTGTGTGTGTGCCAGAGTTTTACGGTACACAGTTTTACAATTGGATTTACTGAAATCATTGAGTAACTTATAAACACAAAACAAATTGCTAAACTAGTTATTTAGAGGAATTGCTCCTATAGGAGAGGGGAAAACCAAAAGATACAAAAAAAAAAATTATATNTTATATACAAAGGCAATCAAGGATATATATATATATAATTTTTTTTTAACGAGGGAAAAACGAAAACCTTTATTAGGAATGATGACCAATAAAAAAAAAGGCATCAAATCAATTAACCAATCAAATGGAGGGAATTAGCCAATCAAACGAACGAAATAAAATATATTAAGTTCGATAAATGGAAGGAAATGGAGAATGATTGCTCTTATTGAAATACGTCTGATGCCGACCAGTTATGCACCTTTCATAAAAGATTCAAACAGGGGTTGACTTCAGATTTCTTTCTAAGTTGTCGTTAGCAAGTTTTTATTATCCGCATCAAGTTTAGTTATTTATGAAAACAAGCCCATTAGTTAGAAGAAAGCAAGTGAAATTATGTCCGAAAGCACTTTTGATTATAAAAGCCAAATTGGATGTATTGCTAGAGAATACTAGAATCCCATCTTATTAAAGAACTATTATTTATACATTATTTTTAAATTAAAGATCATGTTTTATTTTAAATAGACGATGCAATAAAATAAAATAAACGTAGACTTCCGAGGTCTCCTGAAATCACCCATGAGCCCATACTTTCGCGTATGTTTCTTCAGGGGCAAGCTTTGAAAAAATCAGCTTTTCGAGATGGTCAAGAACCGAAGAAGTATTTCTGAAAAATACCAATGCCAATCTGTGCAAAATTTCCAGAACTTCGTTAAGCATTTTTCGGTTTGATAGGATCTGAAAGTGGGCGTAAAGATAGTGATAGTAAGATATTCGGTTGAGAGAACTTTTACATTTCTCAGGATCCTTCAAGTTGATTACTCTAATAAAAATAGTAGTAAAATGAAAAAATTGCAGTTATATTTATTGTAATATAACTGAAATCCCTCGTAGATTTCAGTTTTATTTATTATGCTACTGGTAATAAAATTCTTTCTTAAAAAAAAACACTATAAAAAATAAATAGGATAGGAGTAACTAATATTAACTTGTTTTTATTAGGAGAGTTCAGAGCCAACACTGACCAGTACACCTCAAGGTTTAAAGCTTCTAGAACCAATAATCAAATCCCTACATATACAATCTGACATCAAATATACATATGCTAAGACACTTGTCACTTCGAGATAAACATGATCATAAGCCGATCCCAGAGAGGGGAGACCTCTGCCTCTAAAACACCCCTGCCAATGTTCTTTGTGGACCGGAAATTAATATGCCTGAGGCTCACAATTGATCCATCGGGAAAAGATTATTGGTTAAAGATTCTAATTACATTCATAAATAGCATCCCTTATATTGGGCCTCTCGGAAAAATTCTGTAGCCTAAAAAATGTTTGACATCTATAATGTATTTAAAATATTTCCATTTATGCTTTTTCTAGTCTACCTTTATTTTATGCGATAAGATTTTAGCCAAACTAATACGACTAAAAAAAAGAATACCAAATAGTTTTTTTTTAATGAGGAAGTCTGTTCCACCCTCCCTTATACATACTTAAACACCTACCATTATGACCGTTTTTCTTATATATGTTGCAGAAGTTGAATTTACTGCACGTGATTGTATTACAAGATAATTAAATTACGCTACATAATTCTGTAATTTTTTCACAACAATATTGATAGCAGAGTTATTGTAATTTTAAATTTTAGCCTTACACTAAAATTTAAACTTTCTACACTATGCCATAGACTTCCACGGATGAACTCCAATGGCTTTCAGAAAGAAGATTTAATACTGTATATGTATTCATATATATATATGTATCAGCCACCCCACACACACACACACACACACACACAAACACACAAAAACACACACACAAACACACAAAACACACACACACACACACACACACACACACACACACACACACACACACACACACACACACACACACAACACACACACACACACACACACACACACACACACACACACACACACACACACACACACACACACACACACACACACACACACACACACACACACACACACACACACACACACACACACACACACACACACACACACACACACACACACACACACACACACACACACACACACACACACACACACACACACACACACACACACACACACACACACACACACACACACACACACACACACACACACACACACACACACACACACACACACACACACACACACACACACACACACACACACACACACACACACACACACACACACACACACACACACACACACACACACACACACACACACACACACACACACACACACACACACACACACACACACACACACACACACACACACACACACACACACACACACACACACACACACACACACACACACACACACACACACACACACACACACACACACACACACACACACACACACACACACACACACACACACACACACACACACACACACACACACACACACACACACACACACACACACACACACACACACACACACACACACACACACACACACACANTTTTTTTTTTTTTTTTTTTTTTTTGCTGTGTTAGCCTCCCATACAACCACTTAGGGTCATTGAAGGAAGGGGCTATCTACAGGTTGCCACCCCATTTTAAACACCCATGGCTTAGGACAAGCTTCTATTTATAAATAAAAGATTGACCTAGGCGGGATTTGAACCCGCGGCGTCAGGATTGCGAGACCCGTACGGATCCCCTGAGCTAGCCTGGCGCCCCTACTCGTTCTTTTGATGTTTGATTAACCTAAGTATAGATACTATGATACACTTAAGTATCGATACTTTGATACACTTAAGTATCGATACTAGTTGGCTCTTTTCCTTGTTATATTCGTAATTTTTCCTCAAGAAGTATACTCGATGGACATCATCTTCTTTTTCTCCAAGAAGTATATTCGAAGGACATCCTCTTCAGATATCTGATAACCCGAGGAATTGCGAATGGGGGAAGGCCACGAGATTATCGGCCCAAGATAGTGCTGGCGCTAAATCGATGTGGAAACCGGTTCTAGGAGGGAAGCCCCAGGATAGCAACCTTCCCTGGACTCGAGATTAGAATTCTTTGCACTTTGGTCACAGTAATAGTATGTTATCCATGATAAGGATAACCCGAGAGTTTGGGTCAGAATGTCAATAATTGCATTGAATTGAATTGGGCATTATTTAGTTTTAAAAGACAATGTTTCGAAACACTGTTTAGGTCATCATCATGTTGTTGAATGGTGGACTCCGTTCTCATCATATCATTACAATGGGAAATAATTAATATTAACTAGACAGGCTAACACTTGAGAAGTTCTTATTTCACTGTCTTCTTTTTGCCATCAGCCATTATGATGGCATTCATAGTAAACTAAAGACTCCCACGTAGCAAGTAAAATTAAACCCAATTAATTTTGATGTATTTATTTACATCCGCGCTGATAAAATATATTGTGGCTTTCATATTGTTTTTTTTTCCTATGATCAATACTTTTTGAATAAAAAGTAAAATGACAATATCTGAATACATAGTTTATTTCATAAGTTTGTTTTATAAGTACTTAAATAATTATACGTATTAACAATCAATATTGCCATCATATTAATAATTTTTCATTAATTTATGAAAAATTGTATTAATAGTCAGTATTTATACTGTGACTATTAACCAGCACATTACTAGATACAAAACATGTAGAAAATAATTAATAATAATTTTATATAGGTAGTTACATATGCAATTCCTGACCTGTCAGGGATTATGAGTCTGTTTTTTCGATATTTGAAGTCAATATGAAGATTATTCTATGGTTAAAAACAATTTATAAACTAATTCTGTAACAAAAAGGATAAAAAATTAATAAAGATTAAGAAATCTTGGTTTTCAGCCAATGAAAGTAATTAATGTGACTACCAGTCACTTCAGCTATATTTTTATGACAGGCTTACAATTTACTTTTCGCATGAATTAAATAATATATATCTACCGTGTAAATACAATAGTAAATGTACTAGTATATATTTTAAGATCTAAATTAATACAATTGTTTCATTGGTTTTTCAGATAAAGAGCAGCAATTTATTGAAAGTGTTGCTAAGTGTACATATAATTTTTTCGGCACTTGGACAACTGGTAAATACTTATTCATTTATCATTACTAAACTCAAGTATTATTAATTAAAATATCAATATATTTTAAGGAACAATTTGTTTTGATCGTCTGTTTCTAATATCATAAAAAAAACACAGAATAAGTTAGAAAAGAGCAAATCTTTCGCACAGTATGTTTTAAAGAATGATACTGCTCCGTTGGCATTAGATTTCTTAACTTGTCATGATTATATAGCCGTTTTCAGAAAGGAAAAGCTATCGTAAGTCAAAAACTTTAAAAAAAAACAGAAGATAGAATAGATAGAGAATTTATAAGTAGAGAAAACAATGTGATCGACACACGAATAAAATGTAAAGGAATACATTAAATTTTTTTTTTTTTTTAAGTGAAAACAATTCCCAGTCAGAGGAACAATCGCGTTTTGCCACTCATAACCCATTCCAAGCCCTTCAGGATGTTGAAGGCGAAAATATGGAAGCAGATTCAGCAGTCCCTCGAATAATTCGATCACCGCCAATATCTGTCAAAAATCTGAACGACTTCAGACTGATGTGCTCCCAGTTAAACGAGCGAGTGGGGTCGAAGAAGAGAGGGCTGTAAGAGTGGTGATTCGTTTTCTCCACCACACAACTTCTCCAGACTTCATCAAGGAGGAGTTGACTGATTTGGGAGTCAGTGTCAGAAACGCCATAAACATGATCATAAGCCGATCCCAGAGAGGGGAGACCTCTGCCTCTAAAACACCCCTGCCAATGTTCTTTGTGGACCTGGAGCCTACGCCCAACGTGCAAGAGATCTACAGCTTGACCTCACTCTGCCACTGTAGACTAAGAGTCGGGAAGCCGCATCCACGTCAAAAAATAGTACAATGTCACAATTGCCAGCAATATGGTCATACAAAAGCCTACTGTGAATACTCTCCACGGTGTGTCAAATGTGGAGGCGCTCACATCAGTACGAGCTGCCCAAAATCTCGCAACATTCGGAAATGACTTAATCACCGGTCAAATTCTCCGTAATTTTCCCAAGAAGGCAATTAAATTCCTTACCTATATCTATAATAGTATACTCCGAACTACACACTTCCCAATCCTCTAGAAATATTCCGACATAATATTATTTCCCAAACCTGGAAAACCACCACATAACCCTTCATCCTACCGTCCTATAAGTCTTCTTCCTTCACTTTCTAAGGTATTCGAAAAAATTCTGTTAAAATGTATAATGCCTTCCATTGAACCCTACTATATCCTCCCAAATCATCAATTTGGTTTCCGACGTAAGCATTCTACTGTCCAGCAGGTGTTTAGCGTCGTAGACTACTTCTCCTCTTCCCTTGAGCGCAAAGAGTACTGCCCAGGAGCTTTTTTGGATGTTTCCCAAGCATATGATAGAGTCTGGCACAGTGGTCTCTTGTTTAAACTGAAATCCATACTTCCTAATAACACTTACCTTATCCTTAAGTCATACTTATCCAACCGTTCCTTTAGGGTTCGGCAATGATTAGATTAGTCCGATTTCTACCAAGTGGAAGCGGGAGTTCCTCAAGGTAGTGTGCTTGGACCTACCCTATTCATCCTGTACACTGCTGACATCCCTACCCATCCAAGTACCCTCTTAGCTCTATTTGCGGACGAAAAAGCTATCCTATCCTCCCATCCCGATCCTAAAACTGCTTCCAAAACCTTCAGGTTTACCCCGAAAAAATCAAACAATGGTGTGGCAAATGGAGAATAAAAATCAATGAAGCAAAGCGCGTTCAAGTTAATTTCCAACTGCGGAAAAAAGACTTCCCTGAAATTGTGAAATTTAACGATATTCATTTACCAACTAATTACATTCGTTACCTTGGGTTCCATCTTGACTCAGAACTTACATGGGGTGAACATACTAAAATTAAAAGACAAGAACTCATCGACGATATGGACTTCTATACAGACTCATGAACAAGAACTCCAATCTTACGATTGAAAACAAACTGACACTCTACAAAATCTTATTACGACAAATCAGGACTTATGGGGTAGAAATCTGGGGTGCCGCCAAGCCTTCCAACATCCAAAGAATCCAGTCCTTTCAATCCAAACCCCTGAGAATAATTGAAAATGATCCCTATTACGTATCCAATTCATCCCTTCACCACGGTCTTAATATTCCTTTTGTTCAAGACCTTATATCTTCCTGTTTCACCCTTTTCCACAGTAAACTGCCATACCATCCTAATCCACTGGCACAGACCTTGTCTTCCAACTCCAACNTCAGATATCTGATTACCCGAGGAATCGCGAATGGGGGAAGGCCACGAGATTATCAGCCCAAGATTATGCTGGCGTTGATCGATGTGGAAACCGGTTCTAGGAGGGGAACCTTAGAGGATCAAGCGCCTCTAGACTACAGAGGTCATCTTAGCACTACTTTAATTGTGAATTTGTGTATGAATGTGTGTATCTGTAGCATTAGTCAATTCAAATATATTTATATATATACATAAAATGAAACACACGCAGCTTCAATATATATATATATATATAATTTTTTTTTAACGAGGGAAAAACGAAAACCTTTATTAGGAATGATGACCAATAAAAAAAAAGGCATCAAATCAATTAACCAATCAAATGGAGGGAATTAGCCAATCAAACGAACGAAATAAAATATATTAAGTTCGATAAATGGAAGGAAATGGAGAATGATTGCTCTTATTGAAATACGTCTGATGCCGACCAGTTATGCACCTTTCATAAAAGATTCAAACAGGGGTTGACTTCAGATTTCTTTCTAAGTTGTCGTTAGCAAGTTTTTATTATCCGCATCAAGTTTAGTTATTTATGAAAACAAGCCCATTAGTTAGAAGAAAGCAAGTGAAATTATGTCCGAAAGCACTTTTGATTATAAAAGCCAAATTGGATGTATTGCTAGAGAATACTAGAATCCCATCTTATTAAAGAACTATTATTTATACATTATTTTTAAATTAAAGATCATGTTTTATTTTAAATAGACGATGCAATAAAATAAAATAAACGTAGACTTCCGAGGTCTCCTGAAATCACCCATGAGCCCATACTTTCGCGTATGTTTCTTCAGGGGCAAGCTTTGAAAAAATCAGCTTTTCGAGATGGTCAAGAACCGAAGAAGTATTTCTGAAAAATACCAATGCCAATCTGTGCAAAATTTCCAGAACTTCGTTAAGCATTTTTCGGTTTGATAGGATCTGAAAGTGGGCGTAAAGATAGTGATAGTAAGATATTCGGTTGAGAGAACTTTTACATTTCTCAGGATCCTTCAAGTTGATTACTCTAATAAAAATAGTAGTAAAATGAAAAAATTGCAGTTATATTTATTGTAATATAACTGAAATCCCTCGTAGATTTCAGTTTTATTTATTATGCTACTGGTAATAAAATTCTTTCTTAAAAAAAAACACTATAAAAAATAAATAGGATAGGAGTAACTAATATTAACTTGTTTTTATTAGGAGAGTTCAGAGCCAACACTGACCAGTACACCTCAAGGTTTAAAGCTTCTAGAACCAATAATCAAATCCCTACATATACAATCTGACATCAAATATACATATGCTAAGACACTTGTCACTTCGAGGATTCTTAACCCAGCAGAAAAGGCACAAGAAGTAACCTTCAGAGTTGTACTCCCTGAAGAGGCATTTATCACTGGGCTTGTTATGTAAGTATTTATTATTCTCGAGAATTTAACAAATTTTAAATTTAAATTCAAAAGCTATATGTAGGAAATGCGTTCTACTGTAGTATAACCTTTAACATTATTACCTATAATTTTAGTGAAAAACTAGAAGTTATGGGATTCAGAGAATAAAATATGTATCAGACTTTTAAAACTATGTATTAGTTAATGAAATCCTATTAAAGACATTTAATTAATTTTTCCATGATTCCTCAGACACATTTCATCCCATTTTGTTTTATCATAGTCCTGTTGAAACGTTCATATTTCCAGGATTATAAAAGGGAAGGAATATAAAGCATATGTGAAAGGAAAAGAAGAGGCTAAGAAGGAGTACAAGGCTGCAGTCAGTGCAGGTCAAGGTGCAGCCCACGTCTTCCAAAAGTGAGTAAAGGCTGTTACTTCATCTTACTGACGATTACTTGGTCCCAATTTGAGTTTTTAAAACTTTACTTCGTCTTTTGCAGCCCTAGAAATTCCAAAGACTTCACAGTGGCAGTGAACGTAGAACCTCAAGAGAAGGTTAACTTCCATTTGACTTATGAAGAGCTTTTATCAAGGACGAACAGTACTTACAGGAACGAAATCAATGTTAATCCAAGTCAGGTGAGCAATAGTTCAATACTTCAAGTGTTTTATTGTTCTTTACATTTAAGTACCGAAATTGAAAAAAAAAATAAAATAAAATAAGAAGGCAACATAGAAGTATGTACCAAAATGTTCAAGTACTATTTTATTAGAGTACTAATTCTATATTAAAATTTGAATAAAATTATTGAGTTTTCAGTTAGCTAAATTTTAATATTTTCCTTTAATATGTTGCATCTCTATTTCCAATAAATGTTTTATTTTAGATTGTCGACAATCTTTCAATAGTTGTGAATATTGAAGACAATTTGAACATTATTAAAGTTCAGCTACCGGAATTCTCCATGAGTAATGAGATCAAAGTAGAAGAAGAAGGTAAGTTGGACTTTAAAAATGTAATTTAAATCAAAGATTTTAAAAGTTAATTTAATATAAAAAGTAATATCGCTGTGTGAGATTTCTATAATACAAATAAATGAAACACTAATAAATATTAAAACTAATTAGTAAGATATAAATACTTTTAAGTCATTAAAACTAGTATTACAAAACAAATATATGTTACGCTAACAATAGACCTGACAAAAGAAAATGATTAATTAATTAGTGATATATTTTAAATTAACTTTATTTGCAGAGAATAAATCCGCAAAGAAGACAATTCTTAGACCAAACAAAGTACGTGTTAAATGGAATCCAACTGTAAATGAACAAAAAGCGTTGAACAAAGACGGCCTGAATGGACAAATGATTGTGAAATTTGATGTAGATGCTTCCAAGAATCCACAACAAGTTTTGGTATGGGATTCTTTGACATCTATGGCCTCATTTTTAGACTTGTGTTTAAATATATGTGTTTATTTGTGATTTCATATAAACAGAAACTCACACATCCACACATAAACAATCAAGTATTTCCAGTTCATCGTGGTTGTTAGAAGCACTGTGGTCTGTCTGGAGGTTAAGGTACTAGACTCCTGAGATAAAGGTCACAGGTTCTCATGCTCACGTGCACAGTATGTTTTTCTTTCTTTCTGTGTTTCTGTTTGTAGTGACCCAGAGGACTCCTGGTGTGCTCCTACAGAACACCCAGCCCTAATTTGGTATCGTTCTTAATTAAAAATAAATAAAATGTACCACTTCCCATTTTGGGGAAATATCACTGGCCAGAATGAACTGACCATAAGCCTTCATTAGTGTATCCTGGGTCGAGAATAAATACATCCTTAATGTATAATCGTCTGTATGGCCTGTTGTGGGACAATGATTTTTTTTATTCATTTTTGTGGTTGTCAGAATGAATGTAGCTTTTTATATTTAATTAGCTAGTAAATATATTTTTCCAATATTCCAGTTTTGCTAAAGCTTTCTGACTTAACAAGCATGATATTGTATGCAAAAGTTTTTTCTGTTCTTGCAAGTTTTTTAT
The DNA here is from genome assembly GCA_000696205.2 of Oncopeltus fasciatus. Taxonomy (NCBI): domain Eukaryota; kingdom Metazoa; phylum Arthropoda; class Insecta; order Hemiptera; family Lygaeidae; genus Oncopeltus; species Oncopeltus fasciatus. The sequence goes on along the minus strand of KZ806964.1, from coordinate 32,285 downwards.
TTTCTTTTCTTTCCGTTATTGAAATTTGAATAAAAAAATTCTACTTGTCGATGGAAGGCGAAAGGTAAAAAATAAATGACAATAGAGCTAATAACATTTATGTCCCGAATAGTTTCGCGTTCTTAGCCTCTTCAGGAGTTAAATATATATTAAGATGAACCGCTTCGAAAGCTACGTCTTAATGTAACATGTAATGTACCAATATAATATATTTTAAGCTCCTGAAGTGGCGCCTAAGAACGCGAAACTAATTAGGCAATAAATAAGTATTTTTAGTGCAATTTACTTTTGATCTACAGCCTTCCATCTAGAACTAGAAGTAAGAAGGCCATATTTAGAATATTGAAGAATAAATAACAAGATACACATATAAGAAAATAATGAATACTTATTTATCAAATGAAAACTTATAAGGTGGCATATAAGTGCGCAAAAGATGTTTAGATTTACGTAATACACTGTACCTAACTGAGGTCTCTTAAAATTTATCTACGATTATTTCGCGATAGTTGAGATTCGTGCACTTTCGAAGCTGAAATCACATATTTGGGTATTTGTTCTTCATATTTATTGCCCTATATTTCAGAATATATAAATTGATTCTTGAATTTTTCACTGTTTTTTTAATAATTGTAATAAGGGAAAATACAATATTTTATAAGTAATTATCTTTCATTATTAATTTTCTCATACACATCATCAATTATTATTTGACTTACAGATGAGCAGTGATGGGTATTTCTTGCACATCCTTCGTAACGATGACTTGCCAGTCCTTAACAAACACGTTGTATTTGTGTTAGACGCAAGTGGATCTATGGGTGATGGGAAAATGGACCAGTTAAAAGATGCTATGAAAAAAATATTGGAGGATTTGTCTGAAGGAGATCGGTTCAGCATTCTGCTCTTCTCTGTACATGTTGCCGTAAGTATATTGTCCAGCATTTGTTCATATTTAAGATTTAAAATTGAAAGCTGATTGAAAATTTATTGTATTCTACGAGTACGTATGTATGTTACCTTTCATTATTCAGCAACTAGAGTGTAAAAAAAAGTAGCCTTTCATTTTCTTATTTCTCAAATATGCCTTCTCTTTAATGGGTATAATAAGAGATAATATGTGAGTATCTCTCAAGGCGTGATCCTGTCCAAAAGAGTGAAAATATTACATTAACAGGCGCTTATCAAAACTTATGTTTGTTTTTTAAAATGTATTGAGCTCATAAACACTCATATAAAAACAATTCGAAGTTGTTAGAAATTCTTAAAACAATTTATAAATGTTTTGATATATAAATGAAAATGTTATGGAGAAATATATATATCCTTTGTGTGTGTTTGTGCAATTATACAGGAAAGCTTCCTTTCAAAATTGTAGGAAGTATATTTAGATAATCTTTAAGGTGAAGAAAACAAAAATACATTCTTTCTTTCTAAAGTAAATTAGTATTCACAGTGTGTTGTGCTACTCTGAGTATAGTGTTAAATTACCTTCTACACAGAAAAGGTTTTAATTACATTAGTGATGGGTTCAGTTCAATTTAGAATATAAATAAATTTAATTCTTAGAATTTTGAAAAATTTGACAATGTCAACCTTTTTTTTTTTTTTAAATATGACATTGTGAGATAATAAAGTTTCTTTTCATTAAGATACGACATAATCTCTACTTTGATTGTTAGTTATTTTTCTCTAAAAATCCAACTAAAACGTTTAATGACATATGGAAAATGTGAAATTCAAAAGGATATTATCTCTGCATGCTTGGTTGTTCTACACACACGTTTGTTGATGTGGTATCTCTCTGAAATGCACCCAGAAGATGCTATTTCATCAGGTACCACAACAGAGGCGAGGGGACATTTCTCTATGAACGGATCACAATTAGTCTTATCTATAAAGAATATTAATCTAATAAATCTCTGACTTCTGAAACAGTCTATCCGACCATCTCACTGGAAATGAAATCCATGAATAAGCTTCCTCTTTATAAATTCCAGTGAGTAAGTATAAAATCTGTGTAACTCTTCTTAAATGAAGAATATCGGTGAATTTCCAACAGTAAAAGGAGTGGTTCACAAAAATGTCTGTACCATTTAAATCATAAGGCCTAACTCCATTCTACAAACTGTCTTATTTTAACAGAAACTTCGATCAGTTAGCAAGAAGTAGACTTGAACCTAAGTAAGCATGTGACTTTACACTAGAACAATGCATTAAAAGAGCCCAAACCTTCTGAAATATCTTTGCTGATTACTCATAATCTTATTTTAATTATAGGCATGGAGCCCTCAAGAAAACTTTGATATTTATACTCTTTATACCTATCGGAATAAGCCATCTAATATAATTCCAAAAGATGAGTATATAATCCAGGCCACTCCAGGCAATGTATCAAAAGCAGTTGAATTTATCAATACCCTTCATCCTACAGGAGGTAAGTCAATAATTTCTACAGCGGAAATCAGGAAATATGCTATTTTAACTAGTACTTGTGAACTTTTTGAAATACTAAAATTTTAGAAATTATACCGACTGTAAATTTCCTTGCTTATCACTGGAGTTATCAGGCATTCAATTTTGAACATTTCATCTAAATATAATTAATGTAAATTTACAAATCAAATTCTTTTTAAATATGTCTTAAATGCTTAACATATACAGCTTGAAAATACGGCATATTTAAAAATAATTCATTTTATTTTTATTGGGTATAAGGTATTTTTTAAGTAGCTTCTTTCAAGACTTTGTATAAAAAAAACTCATTGACACTCTTATTTTACACATCCCGTAACAAATGTCAAAATATATATATATTTCCCATTTNTATGAATCCGTGTGCGAACGCACTCTAGTTCCTCAGTTTTAAAAATTAATATATTAATATATTAATTTGACTTGGGTTACCTACAACATCATGAAATGAAAAATTTTATCACTAAGAGATTACTTTACATATCATAACATTATAGAAGTCTTTTCTTCCTTTAACACTAATAATACTTTCAAGAGTGTTCTTTTTGGCGTCAAATTAAGAAATTTTCAAATATATTTAAACAAATTATGTGTATTTTCATCTTTTTTGAATGATATTCCATTAATCAACTCCGTTTCACTTTGTTTTCTTTGTTCTTCTTTTAAAATGTATTCATTTATTTTGTAAATATGAGCTTTTAAGGGCTCTTTTCCTTCTGAAGCCGAGAAACCTCGTCGTCATATATCGTTTTACATTCTGCTATTGAAGTTATTAATTTTGATTTTTAACATTTTACATGATTCATATCTGCTTTCACTTCCTTCGACTGTTGAAGGAGTAGGTCTTATTTAGATTAACAGACCATTGTGAATTTAACTTGTTTGTTACCTATATAGAAGGTTAATATACCCTTCTCACAAAGGAGCTGTGCTGGGCTACTGATGGTTTGCCTGAAAGTAGGTTATTTTGTTCCTACCGATAACCTAAATGTGTAAGTCTTTATTGTCAATTCATTTGTCAACTTATCACGTTGTTCTGCAAGAAAAATACGTGGTTCCATTCTAACTAACTAGGAAGAAATTGTCAGGAAATATTTGGGACGAATGCGTAAATTTAATCCAAATTGCTTCGAGTTATAATCTCCCAGACTGGTCCTTAAAAGTATAATTATTTCCTGTGAGCCCTCTCTCTATGACATTTCTTCCTATAAATAGAGCAAAGATGCTATAAAATTGACATCTTAATTTTACTTCCATTGAAACTCTACAAACCTTCCAAAAATAGCCACAATATCACGAACCTAAGTGAACCCTACGTCGCCTTAACACGAACTCCGTTAAAACTCTTGCAGTAAATTGATACCCTGATTTTATATTGACAAAGGCAGAAATTATAACAGATACTCAAACATAATATGCTAAACCCAGCAATGCGTATTCGACAAGTGTAAAAGAGCACAGTCCAGTTATTGTTATACTCCGTCAATAATTTGAAATTGTATTAAGGTTTTGGGTATTACGTATTTTTGCATTTATTTTCAGGGACAAACATTATGGCTGGCTTAAGAAATGGGATCATGCTGGCTAACAAGGGCTTGGTGCATTCCAACTATGCTAACCCTCAGGAATCAATGATCATATTTTTGACCGACGGCCAGCCTAATAATGAAGAATCTGACCCTGACAAAATCGTAGCTAATGTAGACCGTCACAACCATGGGTGAGTGGTGACATTTGTTAACTTTAATGTAGTCCTCCAGATTAGACTTCTGAAACTTAGAAAGGGGTTTTACAAAACTCAAGTTTAATTTAAACATCAAGTAAATATGCAGAGGTCGTTTTAAATCATAGAAAATTTTATACAAATGAAATTGTTGTATCTCTTAATGTATACAGTACGATTAGCACATAAAAAATATTCTGAACTACACAAAGAAAGATATAAACACTGTTTTTAAAATTTTAAACCATTAAACAGTAGCGGTGTAGCCTGTGATCAGTACACACCTGTATATAGCGCTCCGTCTTTCCAACTATAATATACGAGTTGTAGCGGTGTAGCCAGTGATCAGTACACACCTGTATATAGCGCTCCGTCTTTCCAACTATAATATACGAGTTGTGGGAAGAACTGAGATCTCAAACTCTACCTACATTTGTAGTGAAGTGTCAGTGACATGTGAGTGCAGTTTCAGCTTTAATCGTCGCGAGGATTACATCTAAACAGTGAGTAAAGCGAACTACTTTTGTAGCTGTTATCCTTAGCACTGGGGTCGACAGGGGAAGACCTGTCCGGCCCCCACCTCGCCGCGCTAAGCTCTTATAGCCTCCCTTATCTCTCTGCCTGTAGAGTAGGAGGCTCCGTTCCAGACTCTTAACCCAGCGTTATAGGTTCGAGACCAGGCCACTCTACTTCTTTTTTTTCCCCCTTCTTATATCTTTTTTTTTCTTCTTTTATAAATAAATGAATAAATTATGGGAGGCAATCATTATCATTAGGTGATTGCTAGTGGAGGGCAAAAAGGGAAGCGTCGTGGTGCACCCATGACCCCTCCTAAAGATAAGAGGCGGCATTCCGCCAGAAGCATGCTACTAACGGCACTATACATGAGATGCTAACGGCACTCAGTTGGAGAGAGACCAACTACAGCCACGCCCCAGCACCTCTCAAGGAGTGACCATCACATCCTCCGCCAACGAAGTGGAAAATAGGAATGAAAACCTATCACAACTGTCAATCCTTTTCAGCCTCTTCAAAACATTACTGGAGAGGAGATGGAAACCACCACCCAACGTATACCACGACCACATCTTATTTTTGTCCGAAATGTACAAAACTTTCGCCTAATGTGCACTCAACTCGATGAGAGAGAGTCGGCCGCGGGAGATACACATGTGTCAATCGTCAGCATGACATTAAAATAATGCCAGATAGCCCAGACACTTACAGAGGTATAGTGAGCTATCTGAAAGAGACAAACGCCCAGCATCACACTTACCAACTAAAGGAAGAGCGTGCAGTCAGGGTCGTCATCCGTCACCTCCACCACTCAACCTGATTATATCAAAGGGGAGCTCACTGAACTTGGCTTCCAGGTCAGAAATGCCATTAACATAACAACAAGCAGGCATGGTAATGACGGTCATACAAAGTCTCCGTTGCCCTTGTTCTTTGAAGATCTTGAGCCCACTAGCAATATAGACAAGATTTACAATATAACTTCACTTTGCCATTGCAGAATACGAGTGGAGAAGCCCCTCCCACGAAGAGACATAGTTCAGTGCCACAAATGCCAGGAATACGGTCGCACTAAAAGATACTGTGAGTATGGTGCCCGATGTGTCAAATGTGGAGGAACAAATCTTACAGGGGACTGTCAGAAATCTCGCAGTACACTTCTTGTCTCTGTCCTTTGCCAGAAAACCATCCCGCCAATAATAAAGGCTGCCAGGTCTACAAAGATTTGAAGCAGCGGATACAGCCCACCAGACAGCAGGACTCAGCTTACTCTTATGCAAAGGCGACCTACTAGCCCAAACAAGAAGAATTCCTCAATGCCAGCCTCCCAGGGGAGAGCGACCTGCCATCTCTCATGTTCCTCTACCGTCAATATCTAATGATTTTCAATCCATACTTCACTAATTTTTTTCGGAATTCCGCGCCCTCATCACTCCTCTCCTAAACCTACTGTCAGCGGTAGTCTCTAATATGCCTTCCTCGTCTGGCAGTAAATGAACTCCTACTCTACTAGATCCTTTTCTGTTCTCTTCTGGGATGCTAACGGCATTCAAACACATACAAACGAACTCAAACTAACTCTAGAAGACAAATGTATAGACGTACTCTTACTTACTGAAACACGACTAACAAAAAAAAACTCAACATACCAGGCTATACAACTTACCGAACTGATCGCCCAGACGGACGAGCTCATGGTGGAACTGCGCTCCTTATTCGCACTTCCAATACTCATTATTTAATACCTTCCACTCCTACAGACTCTCTCCAATCCACTTCAGTGTCCATTAATACTTCTACTTCCCCAATTACCTTTTCTTCAGTATATTGCCCCCCTAACAAATCTATCACCTCAGGCCAATTTCAAGAGCATTTTAAATCCTTAGGTTCCCGTTTCCTCTCTGGTGGTGATTATAATGCGAAACATCTGCAGTCGGGCACGAGAACGACCAACTCCCACCTATTGGCCCACCGATGTAAACCGTCTTATTGATATCCTAGATTTTTTCATATTTAAAAATCTTATTACCTACCATCACTCTGTAAAAACATTAAATGAACTTTCCTCTGATCACAACCCTGTCTCTCACACCTATATCTAGACAATTGCCACCAACCTTAATAAGTGGTCCCATTGACTGGCCACTTTTTAGAACTCTCCTAGAAGAGTCACTTGACCTCGGAATCTCCTTAAAAACCTCTGAAGAGCTGGATGATGCTGTCCAGTTCTTTACTATAAGTATTCAGCAATGTCTTTGGAAGGCTAACTTAAAACCCACCACCACTCGCTACACTGTAAATTCAGCGAAACCCCTCCCTGATTACATTAAAAACCTCATACAAGCTAAGCGACAAGCTCGAGCTCTGTTCCCGAGATACAGACATCCCTCAGATCGTAGGGTTTTCAACCAGCTATCTCTAGGTGCTTTTCGAAATAAGGCATTTAATGCCTGCCTGTCCAGCCTCTCAAAAGGACACAAATCCCTCTGGACTGCTAATCGCAGGATTCTTAAGTATCATGAACCTTCTGCCCCCTTACGCCGAGAAGATGGTTCCTGGGCCTCTTCCGACAAAGACAAGGCCCAAATGTTTGCCCAGCATCTAAAGCAAACATTCACTCCTCATCCAGATCCAACTCTACCCTTCATCACGACTTTAATATTCCTTTTGTCAAAGACCTTATCTCCACCCGCTTCTAACTCTTTCATAGTAAACTCCAATTTCATCCCAATCCATATGCCCAATCCCTGTCGTCTGACTCCAATCCTCACAATCCTCCCCGGCGACTAAAACGGAGATGGCCTCGCGACCTCCTGGGCCTTAATGCCTAAACTTATTGGGAGTGGGGTCGATGGGCCCCTTCTCCCTGCACAGTGATAACCATTTATTTATTTATTGTTAATTTTATTTTTATTTCATTATATTTTTTTTTCATTTTATTTTATTTATATTATTTTTATATATGTATATTTATTTTAAGTCATCAAATTACAAGATGTTAAGTAACAGAATGGAATCAATAAAGATTTATTAAAAAAAAACAAAAAACCATTAAACATTTGAATTCCTGTTTCAAAAAAGGATTAGAGTTTACTAGGGTAGTTCTTTTTAATAATTCTTTATTTTAAAATAACTACAAGATGAAGAAAACCTTAAGTATTTTTAGAATGCAATTAAAAATAAGCTCATTGAAAATTAACTTTACGCCATGAAAGATATTTACGAAATTCAATTTTAAAAATAAAATACAGCCTTAATATCTCAAGAATATAAGTTATATATTACTCATCATTATGTAATGTTTGTGTAGGATATCCTCATGAGTTATATATGTTATATAAGTGCGTGACATTTTTTGGTACATTCTTATAAATTACCTTAGATAAGTGATATTAAGTATATTGTGTAATATCATCTTATATTAAAATGTATGTGCTACATATCGGTATGATACATGTGGGTTTTAGACTTTCAATAAAAATAGTGATGCACTGCCTAATAATATTGTATGATATGTAAATTATCATTATTACATGAGTATCGAAATTCTATGTATATTAGATTTAAGGAGATAATATATTTATCATGGAGTATTGGTTGTTTTGATCAATTTCTGTATTTGAATTTTAGTAAAATTGACTTTCTGCTTTATTTCATTAATTAGAAGCAAAACATTATTTATTAATGTATTTACCTTTTCTTCTTCCGGGTTGGAAGAAGAAAAGGTAAATACATCTGACGACCGTCGAAGCCTACGTGAACATTATTTATTAATGTTAAATAATTTGGAGTGAAGTGATTTTCGTAAAGAAAACGATGAGTCCAAATCGTTTTATTTAAATAAAATAACTAAATTGTTTCTTTTGAAGGATGATCCTTTTGGGGACTAGAGTTCCCATTATCGAAGCATTAAGACATGCCATGGTCCCATTATATCAAAACATACAGCACATGTCAGGGACCTAGGCCATAGTCTATCTACTTTCCTACACATTAGGTGCATATATTCATGCACTGTATGTGTAGTGCTACAATCTTGCAGTAGGAGATACACAGCCGGCTTGGTCCCAGACAAGTGCTGTGTGCTTTTATAATAGGAACCTAACATGGGATCAATGCTTCAATTATGTGACCCATAGTCCTGAAAGCGCTTTTATTTATTAGGATTAGGATTAGGATCAGGTTATAGGGCGATCAACATCATGGTTATTACGACCTGACTGTTGGATTAATTACATTTTTTCATATATGCCTGTTTCTCTTAAAATGCACATAAGTTTGCCTACATTGAATTCATGGTTTGCCAGGGATGCCGACATTGTCTTGGGAGGTTTTTGGATGTAAATAGATTAGTGTAATATGGGCATTCCTGGATGAAATGTTGAATGCTCATTTGAGAGCTACATTTAGGGCATATTGGCGGTTGATCTTTAGTGATTAGATGCATTTGGGTAAGATTGGTGTGACCTATTCTAAGTATGGTTTGTACGACTTCTTCTCTTCTGTTCTCCCGGTTCGATGTTAACCACTCCTTGGTGGTTTTCTTAATTCTTCGCAGTTTATTGTTGGTCGATTCGGACTTCCAGAGAGTTTAATTACTCTTCCAAATAAGGAGAGTACTTCGGATTTCCAAATAAGTTTTCCTTTTAAGCCAAGTCTTGACATCTTTGGGTACTACAATGTTTGTGGGTGGGGGCTGCTTAAGGGCTGCTTCTTTAGCTGCATTATCAGCCATCTCGTTTCCCCTTATACCTGTGTGTGATGGAACTCACTGGAGTGTTATTGTTTTGTCCTGCTGTTCAAGGGTGCGAATATAATGAAAAAATTTTTTGCAGGAGACCTTGATTTTTATTAATTTTTATACTTTTTAGAGAAGAGAGCGAGTCGGAGCATATGTTAAAGTCTTTTTTGTCTGATGTAATGGCATGATAGAGAGCTAGGCATAGTGCTTGCATTTCAGCCGTGAATATTGAAGCCATAGGTGGAAGTTTTTGCAGTATTTTGTGGTCTTTAAAGACTACTGCTAGGCCTACATTGTACTCTTGTTTTGAGCCATCTGTTTTATTTATTCATTTAAATTTTTAAATTTCGGACAAAATAACTGATGAACATGTTCATATGCAAACTTTTCATTTCTTAGACTACTTTTCAGTTCTTAGATCACTTTTGATTTAAATCTGAATTTGAAAAAAAAAAACTGTTGGCTTAATCGTTATCCTTGAGATTGGAGTTGCCAACATTCACAACTTTACTAAACTTTTAAATCGATTAAAATGCATTATTTTCTTTGGTCTTCACAACCCCTGGATACAATAGTATACTTTAATTTTAGAAATTAATTTTAATTTATTTTGTGAATATTTGTATTTTTTTCCAGTGTGACAATATTTACCCTTGGATTCGGAGATGATGCAGACATGAACTTCTTGAAGAAACTTTCCCTCGCAAATAATGGCTTTGCTCGTAAGATTTACACTGGCTCAGATGCTTCAATTCAACTACAAAACTTCTATAAGGAAGTGGCGTCTCCAATCCTTTCAGATGTCAAATTTGAATACCTTCCTGATCAGGTAAAATTAAATTTACACACATTTACCATCAAGAATGAGCATTCAGTTCGAAGTGAATATTATTTTACACAATGATTAACAGAGGAATATATTTTTCAGATTTCAATGAATTTTTGAGATTTTTCAAGGCTGCAATGAAAAAAAGCCAATGTAGTTTGGTAAATCAATTAGGTTTATATATATATAT